>OZ038383.1:26520605-26990605 GCA_964036045.1 Eutreptiella sp. 'Long Island Sound 2002' | reverse complement strand
CCCAATCCGAAATTTGATGCTTCCGGACCCGTGCCCCGGTCCACATCGCCCCGGCTTGCAGCGCTCGTAGCAGTGAGCGCTCCGTCTCCAAGCTAGCTACCGTCATGCCGTGGGCATAGGCGAGCTTGCAAACCTCCGCCCCTAGCCCCCCAAAGGTGGCTGGTCGGCGCCGTTCTAGTGCCGCCAAAGGGGTGTACGGCTGCGAATCCCGCACCCGGTGGCATACCTCGCCCCAATCCCCCAGCACCAGGTTTTAGCTCTTCGCGCTGCCCCGGCACGCGCCACACCCACCAGCCGTGCACGGCCTCCCAGCGCAACTGCCCGACTGACTGCAGGGCCCTGCCCACTGGTCATGTGTCCGGCGGGCGGTCCGTTTCCTCCCGTATTGCCTGGACCAGCACCTGTCCGGCTCCTGGCATGCGTGCCTAGCGGGCCAGCCAAAGCACTCTCGAATGACGGAGGCGCCACACTGGTGAGACCTGGTGCCCCGGCACCAAGACTGCCCATAGCACCTCCTTCGCCCGAGCGCCTCCTGCCACTTGCCGGTAGCGCTACACCCGCCGGCGCGGCAAGCGCAGGGGCTGCAGCCCCGGTCCTGCCGGGGGGAGGTAATCCAATCTTGCCGCCCCGCTCCCGTCCGCGCCAGACGCCGCGTCCATAGCGCGGGGTAGTGCGCCTCCAGCTAGCGCATTTAGAACAACATGGCGTCCGGGCGCGCGAACAGTGGGCGCGCCGCCCTCCCAGGTGCGTGTGGGTCCCCACAGGGTGCGGACCGCGGCCAGCTCTAGCCGCGCCACGTCCCGGGAGCCTATGTCCGCGAGCTCCACTCCGTACATCGCCTTGGCGAGGGCCAGCGTGCCGATGGCCACCTCCCGCATGTGGAACGTCGGCGGGCATCCCACCTGCCGCAGAATGGTGGCCCCGCGCGCGAATCGCTCCTGCAGCACCGGTCCGGTGCCTCTTTCTGGTTCCAGGTGAACCCCCACCCGAGCTGCTTCGACTCCCATGCCAACGGGATTGGCACCCATGCAGGGTGACCGGCTGCGCCTGCCGGTTGCTAATCCGCCATGAGCTGGACTTCCCGGCGTTGGCGTTCTGTCCAGTGTCCGCTAGCCAGAGGGCCTTGCGGTCCACAACTGCTTGCGAGTTGGGGATCCCTTGCGCTCCGGGCCGGGGCTCGAACGTGATGGCCTGGGTGTCGTCCGCATACCCCAAGGGGCAGATGTCCTTGCACCCCGGGCCCTGAGCCCGCAGGCGCGGCGAGGGCGGCGGCTGCCCTGGTGCTGCCCGGGGCCGTTCGAGCAGCGGCGGTCGTCACGACGACGTGGCACCTCATGGTGTCAATCTCCATCTTCCACATTGTGGTGAGGAGATTGATCAAAACGACGCTGAACAGGCAACCATGCAGGATGCCGTTGGTGGTCCGCCACCACGCCCATAGCGCCACCGCCAGGCGGAACGCCCGCCGGAGCTGCCGATACATGGCCGCCAAGGCACGTAGCACCCCGTCGTCCATGCCTAGCTCGCGGGCAATCCGCAGCACCACCGCTTGCGGGATGAGGTCAAAGCACTTGACATAGTCCAAGCTCAGCCCGTCCAGTCGCCATCCCTTGAGTCGGGCCAGCTCCGAGAGGACCTAAGTGACCGTGGCCGCGTCCACGGCCCCCCGCGCCAGGCAGAAGCTGTAGGCCCGCGGATGGACCTAGGCCTCCTCCCAGCGCATCACTTCCCACAAACGGGTCCCTGCCCACAGTCTGTAGGCCATGGACAGGACCGTCAGCGGGCGCGTGCCCAATGGCCCCTGCTCCCCCGGCTTGGGGATGAGGGAGGTGTATCCCCGGGCCACCACCGTGGGCCAGCAACGTGGGCCACTAACCCATCTCCTCAATTAGCGTGAGGAGCTGGGCCAACCAATGCAGCACCCGGTCCGGGAGGGCCCGCAGATCCTGTAGCCTCCACCCGTCTAGGCCCATGGCCGATGGGTGCATGGCCATGAGGCGGCGCCTAAGATACTGTCAGTTGCTTGGCCAACATGGGCACCCGATGCAGCAAGTGCCCGTACTTAGCCATGAAGGCCTCCGGGTATGGCTCCGGCCCTTCCGCGTACTTGCGGTTGATGGGCCCCCATGCCGCGCGGACGATCTCATCCATCTCCCGGACATTCTCCGTGGGGGTTCCATCCGGTTGCGCTATAAACACCACCGGTAGTGGGAACCCCTCCTCCTTGAGCCAGCGGTAGACGGCGCCCGGCTTGGTTCCCCACTCAGCCTGCAGCTAGGCCCGCCACGCCTGCACGCTCCCCCGGTCTTCCCGCTGCACTTGAGTGGCCGCTAGTCTCTTTAGTTGCAGAGTGCACTCGTCGAAAACCGCAGCGGACGGCACCGGCGCCCGTGCGTTGGCTACCGCCTGCGGCGTCAGCGGAAACCGGGCTAGCTCCGGCATCTTCAACTCATGCAGCCGCTGCACCCGCCGGCGCAGCGCACACCAAGAGTGGGACGCACTCTCCCCCCTCCCCCGCACCCTTTAGGCTGGCCATTGGGGGGGGGGGGGGGTGCCTGCTGCCGCAACGATCGTGCCGCTCCCTGAGCTGCGTGTATGCGGGCCAGCACTGACGTCTTCGGCGGTCAGCCCGCCCGCATCTGCTTGGGGCACTGCTGCACCTCACGGATCAAGGCCGCCGTGCCCCGCCCTCGTCGCAAGGCCATCGGTGCCACCGGCAGGGGGTGCGCCTCGTCGACTTCCTCGGGCTGCAGGGCGGGTACCGACAGCGCCAAGAGGGACTCCTCCGCTGCCCACGTCCGGTAAGACCACAGCGCCGCCACCTCCCGCGATGCCAGTAGCCGGTCCCAGTCGGGCTGCAACGGTGCCGTCAGCCGCTCCTCCAGCTCCATTCGCAAGACCAATTCCCTCTTCGGCACCTCCACCGGTTGGGGGCGCACCGCGCGGACCAAGCGCTACGTGGCCCGCTCCATGGTGAACACCACCGGGAGGTGTCCCGGGATGCCCGTGCCGGGCAGCGCCGCGACGTCTGTGACCATGGCCGCCACGCGCGGGTCTGCGGACCCCGTCTCTGCGGGTGCCCGGGTGCACCTCTTGCCAATGGAAGGAGCACTGCAGGGAGCGCCATGTGCCTACTGCAAAGGCGGCGTCCATGTCCAGCAGCCGCCGGGTCAGCAAGTGCCCCAGGACCACCGGCGGCACCGCCCCTAGTTCCCCAAAGGGAAAATTACAATCCCCGCCGGCGATGAACAGGGCGTTCCCCAACCGCGCTGTGTACTGGAGTACCCAGTCCCACAACTCCACATTGAGCTACGGGTCGCCCGGCACCCCATAGACACACAACACATGTAGCATGGTGCTGCCTGCTCGCACGGGGACATGTAGGAACCTAGCTGACAGCCACAGGTCCCACACCAGCTGTACTATTCATGAGGTTGAAGGCCTTTAATGTGCTGGCCGCTCTTGCGACACGAGGGTTAGGGGTTAGCAGGTTAGAGCCTGCCTATGGCTTGCCCTATCCCACCCCTGGCCCCCCGGAGTGTCGAGGCGCGGCGGAAGGACGTCCGCTGTGGGGCTAAGTGCCCTCCTCAGAGGCCCTCCCATGGCCCTGCTCCGGGCCTTGCGAGCCTCCGTGGGGTAGTACCCCCCCCCCAGCCCTGCTGGAACCCCCCCCCTCCCCCTGACAAGGGAGCCGGCGCTCGCACCGGCGCTCCGAAGGGCATAGCGCCCTGCTGCAGTTGCAGCCCGTAATGTTAATGAGGTAGACACTAATGCAGTGTGAAGGCAGCCGTCCGATTTGGCTCAGAGTGTTGATGCCTCTTTGTGACGGTGGCTCTGCCTCTTCTACGGAGTCACAACCTCTTTGATGATGATGCCTTGGTTAGCGTACCGCCGTGTTCCATCGGCGCCACGCTCTGCCGTGCCTCGACATGAAAAAATGTCGAGGTACAATATCGTGTGCACCCATTTCCTCTGGGCTTGTGGCACAGGTGTAGGGGACGGGGATGGTGTTGCTTTAGGCCTCTGTTGCTTGGGGGCTCTAGGAGTGGGAGGGCAATGTGGTGATCTCCGTGAGAATGGTAGTGATTGTGCTGGCCTTGACAGGCGTGGTTTTTTGTGTGGGGCATGAACGTGCGATGAAAGTGTGCACTTGCGATGTGTAGGGATGGGGGTGCACACACGGTGGCGGCCCCTGGCACAGCAGTGCCTTACTCCTCGCTGTTTGAGAGTACAGCGAGGGCGTGGGGGAGCTGGTGCGCCTCACACAGCTGTGACTATGGGTTGCGTGAGATGCGACCCACTGCATGGTGGCCAAGGGCACAGCGGGTGCTAGCCGGCTTCCGTAATCGCTTGCATGTGGTACAGGCAGGCGGGTTGTGTGTACCGCAGCGTGGTTGTGCTGCCTGTGGCGCTGATGGCATCACCCTAGTTGCATGTGTGTGCATGCGCGTGCCTTTGTACGGGCGTTGTGGTACACGCCCATCCACGATCACTGGGTAAAAGTCTGCCCCGAAGGAGGCGCCTGCTCCCCCCCTTTGGCCGGCATGACGTGTCCTGAGGCTGGAGCTATCACTGTCTACATATTCCCCTGCAAGGCCCTCTGCAGCCTGTGTGGCACGACTTCTGTAGTTTTTTTTGTGTGGCCGATATTGATACGGACGCGCTGGGTGTGTTCTGTGTGTTCCCACTTTGAGAGACCAGGTGTGCCCCAATTACTCTTCGAGTCTGCGGACCTGTGAAAGCATGGCCATGCGGCATGCAAAATGGGCGCCGATGAGTCCACAGATGGCCAAGCCACCCATAGGGATCAAGGAGCTGCAGCTTGTGATGGTGTGTGCAGAATGTAGGTGTCCCTTGGTCACCAGGCGTTGTGCAGCCGTCATCGCCGGTCTCCAAACCCTACCCCTTTCTTGCGGCAATAGGGTGACACATTTAAAGTTGGCCTGTGGGGCATGGGGGAGTGTGTGTTGCATACTCCTCAAAGTCAGGGCTAGTTCCGAAAAGAATACCGTGCTTGGTGCTGCTGTCTTGGTAAACGTCCCGAGCCATCGCAATAGGTCCGCCAAAAAGGGCATCTCCCATGGCCATTCCTTCTTTTTGGGGCTGCGCAACAGTAGTGTACCCTGCTCCCCGGCCTGCGGCAAGGGTCCGATAAACTGGTGATATGGATACTGGGTGAGCTGTTGTGATAGCTTGTACCCTGTAAAAAGGGACGGGCTCTGGGTGTCCCGCAGTTTCCTGGACTAGAGTATGCTGGCACACATAGTTTGGAGCGCCTGCATGAAAGAGAGTGCCTTGCCTGATTTGATGCTTTCGTCTAAAAGCTAGGGCCTTCCTATCACATCTGCCTTGAAGTTGAAGACGTCTTCGTGGTGGGCGCGAAGGGAGGTTACCTTTGTGTTTGCAAATTTCAAAGGACCCGTGTCAGAGTGCCATCATGCCGGGGGGGTGGGTATCAAAGGGTAGTGTCATCCTCGTCATTCCCAGCCTCAACCTCAGCGGCTTCTTCCATTTCCTCATCGTCAGGGGTGGCGCACCCCTGCACATTAGGGAGAACAGACTGTTTGCCCACAGGCTTGTATTGTGGCGCCGCCGTTTTGCGCACACGGCAATGCCATCTCCTAACTGGCATGCGTGAATCGTGACACTGGCATGTGTGCGTGTGTGTGTGAAACCCCTGCTGGCTAGCCCAAGCTGGAATATGCACCCACCAGGGCTGTTTGCACAGTATGCGCACAGTGAGGACTGGCAATAGGGGGTGTCCAAGCATCCCTAGAGGCATCTCATTGCTTGCCAGCCCCAGTTTTTTCCCTTCTTTTTTCGCAAACGGTGATCTGTGCTCCTTCAAAAAGGCCATGGGCAGCCCCAGGCAAGGCTAGAGGCTGCGACAATGTACTTTTTGGCATCCCATCCTGGGTGTTCAGGCACAACATTCCCAGTGCCGCCCCTAAAGGGCCTTACCACAGGGTCCCTGAGGCTGCGAAACTCCCATTCGGCGCTTGTCTTAACAAATGTGGTCATAAAAACCGCCCACCACACAAGCCCCTCAGACTTCGGACCCCCAAAAAATTTTTGGCTTGAATCCGAAAGATCTAGTGATTCCGAGGTCAAAATATGTGGAGGGCACGTCAAATTTTTGACCCCAAAATTGGCACCGCCGTTGGGGGGCTGAAGAGTAAAAATCGAAAACTTCCTTGGGAGACATTTTTACGTCCCAGAATGATAACTTTACAATGGGGTAGCCCCAATTTGCTAAAGGGGGGGGGGGGCATCCCATCGCACTTTGCTAACAGGAGGAGGGCTTATGCAGGGGGAGGGTGAAATGCACTGACATGGGATGGGGAGACGAAGAGGCTTTACACCAACATCACCTCGAAGAGAGTTGTTCGATCATGGGCAGGCGCGAGCGATATTCCGCCTTTTCGGGGTAGTCATGTAGCACATGTCAAAGTACATATTTGGACGTGTCTGCCCTCGCATGTCATATTGGTATCTCTGGACCGTGCCTCAATAGTGCTGGTGATGGGGATGGGGATGGGGGTTGGGGATGGCATGGGCAAAACAGCAAAACAACAGCCACTGGCCGGCGGCATAAGAGACTAACACTTTGACACCACAAATGCCCGATCCCCTCCACACGTCTGGTGTAGCTACATGAGCCCATCAGGATGGGGGATGATGATGGGAATGATTCCACCTCTCCCCCTCTCCCTCCCCCTCCTCAACTACCACACACCTGCACCGCCATTTTTTGGGGAATGGGTGGCAGAAATGTCTGTGGGGGCCTGGGCTTGGCCAGTGTGTCATACTGGTCCATGAAAGCGGTGAACGGATCCAGGGCTCGTTCCAAGTCAACGCCCTCAGGGAACGTATCGGCAGAGTTTGGTCCTGGGGTGGCATTAGTCAGTGGGTGCGTGTAGTAAGCGTCTTCCACAGCCATAGTCAAGGGATGGCGGGGCCCTGAAAGCGTGGAAGAGGAGTATGAACTCAAATCAGGGAAAACAGAGTGCACACAATGGCCCCGGTGCGTCATCCAAACCACGCAATACCCACTATGTGCATCTGAATGCATAGTCAACCCAATGCATGGTGAACTGTGTGTGGGTGTGGGTGTGGGTGTGACGCCCAATTATTGAATCCAAACATGGCGTTCGCTATCATACACCACTCCTACAGCTCTGTTCGCACTGCAGCAATGTTCTTGACTTCCGCGGCCTTTTCCTCCCTCTCAGCACGACAGCAAGACTGTGTACCTTCAATGCATCCCTACCGCAACCAGCCGCCCCATGTGCTGTGTGTGTGTGTGTGTGACGCAGGGGGAAGAACAATATTAAAGAGGGAGGCCCGCATGGGTCCATGGCCCCCAGCGGTCGCCTGAGGCGCCAGCTTGAAAAAGACAAAACATACAGCCCTGACGTGGTGCGGCGCTGTCTCTGGTGCCTGCTCGGGTCGCGGTAAGGGGCCTCGCCTGAGCCAGAACCTCTGGGGTTTGGGGGTTATGTCACCTCTGTCCCTGCTCTTCCGTGCCTGGCAGCGCCCGGCGGCGGACAGCGCATCCTCTTGGTGTGTGTGTGACGCAGGGGAATCACCATATTATAGAGGAAGGCCTGAAGGGGTCTGGAAAAGGGGGTGCCCGCACTTGGACCTCCATACGGGATGGGTGGTGAAAAAATGGTGCCCTGCCACACATTCAGCCCTCGCCAAGGCCAGAGCTTCTGTGTGGTAGAGGGTGTTGAAACTTCCATGCTAGCGCGACCATGCCGCGCCACCGGGCACGCAGTGGCGGTCAGTAGCTTGCTGGGCAAGTCCGAGGGTGCGGGGGGGGATTGGCACAAGGCCTTGGTGTCTAAGTGTTTGCCTTTGGCGGCGCCTATTGGCCGTGTGGCACTGGCACGTAGACTCACACACGCGTTGCCTTTCCACAGGTCTTGACAGCCACCCCACACTTCCCGCATCCTTGCCGCGGTGGCGGGCACCGCCCCAAGCGTGCGTTTGAACAACGGCCGCCCCCCTTTGTGGCACCAGCCACTCCGAAGGGGACCCCGCCGAAGGGCGCTGGAAGCCATCCTGGCCTCTCGCCACTGCTCATTCTGACCCTCTGTGGGCCCGAACATGTTTTGTTTGTGTCAACGGAGCACCTGGACCAGGGTCGGCTGTCCCAGAGACGGGCTGTTGCCCGTGCCGTTGACCAGGTGCATCCAGGTGCACACTCCAAGTCCATGCAGGGCTTGCCGACTCCAGCATTGACTTAGGCGCCCTGGGGTGTGCATCTGCAAGATTTTCCTGACAGGGGTTTCTAACAACGAAAATGATTCTTTCCCGTTTTTCCTTTCCTTCTCCTCCTTCTGCGCTCTGCACCGTTTTCGGCGAGCGCGGTATGCCCTGTCCTGTTACCTCCCTTTGTTCATCCCATTTCCCCTTGCCCAGTTTCTTCTCCATCCTCTCCCTTCTTTCTGCCCTAGGGGGCATTGGGTGGCGGGGGGGGGCTGTTGCTGTAGGGAGGGGGTAGGGGAGGGGGCAGGGGAGGGGGAGTGGGAGTGGGTTCGTCGCACCCTGCCCCCTCCTTCCCCTTGAGGAGGGAGATCTTGGCTCAAGGGGGCTCCTTGTTGGTGTTGATGTGCTTGGTGTGGGTGGTTTTGGCCACTTTGCCACTTGCACTGGCCACACAGCTGGCCCACATATCCCAGTCTAACCTAGGCGTGCCATGGCCCCTACCCAACGGAGAGGAACATAGATGCAGTCTATCCGTCGGCCGACCGCCCCCCCCCCCTCTGGCTGCACATGGGATTGCGTATACCCTTCCCGTAACTCTTCGCTGGACCTCGTAAGAGGCCAAGCATTCAGAAACTCCCACTCATCCACGAGGTCCTGCTCCAACCGCATTGCTGTCTTCTCGTTCTTTGACCACACGGGCGTATAGTCAGCATCCCGCACGTCCGTGAGTGAGTTCATGTACCCCGCAACCAGGCAAGTCGTCATTTGCGCGGTCCTCACCGGCTCATCCCAAAACTGTTGCTAGTCTACTGCCGGATTCAGGGCATAGACATTCAGCAACGTGACCCTGTCCCTCGACGGCAGTTGCAGCCCCACCCGTAGGACTCGCTCATCTAGTGGTGATGTCAACGGCAGCGGCCCAAGACTGTCAACACCGATATCGTCGTTCAATAGCACCGTCGGTCCTCCTTTGAGGTACGTCTTGGCGTGCAGCCAAAGAACTGAGTAGCCATATCGTGCCGCCCCCTACTCCATGTCCTGGACGTGCCAGTCAACCAACCCATTAACATGTGTCTCTTACGCCATCAAGACATCCAACCGCGGCTTTCTTGCTGCCTTCAGAATTTTGCAGTACTTATGCTCTGGTCCCGGTGTCACTGTAAGCAGCCCATTCGTATTCAATGCCATCACTCGTAACTGGTCCAGGCATGCACCTGCCACTATATTTGTTCGCGCACCCGTTACCGTTGCACTTTGGCACCCTGCCACAGTTGCATCACCTCTGCAACAGACACGACTGCACTTCCCTGTCCTTTACCACAGCCAGCCGCTCCTTTGCCAACCACTGTTGTCCATTGCACCGGCCATGTTGACGCGCTCCGATCCCTTACATTCCATGGCATACACGAGATCGACCCTAGCTCCACAAGGTCCACCCCCAGGCTCTCGAGCACCAGTGCCCGCACTTGTGCAGCCAAAGACCACGGCTCGCGCTCCATCACATAGATTATGTCCATACCCCCAACAGACGATGCCGAGCTATCGGACGTCGGGTGATCACCTGCAGCGTCACCCAGTGGGGTTCAGGCCCCTATCCTCTTGATGAGCAGGCCGAGTTGCTGCGCCATTGCCACAATGCCAGACTCCATTATGTCCGCACTGTGCTGCCCATTGACCCCCACTTGTAATTTATTGGTCCCCCTCTACACAGCAACATACCACTTCATACCCAACTCCGTCATCATGCCCACCATGCTGGACCACAACCGCGGCGCTGTGGCATCTTTGGCCTCGCATGCTGCCCAGACATCGTAGGAGAATTCGTGCATAGCAATGCTCTTCGCAACCCACTCCTCAACAATGAGGACAGCAAAATATGGGTTAACGTGTGCTGTGGAATGTTTGCCGCTAGAAGTTCCAGTGTCGCCTCAACAAAGAAAAGCACCGCGGGATGAAGCCTTCCATCGCTGCCTGCCTCTCCCCTTTCGCCTAAAAATCCTTCACCACACCCGCAATAGACTCCTTCTTAGCCTGCACTGCCACTGGCCCCTCCGGTCTGTCGCTTCTTTGCGCATCGCACCTTGGTGCCATTGCTCTGGGGCATCAACTTCAAAAACTTTACCTTCGGGTCGGACAGGCTGCGCATTTTGCCTTGGCGTACCTCAATCACCCACATTGCCACTTGCGCACCGCCGCACACTTCACTGGTTGAGACGTCAAGTACACCGCCTCCAGCCTAGGCACGGCCTTCTCAATGTGGTCTTTCTCGTATACCGTTGTGAGGGCCTCACTCTCCGTAGCAGGACGATATATAATCATTCGGTCAACACCATCCAGCGCCATGATCATCCTAACAGATGCAGCCATCTTCAAGGCCATCTGCACCAGGGACTCCCGTGCAAACCACACATATCTCTCAGTATCCTTGATTTCCTGCGACCACCATGTCCGGAACCTTTCCGCCGTAATAGCAGTCCGCATGTCAAGCGCGTCTTCAAAGGCCCCATTCGACATTGATCCAAATGTCACTTTCTGGGAACGAAACAGCATACGTTCCATGAGATGCACCTCAGACCCAGCCGGCACCGCCGCCTTCTCCTGCTGCAGCCACCGCTCGTCCGGTTTCTCTCCCATGTCCGCGTCAACAGAATCAGCCTCAGCAGCAGCAGGCTCCCCACCAGCACCATCTCCAGATTGCACTGCTGCGGAGCCACCAGGCTGTAGTTGAGCATCCACTTGCATACCCCGCTCCTGCAATGCAACCGGCTTGTGGTCCACTTATCACCATCATTAGTGACACTTCTCTTTACTGGTTGTGAGCTGCTCCCCACGGCACTCTCCGAGACCACAGGATGACGTAGACCTGACGGCCTGTCCGACTGAGCAATTGGCTGACGTGTGTTCTGAGGCTGTTTATAGTCCCCTCGCGTGCAACATCAATGCAGAAAGAGGGCCTCTGTGTGTGCATGTGTGTGTGCAGCGGAGGATATCATATTGAGGACAGAGGTTAGAATCAGTCAACAGGTTAAAACATAGATCTATGCACCAAACGTAACAGAGGTAGCCCACCCAGGGCGAAAGTTGCAGCACTAACTTCTCCTGAGTTTTCGCTCACCTTGGCAGTATGGGTCAAGAGTGTCCTGTGACTGCCGTACTGTAGTGGCTCTCTGGTGTGCCAACTAACTGGCTCCCTTGGACTCCCTGATTTCTGCTGCACTTCCAGGGGGGCCTAGCATTGCCAACAACCCTCATGTGTATGCCAACTTGCAATGTGCACTTTGCTGCCCTGTGCCATGCGGCCTCTGTTGTCACTAAAAGCAGGGTGCCATGTGCTGGTCTCAGCTTGGCCTAGGCCAATCCCTGCCCATGCCCCGGCTTCGATCTTTCGCTCACCTGTGCAGCGCAGCCCTTGGGAGTGCAGTTATCAACCCTGAGATACCAACCCGATGCTGGCGGGGTTATGGCCACATGCCAATCAGCTGTCAACTTCCGCTCCCCAGCGCTGGCACCAAATTGTTGGCTGCCACTCATGCACTATCATGGTCCTACATTACAACCACACCTTCTGGCTATTGGCGCTAGCCTGCACCATTCTGTACTATACTACCGCAATTTGCGGACCCTGGCCACATTTCGATCCTGCCATCACCGCATTAGCATGCCGGGTTGGTGACCAGGGCCGGTAAGAGAGAGCCATCACTCAATGACCTGCAGCCTCATCCCAAGCCCTGACCGGAGCCCTGCCTCCTCTCAAGTCATGGCCCAAGCCCTGACTCATCTAACGTCCTAGCTCCAGTGGGACAGCCACATACCGAAGTCCTCCATTGCCATGACGACTGCCTCAGAAAACGTCTGCTGGCCGCTTTCGATCTGGTCAGGGGTGTTCAGGCCCAGCTGGGCAACTGCCAGATGGTAGTGGGCCATGACCACCATCATGCGCTCTTGGAGGGTGAGATCCGACGACTTGCGCTGAGTAGCAATAAGTCAAGTGAGCACACACCACAGCCAGTGGAACACACCAATAAGTGGATGTATGCAAACGTGCACGCACACAAATACAATTTCACAAGGTGGGCAGCTGAGCCCATCAAAAGGCTCTGTGGCAAAATACAGATTCCGGTAAAATCTGCGGAAAACCGGGGGCAAGGGCAGAGTGCTAAAATGGTTGGAACTGGGTCCCAATGCGTCAAAAGAGGCAAAAAGGTGGATGAACAGAAAGCAACTGCTCTCATGCAAGATCTCTCCATTGAACCCATGTCTACTGCAGGAATTACAATCTAATCTAATCCAATCTAGGGCAAGGGTCCTTTACCATTTGCTGCAACCTCCCACAGTCTCATCCACATTCCACAACCATGCAGCCCATTTTGGACAAAATTCCTAGAAGCTCTGGGATCTCAAAAACCTCAAAAACAGCATGCCACTCTACATCATTCTGGACAACCTCGGCTGTCAAAACTCCTGCACACCACTGCTCTCCAAAGTGCCTTGACAAGCAATCTTAAAGGACACCAAACACCAAAACGGCATAGAACAAAACACAGCATCATGCACACAAATCCACTGATCCACATGCAAAGACAGAACACAAACTAGACAAAAAAAGAAGAAAACACATGAGCATACTATACATATTGCAAAAACAGGACAGGCAGACGCATGGCTGAAACACATATGAACATCGCCTACAGCAATTTGGGTTGTGGACTCTCCGATGCCATCCGGTCAGCTGCACCCAGTGGGTGCAGGGTGCATATCTCATCATCGGTCGATTCTCACTCCTCACCAGTCATTGCCCAAGGGCATCGGACTGTAATCTAAGACCCATTACTGTCCACAATGTGATAGGGTCCAAAGTAAGGAGGACGTCATCCTTGGAGCGGAGCTAGGCAGGTACACGGAAATGATGTAGCCAAACCCATTCATCAAACTGGTAGGGAGCAGGGGCAGGACCTTTGGCCGTGCAGCGACTGGTACGTTCACTGAGAACCTCCTTAGCAGTGCCAGAAATACAGCAGCAGAAACAGAGCCACAAGCATGTCAAAAAAAGAAACAGAAAATGCATGAATGTATGTACATACGCAAGAAACACAGGCAGATACAGAAGATCATGCACCACTTGTTGCATGTTTTGGTACTACGTATGCAGACTTTTGCTGGTGAGCTCTCAACCAAAACTCCAGGCTGATTGAACCCAGAATGAGAATACAGAGACACCCTTGCAACTACCTGACCGCCTAAACGTAAGGACTGCAGTTGTGCGTCTGCATCGGGGGGGGGGCTTGCTCCTGCCCTGCATCTCAAGGGAAGTCTGAGCCTCTGAGACTCTCGCATGGACCATGCAGTAACTTATTGTATGCATCTGTTTAATGCATCGGCTCACATGTCGACTCATCCTTTGTTCATTGTTTTGTCCGTTGTTTTGTTCACCACTTTGTCGGTTTTGGTTCATTGTTATGCCTGAACAGCACCCCTTTTGCAGAGCCTTGTTGTCCGTCGCTGGGGCGTCATGCACACCTGTGCACGTTCCCACTGCGTCTCTAACAAAGCACAGGTACTCTGTGCATATGGCACGGCGTCACGGTGCTTGCCCAAGCTGTTCAGCAGCGCGCAAGCACTCAGCTTAGCAATAGGCGCCGTGTCCTTGCCCTCCACCTTCTCCACCTCCTGGATGTAGGCAAGGGCGGCGGCAGGGTGGCCCCGGTGATGCTCAATGGACGCCAGAACATAGAGGGAATTTCGCTGCAGCAGATCTTGTTCGGCAGCAGTTAGTCTTGAGGAGAAGCTGCAGACAAACGGGAGGAAATGGTGACAGAGGTCTGAGTGAGCAAACTCAAGAAACTCGGGACACGCAAAGAAAAACCACCTCCAGACTCCAGTACGGCAGGACGTCAACAGAACACCAGCCGAGCAGTCGTCGGCTGCAACTGGACCTGAAATGGATTCATGGCTGGCCGCGTGTTGGTGGAGGCAGTACTGACCGCCATTGCCGTCCAGAACTGAAAGTCTGGCAGACCAAGCACCCCTAAGCCCTTCAAGGTGCTGACAGAGCACTTCCCAAGACTGCCCATGGGGCCTCCAGGGCCCAGTGGCCCCGCTGTGGTACACACCTTCCTGAAGGTCTGAGGAGGCGGGGATTCGATCTTGTGACCAAAACCGACTCGGTCGTGCAGGGGTTGCGCTGTCGTCATCCAGTGCGTCTACCGCAGGCGATAAACTGCACCTGTGTCCTTTCTGTTTCCCTGCTGTCTAGCTGAGACGGAAAACCCTGCCGCCTGGGCTCATTCAGCCAAAAGCGATTGGTTGCAGAAAGGCTAAGGAACGGCTTTGTGTCCAGAATATCTCCGCAGGCCCCAGAAGAGTGACTCAGTGCAGGAACGCCCACAGAACTGATGGCACGCTGCTCGATGGCTCCGGATGTGGTGTACCACATCCGTCATTTTGAGATGCATCTGCCGGTCCCGGCATGGTGTGCACTGGGGTGCAAATGCGTGGGGCCATCTGCCATACATCTTGCGTACATCTTGTGTACACTGAAGCGTTCCGAAATGGACGAAGTCAGCAACTCTACAGTGCTCGTTGGCCATGAGAGTGTCTGTCAGGTATCCTTTTCGCGGCCCTAGGGTTGCCAGTGTTGTAAGTGCCAGTGCCAGTGTTTGGGGCGTGTACGGGGCTGGTGCGTTTCCTGTGACGTGTGGTGGTCAGGCCCTGCCCTGTGGCCCACGAAATCATATCCACTTACACAACACAGGGTAGAGGTCAGATCTACAGCGATGCACATCCACAAGCCACGACCTCTGTGCACGAGTGACCGCTGTGCGCGCAGCTTCGTGCTCTTCGGCCTTGATCTGCCCCAAAGCCCATTTCAGCAAATTGATCGACAAGTCCTTGGCGATCTCTGCCTTCGTTTCTTCATCGCGCCCATCCACGAGCTGTTGTTCCAAAAGTTCGATGAAAGAACCATATGGCGCCTCTGCCATTGCAGCCATGGCAACTGCACTGCGGACGTGCAGAAAAAAGAAAGAAACAGCAATCCCAACCATTGTTTTTGATTGCACATCGATGCACTTGCCCCAGAGTCAAACCCCATCACTGCAGCACACGACCACCAGAAAACCAAAACCATTGTGTTGGCCACAGCAGCACAGCCAAAGGCAGACAGAAACACAACACATGAGAAAATGGCGAAACGACACACCCACACACACGGCAGCAGCGTTCCATGCATGACTTTGCCTTCACCAATGTCTATGCTCAGATTTAGTCTCCCTCCGTCCACACACACAGTGCAACCTGTGTTCTAAGACATGGCTGATCCGGTCCACCCTGGAAAAAGGCTGTGACCCGTTAGCCTGCATTGGTAGATCCGGTCTGCCCTTGACAGAGCTTGACAGAGCTTCACAGGGCTGTGGGTCTACATTCCACTGCTGTTGGCACTCTGCACAAACAGAAAAAAGCAAACCAATGGCAAAATGCCCAGACATGCTGTGCACCACTAATGGGCAACACTTGGTGATCAGGAACCCTGTGTTACATTTCCCACATCAGTGGTGGTGAGCACCCTCTTGGGAAAAACGTTGTGTGGAGCATGCCGGCGCCGGCATGGGAGGGACACAAGGGCGGGAGGGTTGCCATGTGTGGAGGGGTGGTCATGAGGGAATGTTTGCCTGGCACGGGCCCATCCCGCTACTTTTGTCCCAAGCATTGCAACCCCAGTTTTACCCCCCCCTACTGCCGCCCAAGTAGGTGTAGGTGCCTTTGGTGCAGCTGTGGGTGCTGGTGTGGAGAAAGGCACTCGCCAGTAGATCCCGGCGACTAGGAAGATGCAACCCGTGCTGCCTCCAACCGACATAACTTGTTTACACTCCCTTCCACTGTGCAACAAACATGCAGCAAATCTGTCAAAGTTGCTGGTCCACTCAGTCTCTCCATCCCAAATGAAAAACCTACTAAGTGACGACGGAGTATATGATGCACATGCATAAAACAACAGGCTTGTTGCCCCGCAGAGCCAAGGCACTATGCAGTTCCAGGGACTGTCCTAAACTTTAGTTTTACCGGAAACTGCAGGTCGCTGCATGGTCCACAACCTTGTTCCCAGTACCCGAGCATGGAATGTGTAGGAACTCGGGTTCAGAGGGTGAGGGACCAATGACAGTTGCAAATAGTGGAGCACCCTTGCTGCCAGAGTGGCACCAAAAATGAGCGCCGATGTGGGAACAGGTGCACGGTGCGCGCACGGTGCACACCATTTGGGGCAATTACACAGCCAATTGGACCCTCAGAGAAAGGTACTACACAGCAACATTTGCACCAAGAAAACAGCCAGCAAATGGGAATCACATGAGTTTCTTGCAGTCCAAATTGAATCTGGATTGCACACAACAAAATTATTGATGTACAACATAACTTGGACTCCATGTGCCCTGTGCGCCTTCACCAATTGAATCAATCGGCATGTTGTTCATCAGGTTCAGGGGGGCGTCCTCACCATCAGGAAAATCAATTTGTTCATCAAGTTTAGGGGGGGCATCTTGGGAGCATGGGAGCATGGGAGCATGTTGTCATCAAGTTCAGGGGAAAGTTGCAGGGTGAAATGGGGCACCAGCTCACCAACACGGCACCTCACGGGGCAACAGCAAAGCAAAACAATGGTGCCAGGTAAAGTATCCAAATAAAAAAGATGCACGGTGCGCGCATGGTGCGTGCCGCTCCCCCTATCTACCTATGGCATACATACATTTGTGTCTGAATCTGAAGAGGAGTCAACGCTAACAGGGGGCGGCGGCAGAGAAATGACAAGAGAGCATAACACAACCACCCGTTCTCAGAAGAAGAAAAGTCAAAAATGACAAAATCCCTCCCCCAACCATGAAGCAACGGACTTCCCCCGAGGTGACACAGTCATTTCACTTCTCCCCAAGTGCAGATGTCATTGTGTGCCCCCCCCCCCCCCCTTTTGCAAGAGCGCCATGGACAATAATAGGCAACCCCCCCCCCCCCCTTGCAACCCCCAGGGGAAACAGGGGGGAACAGGCCCATACGGCGCGGGGTTAGATAAAGAGGAGACATCTTCCAGCCTTTCTCAGCCAATAGGTCTGCTCTCTCGTTTCCTCCAATGTCAACATGACTGGGCACTGCAGCCCATTCAAACCCGCAAAAAGAACAATCTCCACTGTTTCCTCCCAAAGATCGACATTCAGCACCGGGCCCTGGGTTGTGACCCAGCACCAACTTGTACGTGCATCGATGTTTGATTCTGGATCTACGCATATCAATGGAACTACCAATATTGCTGCATATGCATACCAAGATGTGTGGAGCGTTTTGTTGACTTGCATACCGCCTCTTAATCAGGAGGCTACTCTCACCATCAACATCTATTCATCGTGTATCCAAAAGCAACCAACAACAAGCAAGTGACTAGCCATAAATTGTGCACCATACGGGCCGATAAGTGTTTGGTCTCTGGTGTGTGGGTGGGGAGTGGCGTCCCTTGGGGGGGGGGGGACTTTTTTGGGATTGCGAAGGGCCACACCGGGCCAAGGGCCATTTCAAACGTACAATTTTTGTGGCCAAAACGGCTGTGCATCATAGTTGTGCACTCTACTGGGGTCTTTCCATGGGCCTTTGAGGGGCCATGGTGGGTACATGGTTCCATTGTTTGTTCCGCAAGGGGCCTAGAGTGGGGCCAAGGTAGTAACATAAAAGAACCTCTATTGAATAGCCATTTGCGGCATTCTCCAGAGCAATGGTACGCTAGGGGGGGAGACACATCGATGTGTTGACACCAGCTCAAAGCACTCGACTTATGCCAAAGGCGTGCCAAATGCCCTGCATGGGAATACCTCACAATGGCTTCATAACTTTCAAGTGTCCACAACAAAGAAGATGTGGCCTCAAGCCCTTCAACCTCGGTGCACTATCTTGGGGGAGTATTTGTGCGGTGTGTGCAATTTTAATGACCCTTTCAACAGCTGATGAGAAAGCCCCGAGCCTGCCCTAACCCACATGTAGTCTTTAGCGGACCATCCATTTAGGGGTTCCAAAGGATAGGGTCAACTAGGCAAAACGAACTTGTCTCCATTTGGGGGCCATCGATGAGGAGCATAAGCCCAAGGGCCACCAAGGAAGGCCAAAGAGATCTATGCAAGTGGCCGTAGGGATGGGCGGAACCGGGGGAGGTCCGCTGCACCCGCCGCCATTGGCGGCTAGAATTGAGAATCTCAAGCCTTGGAAGGTCTAGTGAGCTAAGGGAGGAACCGGTGGGGTAAAAGGCATGTTGGTAACCGCCACCGCACCGCACCGCACCACACCGCACCACACCCTTTGATTGATTTCACATCGTATTGATCACTGAACATTGATTCAACAATGCATTGATTGATGAACACTTTGTCATGTGATGACTATGACAAGGGGGGCTTCCGTTGCTTCATGGAGGGAATGTTAGTGCCCCGGTGCGAGCCAAACATCTTCTGAGGCTGAAACGCCCCTGGCCAACACTATCCTAAGCAATCACCGTGATTCCTCCCCTGCTCTAGGGACCCAAGAAAGCAAGGGTTATGTGGCCACTTTGACTCCTCTCCGCTTTGAAAACCCCAAGACAATAGGTGATAAGTAGCCACTGTTGATTGCGTTTGTTAGGGGTTACAAAGCCATTTCAGTTTTCGGCGAGACTGTAGACATTATTGTCACACCACAATGCCCCCCCCCCCCCCGGGCTTTGCCTTGGGGAAACCACAGGACCTTTCACACGAGTAGAGATCACAACAATCCATGCTTCAATCGGATGACATCACGCCCATGCTCACTTGCTCCTCAACTGAGCATGACCAGGATGTAGAAGATAGGGCACGACAACTTTTTCCCTCTCTCAATTGGCCGGACTCAAAAGCTTCAAATGACGAACACATGGGATGCGGTGTTCCAAGGCATGGTGTGGAACCCCTAGTTAGAGCACAATTTGTAGAACACCCGCCTAGCCTCATTTTTTGGGCACACCACCCAAAAAAAAAAGGATTCGGCACCCTCAAAAACCCCCCATCCCATCTCATTCCCCAAGGTACCCTCATCGTAGGGGTGGTTTCCGGGGGGGGGGGGGGCAAGGTGCACTTTTGAGTTAGAGCAGAGTTGGAGCACCTTGCACTAACTAGTTAGAGCAGAGTCAGAGCACTAGTTATCGCGCAATAACTCAATTATCGCGCAGTTGTCGCGGGTAGCTATCCCGCACCCCACTCCTTAAAGGCACAAACAAGGCAAAACACTTGGCACAAAGCATTGTTTGTCTTTCTTTACACCAAGTCATCAATGTCCGAGGCCTTCTCCGCCTCAAGTCCCAAAAGCCCTTGCTCAAGGGCCGTCATAATAGTGCAATGGTGCATATGTCGCACCGACAAACTTGGTCTCACCAAGGACCAACCCTTGAAGCAATTTTTGAGCCTTCTCTTGCAAGGCCCATGCTTGTATTCTGTGGGGATGGAGGAAAATTGAAAAATGTTTCTCCACTTCTCCGCAATAAAAGTAGAATGTGCCAAGCTCCCCAAGCTTTGGAAAACTTTGTGGTCAACGCACGGTGGCGTTCCACTTGGGTTAGGGTGTAAACATCCCTCACCCTCCAAAGGTTATACAAACCCTCAATGCATTTCACCATGGCATGCACAACAACCCATAATGGAGGTCCACCGGGGGTCCTCACTCAGGGGACATTCTCTTTGAGGCAATGCACAAATTGCCTTTGGAAAAGGGGGGGGGGTGAGGAACACTTTGGTGTTCGTAATATCAAAGTCTTTTTCCTCGGCCCTTGAGGCCGAGGGGAGACGTTCCCTCACGGGAAAGCCTGAGGTCTCATCCTTGAGTGCTTGTTTGAAAGCGTGCAAAGCTGCAATAGCCTGGGCTTTACCAGGTTTTCCGGAGGGTAAGGCCTAAAGGGTGGTCTCAGTGCGTTTTGTAATGCCATTCAGGATTCGGCATGCTGCATGTTGGTAGTCAGTAGGCCGTCCGTTAGGGGTGATGCTTCCAAAAATGCCCCCCATCTGGAGGGGGACTCTGCCTCCTTTGGTTCAAAAATACCATCGGGGTCTTTGCACAACCAACACTTAGAGCCAGCCCCACCCATTGCTTGCATACCTTTCCCATCCCCAGTCAAAATAACAATGCAAGTCGAAAATCGGTTCTGAAATTGTAGGATTGCCTCCTCCACATCCTTCACCTCTTGATTGAGGCTAGCGGAGACATCAAGGCTTTTTAAAAAAAGGCTGCTCATCCCCCGCATCCATGCAAAACCATAGCTTCACTTTGGATGCATACTTTGCCCCCCCCCCCCCCCCCAGCCATACATCGACCCATACATCCCCATGGGTCGAGGATGCCTTCCAAAGGGAAGTTGCATCCATAGAAATTACCACAAGGGCAACACCGCTCTGCCGGGGGGGGGTCCCAATAGCGCGAGCCATGCAAAGTGCAAAATTGACAATAGATTGTAAAGGCACATGGGCAGCTGCCCTATTCCGGCGTGTGGTGTACTTTACAATGGTTGCTTGGGGAAAGTAGGGCATTACCCTTTTCCGAACAGTCCTTAGGCCCCATTGGGTACAGCGGCGTGGCATCCGCAAAAGAGCCCGCTAGGAAAGATGCGTGCGGCATGCCATGCGTAGCATGCTCAAGGCCTCATGCTCATGAGGTGTGAGTGCAAGATGGCCACCAAGTGGGGTAGTGAGGACAGTGCAAGACCCACCACTTAAACACAATTCTCCCTTGGTGTTGGTGACACATAGGACGTTGGGATCATCCAAAAGAACTCGAACCAACCTCTGAACCGCCTTCAACCGCCGCCGCTAGGCCTTGGGGCATTGCAATTCGGTGTAGCGCCGTAGGTTAACTGAATTCAGAGCCCACAGGGCATCATTGATAACAGTGTCCATGCAAAATAAGATGTTCTGCATGGGGAATGAAGCATGGATTTGAAGCAGGGGCCCAAAAAACTCGGGCGATAACTCACGCGATAGCTGGTTGTCGCGCGATAACCCCCGCGACAACTCAGTTAGAGCGCGATAACGAGCGCAATAACTAGCGCGATAACGGCCACGATAACCAGTTACAGCGAGGGTTACTGCGCACTAAATGGAGAGGTTAGGCAACCTAAAACCAAGATCAACAAGCTGCTGCCGCCACGTAGGCGTGTAATGAGGCAACCCACTTGCACTGTAGAAGATCACACTCGATCACTCACCCTCCCCTGGCAAAGGAGCATGTAGTGCCCGGGTATTGAACAACACGGGGGCCTCTGGTGTGGCCTTGAGCGGCGGCGCTGACTCGAGAGCCGCCGCTGTCGCCGGCAGCGGTTCAACCATGGTTCAACCGGGTTCAACCGGGTAACGTGCGCCCCTTCAAAAGAGAACCGGCTTCAACCGGGTGAAAACGTTGTGTAAGGTAACTAATCCAAATGGGCACATAGGGATGTGTCACAGGTGAAGGACACCCGCCAGACGACGGAAGCCAAGCGCAAGCCCAAGCCCCAAGCGCATTGCCGTTGACACCAAGGAGAACATCCACGCAACAACGTGCTAAGGGCGCAACCGAGTCTTCCATGGACTCCCCGTTGGCGAACTGGCGCAGCCGCAACAAGCAAAGGCATGCCAACCGGGAACCCCAGAACCCTTGTGCACACGGGTGTGCCGCTTTTTGTCTCTCAGGGAGGGATTCAATAGGCCACAACTCTACACCCAAAAATATCACCCCCTGAAAGACCCCAAGCACGCAAACAGCGCCATGGGCGCGAAGGCCCATGGCCTCACTCTCTTGCGGACGCACTTTCTCAATGCTTCACCATGTGAAGCATGGTGGAGCATTTAGATTGCAGCACTCATTGAGCTATGCAACCAAGGGGAGGAGGGGGGGCGTCAGGGTAGCAGCAGCCAGCCTAGTGCTGGTGGTCCTAAAATTAGAGGGGTGGGGGATCCCGCTTCCCATGCACTAGCCCCAAGTGGCACGTCCACTTGGGCCCCATATCGCCGATCCCCCCGAAAAGTGCCGTTAGGCACCCCCTTGAGCAAACTGGGGAGTCATTGACTCGGACTCCTTAGCTGCTGCTGCTGCTGCCCTGACTCTGAACCCCTTGCTTAGCGAAATGTGGCATTGAGGGTGGAGGTGATGGTGCGCACTTGCGTCTCCCCCATCCCTAGCCGCTGTTGGAGGTCATCCTTGGCCTTCTGCAACGCCTCTACCTCCACCGTCAACACTGCCGCCTCCACTTCGGTCTTCTGCCGCCCCTCAGCTGCTTCCTTCAGCCCATCCCTCAACCCCTTGATCTCCACCCGGCTCTTCTCGACCATGTCGAGGGCACGGTCCAGGGGACGTTGTGTGTTGCCCTGCACCTTCTCCACCTTCGAAAGCTGCGACCTGCTTGCGGCTGGCCTTCCCTTGGTGAGTGCTGCTTCCACCACCGTGACGGCCGTTTGCTCAACAAGAGTTTGGCAAGGGCTGGGGGAAAGTTGGCTTGCGCGCGGGGGGGGGGGGGGGGTTGGAGCCCCTTTCCCGGACACCACCCCCCTTCTGGGCCCACGTGACGGGGACCCCCGACGTGCTAACGGTGACCCCCAATGGGCTGACAGGGGAGGTTGGGGGGGGGGGGGTCCTGAGGTACCACAACATATATGACTCAAAATGATCCCCACAATGCGGTGATCACATTGAGGTATGTATCATGGGCGAATATTTTTTGAAAAAAATCTTCCAGTCCGCTTCGTGGCGCAGTTGCTGAGGCATCATCAGAGGTTTTCGACTAGCATCTTGGGACTGGCCTGTCACGAGAGCCCCTTTCCTAGACCCCCCCCCTCCTTTGGGGGGATCAAATTACCCCCCCCCCCCACCCGCGCAAGCCAATTTTCCCCAGGCCAAGTGTCCGTCACGTGGGTCACTACAGTGCGGGCCTAGGCCCCCACATCAAGGGTGGCGGGGGGGGGAGGGATGGGCCTGCACTTTAGGCACCTTCGTTGGTTTGGGGGAAGGGGTAGGGGCTTTGCCTTGAGGGGAAGGCATCACCCTCCTCCTCCACCACCACCACCTCCTCCGTGGCACTTCGCGTTGTGGGCCTCCCCGCCTTGGGGTGGCACTCATGCGCCCACAATGCCGTGGCATCGCGAACGCTTTTGGGGCGGGTCATACCCACTTGGAGGATGTCTGATCCCTACCCCACCTTGTGCCACACCTCCCGCCCCGTGTATTCCCCAGTGTCTTTCGACACAAAGCACCACTGAAGGAGGAAGTAGCTCTTCCTCTTAGGGGGGTCAGACATCTCGAAGAGGCAAAGGAAGGCGGTGAGCGTTTCCCCCCTCCAGCACCTTTGGCCAATTGGCCAAGGGCTTCCCCCCACCCACCCAGACGTAGGAGGGGAGGGTGAGGTTGGTCTTCCTCTCAACCCCCCTCCTTCTGCAAGATGGTTACCTTGCGATACCATCCTGTACCCCCCTGCCGGCTGGCCTCATACCCCGGCTCCCCCCACCTCCAGGCTGGCCCCTCCAGCAGTTTCTTCACCTCGTCCACCACCAACTCCGCACGGGCCTCCGCCGCCTCGGCGGCGTGTGCTCCTATTGCTATTGCTGCTCTTGCTGCTGCTACTGCTACAGCTACCTTGGCCACATCCTTTGCAAGCAGGCGCGGCAGCTGGAGGATCATGGCTTGTGGGTGAGGAGGGAATCCGCAAAAAGCGGAAAAAAAACACGCAATAACCCCCACGAGACTTAGCGCGATAACTCAGTTAGAGCACGATAACCACCCGCGATAACCCCTACGATAACTATCTGAGTGCGAAAACGTAGCGCGATAACTACTCAAAGCACCCAGCTAGAGCACGATGACTACCGCGATAACTACTTAGAGCAGGGGTTAATGCGCACTATTCATACCTAGTGACATGGGCGGATGCCTTTGCTCGCTTCCTTCTTGGGGTCGTCCAGCACTAGGTTCATCCTCCATAGCCACACGAAGTCCGTCAGGGCCGCATACTCCTCCACCTGCCTCCACTCCAACACCTGCGCCAGCCCCTCGAGCTCCAGAGGGACCGTGGCCACTCCCCCATACATTCCCCACCTCATCATCAAAATGATGCCCACCGGCACCTTAATCCCAACATGCTCCGGCATGCTGGGCCAAGGCAGTGCCTCCTCATGGCACACCTTGGCTAGGGGGTACTGTTCGGGGTGGCCTGCCCCACCCCCCCCCCCCCGCCGCCTCCTCGGTGGAGAGGGGGGCAATGACCTCCCTCTTCCCCCCGCACCCCCTCAACAAAAAATGCCCGGTGGTGGTT
This sequence comes from Eutreptiella sp. 'Long Island Sound 2002', assembly GCA_964036045.1. Lineage (NCBI taxonomy): Eukaryota > Euglenozoa > Euglenophyceae > Eutreptiales > Eutreptiaceae > Eutreptiella > Eutreptiella sp. 'Long Island Sound 2002'. The sequence goes on along the minus strand of OZ038383.1, from coordinate 26,966,085 downwards.
CCCACCGGGAGCAAGCATTGAGCACATTGCTCAATGCCGAAACTATTAGCCCCCCCCCCCCCCCCTCCTCCCCCCCTTGCACGTCCGCCCCCTCCTGGCACGGCACAAAAAGCCCATCTCTATGTGCCGCGCACAAACCCGCCCGGTCGGCTATAGCAATTGGCTACGACGTTCCCCCTGCACCTACCCCCCCCCCCCTTGACACGTGGGCACCCAAGCTTTCATGTGACGCCTTGCGGGGTCGCTTGATGGCCTGGGTGACATGGAGATTGGGGAACCTCAAGCTAGGGCCTTGGTTTAGCGCAATGGCAAAAAATGGCATGAGGCACGGATCGGACACACCCGTCAGTGAGGCATTTGGAATCCTTGACCCTCGGTGGACATCAAGGGCATTGAACAAAAATGCGGCGCCCCTTTTGAATGGCACAGCCTTCCCCACCCAAGGGTCAGGGACCCAGAAGTGCTTGAGGGGACAAAAAGAAAATGCGAGCCATCCTGAGCCTCATGAGTATGCGTAAGCGGAATCAAATAAATAACAATCAAAGTGCCCTGGGGCATAGTGTAAGGGGGGACATTGTGATGCTGGTGTTGGGGCACGTGATCGTAGCACGAGATGATGTGCTGTAATAGACCACCTTCCTCATGGTGGTCAAGCATCACATCCCAACCAATCACTCTTCACCCACTCTGCTGCAGCAGTCTGCTCCAGCTGCAACCCCCTTTTCTTTTCTCCCCCCCTCATCCTCCAATTGCACGCCCGTGGCCGTGCGTGCTTGGATCCGTATGGGATCCAAGAACCATTGCACCCACGTTACCGCTTTCCCCCGTGACCACCGATGGAACCTCCGCATCGTTGGGTGAACGCAAGCGGAAGGGGTGGGGGGAGGTCATCCGCTCAGATAACCTAGAGTGGCGCATGTACAACAAAAGTTTTCTCTGTGGGAGCAGTCATGGACAAAGCAAAAGGGTTTCCTTGAAAATAGGCAGATCTTCACATGTGCTGAGAAGTGACCCGTGGGATGTGCATGTAACCAGGACCTTGGCATCACATGAGGTCTACCGGGGTGGTAGAATGATACTTGAGTACTCAAAGATGACACGTGGCACGCGCCAAGTGTGGTTTTGGCGCCAGATGGCATCCTAGAAGCTAGGAAGCCATATTTTTCACATGCCCATGGTAAAATAGGTTTTCTGGGAAGCCGGCAGCATGAAACGATAGGTTTTTTGAGGGATTAGGATTTTGTTTGAACCAAAAAGAGCCCCAAATACCAAACTTTGGGATGTAGTGACAACAACTCCATCCGCACAATTTCGGTAGCATCTTGCAGCAAGTTGGCGAAATGAAATCAGCTTCGTAGTTACAGGTGCTTCGCCGACGATGCTTCAGGGGGACTGGTCCACAGTGGGGGCGCTGCTCTTGCTGCTGGTTGCGCTGCCGGGGGGCTTCTTCTTCTTTGGAATCCCTTCGTTGTCGATCAGGTTGAACCAGCTCAACAGGTTTAACACTTAAGCAGTACTGGAGCACAATACAGAGCAGACCACCTAGGTTACATGACAGCTAACCAATACAAGAACATAGTAAGGCACATCACGCGCACACCAGAAGAAACGTGCTGCAACTACAACTTCTTCTCCCCGAGCTCCTCGATGCTTGCCGCGACGACGGTCTTCTGACTGGCGGTGCACTTGTAGCCGCACGCCAACTCCAAGTGCAGCACGGTCTTCCCCACCGACACGATCCAACACACAACCAACATTTCCGGGTGCGTACGTCTTGGGCCGCAAAGATGTAAGTGTGCAAGTAACATGTGTAGCCCCGCCCGTATCCGCACACACATTAGCGTATCCTCAAGAGGCACATCCCGTATCCTCACCCGTAGCCGAAGACATGTCACCGTATCCTCCGGCCCCCTACCCCAAAAAAAGCACAAGGTTGCACAAATGATCACCTACAATGACTAATGCCCCTGGAGTAAGGTCTTTGGTGGAGCACGTCATCAACTCCGCCCCGCGGATCACATAATCGGACGCGCATTACGCATCATCCAGTGAAAGTCCCGCCCCAAACGCATCCACCATGTCCAAACGGCACCCAAAACGAAAAGTCGCAACACCCGGCAAGCCTGTAGCCGATGCATAGGCATGAATTGGTACGAATTCGCACGAAATTCGCACGAATTCGTACGAATTTCGTGCGAATTTCGTGCACATTTGTATGAATTCATCCAAATTTCACCCTTGCCCACCCCCTCATTTGCCCTAACACCCGGAGTACCCCCCCCCTAATGCACCCGTGCATGCACCCTTGCCACAGGCAACATGTGCACATGTGTGTGGGTGTGGCTTTGTGTGGGGTGTGTGAGTTGGTGTGGGTTTGTGTATGGGTGTATGGTTGCATTTTATGTGGGTGGATGTATCACGTTTTGTTTGTTTCTGGGTGCGCGGGTACGTTTGTGTGTTGGTGTGTGTGAGGATGTGGGGTCCACCCGACCACATACGCACACAAACCCGTCCCAACCCTCACACCAACAGCCACACAAACACATGCACAACCACGCACCCAACTAGTCATGGATATACACCCACACCCAAACACACACCCACGCGCACAAACCAATCCACCCACCCACACCCACCCACACACACGCACACACACAATGATCCCGCCCCACATACCTAACCACGACACATCCACTGTGCAAGTGTGTGTGGGTATGTGTGGCTAGGCGGTGTGTGGGTGTGGGTGGGGTGGCAGGGCGGTTGGATTTCATTGACGGTATGTGGGTGTGTGTGGGGGCGGGGGGTGCATGACTATCCGTTCGTTTCTGGGTGTGGGGGCCTCTGTGGGGGGGTGTCTGAGGATGTGAGGAGCACCAAACCACATTTACACACAAGCCATACACACACACACACACACACACATACACACACACACCCTTCCAGCACTTGAACCTATAAGGGGGTCTGCATTGTGCATTGGCCAGCAGACAGCAGAAGAAGCAGTGAATCGAAACCGGGTGGCAAAAGCATAATATGCATCAGCCCACCCTAGAGAACCATTGGAGGGCAAAAAAAACACAGGCGACACGGAGGAGCGGTCAGCAACTTCAAAAACACGCTCGTGGTGAATCACACCCACATCATCTTTTTTCACCCTTTGGGATGAGAATTGACAACCAACCTTTCTCTTCCCATTTCCATCAAGTTCGGTGGAAAGGGGTGTGATGAAATTGGTGACCCGTGTTCCAACCTTCCGGCTAACCTTCTTATGAAAAACACTGCAAAGTGCACCCGTGCCGGCACCAACAAAATCTAATGTACAACCCAAAAGGTTGGGATTGTCGTCCATGTTAGGGTAAATCATGTCACTCAAACAGGAACCGGTGACCTTCCCAAAAATCGGCTGGGACACAGGAATGTGGGCAAAAGTAGTGGATGCATAAAAGGTCAGAGACTCATCCGAGGCACTGATGTTGGCAGCTTGCAACACCAACTTTGGGCCTGACACCCTTCGTGTCCCCAAAGAACAGTTGTGTTTTTCTACCCAATTCCCAATGCAAACCCTGGCTGCACCCAAAGCCTCCATGGCCAGCAGCAAGTCCCCATGGCTGTGAGTAGAGGTCCGAGAACAAAGGAGGAGCGAAAAGTGCAACCGGAAGCAAGAAATGCAACAAAAAAGGGGCGCGATAAGGGGGTGCAACAAGGGGCGCGATAAGGGGTTCATCGCGCGATAAGGGAGCGCGATAAGGGCGCGATAGAGGGTATTGTCGCGCGATACGTGGTGCAACAAGGGTTGCAACAAGGGCGGAACAAGGGTGCAACAAGGGTGCGATAAGGGTTGTTCAGCACAGTCAAATTGTGCATCGATGCCTGTAGCTGCAGCTTGGATTTTCAATTAAAGAGAATAAAATGAAAAACAAATTTCACGGATTCAGCGCGATTACAATTTTCTTTTAGCGAGAAATGTGTCTTCAAATTCTGGATCCTTTTGCAAGCGCTTGTTGCGCGACACCACACGCCCTAGGCAAACACATTGCTCTCAATGATAGAGACATCAACAACCTGCCGCGCACTGGCACCCCGCACACCAAGGTTGGAAGCCCCGCCCACTGCAAAGGTCGCTACCCTCTTTGCCCACCAATCACGGTCAGGAATCCAGGACAGCAGGACGCATTCTAGCTGCGTTGCAATCTCATGCGCATCACCACAGGCCACGTCCACCACACCAAGGAACACCTCACACATGCCCCCGAAGCTGGGGCATGAATTTTACCCCCTCAAATCCCTCAAAAGCAATCCCTCAAATTTTGGGTAAATTCGCGCGAATATTCATGCCCCATTTAAGCGGCCACTTATCCCCCGTTCACGAAGGGTACACTGTGTCCGTGCGGAGTACCCAAACACATGCACCTCTCGACCCTGTCGTCTCACTATTTGTTCCACCTCTCTGGTGGAGGTGAAGCGGGGTGCCCACAGCTTGCCACAGCGCTCCACCCATAACCCACCACCTTGACACTCATCGTTCTAACACATCACTCAGGGGGGTCCCATCACATGGGTGTGCATGAGGTACCATGTGTCTTTGCCCTATGTAGTGGGCCACAGAGCACCAATGAAACCAACTGGGGAGGGTAGCCAATGCCCATGCAAGTACAAAATGCAAAAAGTGAGAGGCATTTGGTTGTAGTGTGGCCTTTAGAATGCATGCCTCTTGCCACGTGGGTCCAATTCGACCCCATCCGAATTGTGCAGTGTGAACGGGGGCACCAAACTTCACACCTCTCTTGAACTTCAGGCCTTGTGCAAAATGCAACAACTCATCCTTCGTGGGGCTGGCATGCAACTGAGGGACCCTTAGGAGTCACTCCTGGGAAAAAGGAGGCTTAGATGGACTGGGAGGCCACGAGGAACCCGGTTTAGGAGTCTTTCGGGGCGTGGTCAGCTGACGATATGTTGCCCGAGGGCTAAATGATTGAGAACCCAGGGCTGCATTCAAATGATCTCGGAGGTTACCTTTGTCCAACTCCAAACTCTCAACTCGCGCTCGCCAACTGTCCCTCTCGGTTTTGTGGCGCGCAAGATCAATACTACTGTCATTCAATTTCCCTTGAATTACCTTATTGCTTACCTCTGCCTGGTCCCTCTCCTTCCTGAGCTTAACTTGCTCAGCAATGGCCAACTCCGGCTTGTCATCCAATCTTTTTGTTTTTTCTCCTACTTTGTTCAACCGGGCTGCAACCTCACCCAGCCCCTCCTCTCTCAATGCTGTTGCAACAACCGTGGTTCCTTGTGACGACACTGCATCTTTCACATTGGCCAACACACCGCCAGCAAAATCCTCACTCACTTGCCCTACAATTTGGTTGACACTGGCAGCACTGAGGGAAATGGGTTCGCCCCGAGAACTGCTTGCTCCTGTGATCGGACCTTTCTTGGCATCTGGCTCCCCCCCCCCCCCGCGCTTGGAGTCCTTCGAATGGGGTCTCTTTCTCTCTCCTTGGGCAAGGGGGGTGACATCACTGTCTCCACCGTCTCCACTGTCCTCAACCCCAACCTCCTGTTTTGTGACCCCACAACCATATCTCGTCGTGGAGCTGCTTTCCCACTCCTTCATCCAATCTGCAACATACTCCGGCAAGTCATCCCCCCCAAATGCACGGAAATTGCGCAAAGCTGATGTGTGTCAATGTGTCTTAGTGTGGGGGGCTTGCCCAGGCAAGGACACCTCGATCCCAAACGGGGGCCGTGCAAAAACCACTCCTCCCCAACCCCGGTGAAGGTCTGCGCTGCCGGCGCCACGCGGCCAACCTTGGACTTGGCATGTGGCCTAGTTGGTTGGTTAGAGCTCTGTTGGCTACAGCACGTCCAAACGAGGCCACTGGGCAACAGACACCTAAGGAGGAAAGGGGAGGGGGTGTATAGGTGAACGGGGATTACAAGGTATCATGTAGAACAGCAGCAAGGAACAAACGGGAAAACGTGGGGCGCAACAAGGGGCGCAACAAGATACTTTATCGCGCCCCTTATCACGTGACAAGGGGAACGATAAGGTACCTTGTTGCGCCCCCTTATCGCGCCATAAGGGGTGTGATAAGGTACCTTGTTGCGCCCCTTATTGCACATTGCAAAACACAACATTTCAAGCAACAACGCAAGAACCTGTTGGCAAATACACCAGTAGGTGTCCTCCGGCGGCTTCCCCGCCTTGTCCACTGCTTGCATGGTGGCACCGGCACGTAGCAAGATCGACATATCCACCATTGTGTGATCCGTGGGGACCATGTACCACCCAAAAACCTCCACTTTCTTGTCACCACTCAGCGCGAACCCCCCCCCCCCCCCACGTGGTGCAACACCAACACACTGCCAGCATCAATGCGGAGGAGGTAGGAGTTGGGGATGGGGGGGGGGCAATTTCCCTTGTCCCATGCATAGCTTCCCAGCATGGACATTCCATGGTATCACCTGGCGTGTGCATCCTTGGCTTCTTTGGGAGCCATATGAAATGAACAGTGGAAGTGTTAACAGGAAAGAAACATGGGAATGGAAAATCGATAGGAACTGTCCCATTAGTGCCATTAGTGACTCCCCAAGCAGCAGGCACAGCAGAGGAAGATGGCACATCCTGGGGAGCCAGAGGGGCAGCTACAGGGGCATCACATGACATGCACAATTGGGTCCTGTGGGTGGTGCACAAAATTTTCTTCGTACAACCATAGCGAATGGAGTTGGGTCGTCTCCTACATGAGTTGACACCACAATGGGCAACTTCAGGTGCCTCTGGAGTCATGGAAGGGTCTACTGCCCAACATGGTGGGGTAATGCCTTCCGTGACATTTTTGGAGAGAGGAGTGGTAGAGAGCAGCATGAAGCCCACACATCTTATGTTCCTCTTCTGCGAGATTTCATCAACTGGAGAAACACTCACTAGTAAACCACCACCGCGATCAATGGAGCACACATTCAACACAAGACATCCCCAAGAGCAGCCTCCATGTCTCGGACAACCCAAGGAACAGGAAAGCCCACAGAGGAACCATGTACCCACTTGTTCCCATGAAGTGGGTATTTCAGAGGGAAAAAATAGCAAATGCATGATGTCCATCGGGTAGCACTTTGCGTGGAAAATCCCTATGCCAATGTTGTGCAGCACCAAAGGCACCAACACAGGCAAAAATCTCAATTTGCAATGGGAGCCCTGTTCATGTCACAATGTCCTGGTACAAATCGGTGGTGACTTTCTCAAGTTTAGGGAAGTCAGCATATTCCTCACCCCAATCAGCAATTAGGATGCTGCGGTGTTTGCCAAAAAAATGCACACAATCATAAGAAACAAACTTCCTTCCAATTGAAGGAAACTTTTCATTAAAAATAGGTACCCCTTGCAACGGGTCAAGGTTAGCCACACACACACACACACACACACACACACACACACACACGCACACACACACACACAGGTCGCCGATTAGACCACAAAAAGGGTCCACCTCCTCCGGCGATTCTTGGAATCGGTTGCCCGCCAGACGAAGTGAGGGGCCACCTCCTCCGCTGGTTCTTGAGATCGGTCACCCACCAAACTGCACACGGGGCCGCCTCCGCCGCCGCTTCTGGGGATTGGTCGCCCACCAAACTACCTCCGCCGTTTCTAGGGATCGGTCGCCCACCATGCAGTGCACCATGCACATGACAGAACCCCCCCCCCCCCCCGAACATTCACCCCATGTAGTTTCATCTATGCACCACATACAGTGTTGTAACCCAGTACAAGCAACCACAAGGGCAAGAACTACTATCCTATCCCCAAGACTCCACTGGCGGGGCCCGTTGTCAAAGCTGCCCCGCGTGCCATTGTAGGGCGGGACCATTAGCCCCCCTTGATAACGAACCCCTACAAGCAGGGGGGTGAACGGACCTGCGTACCTACAAAATAGCTTTTCTTAAAAACAGTTTGCGTAGCATGGGGCCCAAACACCGGTTGAGTTCCTTTGTATGGTGCAATTTTTCTATTTCAAATTTCGAAGGTATCACCTGTGCGAACACATTCCGGTCGTAGGATCCATCGGCACGTCATTTGTCCACCTGTGAAGTGGTGGGTGAACAATCCAACTCTTCTACCCGGATGCAGGTGAGAAACTGTGAAGAGGCGACATCGAAAAACGAAAAAGTAAAAAAAACTTGTGAAGAGAAAAGGAGTACCCTCCCTAACCTTACCCGCACTGCAACAAGCAAGGCACCCACATAACCCCACACCCAGACAGTCAGGGGGTGTAAGTGGGGGTCTCCTTGCCCCCCCTCCCCCCCCTCCCAACCCTAGACCCTTGACCCAATGGACCCCCCCACCCCACCCTCGTGCATCTACTAGCACCTATAACCTATGCCCTTCCCAACAACTATGTGAGCAATGCAACAATGGTTTGACCCCAATGGACCCCCGCACCACTGCATCCACTATCACCTAACCTATGCCCTTCCCAACAACGTAGTGTGCCACGCAACAAAGCATAAGAAATGGAATGTGTAATGTTTTGTCTAGGGATCTACAAAACAAATTGTGCGATATGCAATGTGTGCTATAAAGAACAGCGACAAGACAAAATGGGGGCCACTTCGTACGAATTCGTACGAAATTCACAATCTTGAATTTGTGTGAATCTTGCGTGAATCTATGTGTGAGTTTTGGCGAATTCGCACCGGGTGCAACCGAACAACAGCAAATATGTGGAAACAGGCGGCTACTTAAAACCTCAAATTTGGACACGTTTATTGTACCACCATTTTGGCGATGACAGCACGAGAAACACACACGATGGCACCAAGTTACACGCAAAACACAGCAAAAAGTTGCCAAATTCGCACCACCGTGAATCTCCCATTCAAACGGCCGCTTCACGCAAAGTATAGGGTTATTTTCAACATTGGTGCCCTACACAAACCATGGCATTGGGAAGGAGAGAGATGGTCAATAGTTTTGTACAATGGTGGTGAGGTCACCACTTTGCAACACCATGAAGCACTCATGGACCGTGGGTTGGCACCGTGTAGGATGCCGTGTGGCGGATGGCACTTTGTGGATCACACAATTGCAACTGAGGACCAGTTTGCCTTTGCGTTTGGCTTGTTTATCTACCCAAGAGACCTACGTCAAATCCAATATGTTAAATTTTCAATTTCAATTTTTGAAAGGTGTTAAATGTTACACCGATAAATTTTAACATGTTAAACGAGAATACCGAGAATTTTCTAGATTTTAAACTATTTGCGGTGTTAATTGCATGTGTATGCTGGGGTCTTGAGGGGGGTTTTGTGGTGGAATGTTGCACAATGGGTTTGTAGAGATGTTGGGTGGCCTAAGGGTATGGGGTCCAACCCTTAGTCCTCTTCTTTGGATCCACCGCCAACCCCACTCCATACCCTCTTTTCTCTTGTGTAGCACTTGTTATGCCTTTCCCTCGAGACACTATTCTCGGGTTCGGCATGACATTTGTGCGGTTGAGTGGAGCCAAGAGTTTGCGGGACCCTTTAGTCTCCCAACTCCTTGGTGAGTGGGTGGCTTCGTCTCCCTTGGCCAAGCCCCGTTGGGTGGAGGCCACGGACTTTGGCTACCCCTCCCTTGTTCGTACTAAGCAAGTGGAGGCGGTGAAGCAATACGCCTCTTCCCTTTTTTCTCGCGCCCTAGTTTATTGGGCTACTCATGGATCTCAATGTCACAAAGACGGGGTTCCGCCACCTCTCTGAGTTCATGACCTGGCGAGCGATTGACTATACGGCCGCTAGGGGCCACACTTTCCCGCGACCCATCCCAACGCGGCAAGCTTTCTTGGACACGTGGAAGGAAATGCCTAAGCCGCTAGAGTTGCGGCCCCCCGTGAACGTGGACGACCCGCCCGCTAGTGGCCGCATTTGGCCCGCGCACTCATGGGCCCGCTACAATCAATAGCGTCCACCACCAATGGACACCAGTGGACACCATTGATTGGGGCCGTCCCCTCACGTTTATTGTGCGCGGGGATGCGTACCCATGTGCGGGAGGGAGTTGGACCCAATTGTCCATGGGGCTCCTCAACCACGGCAAACGGGCCCGCACATCCCCCTACTTGTGGGTCATTGGGATGGCCGGGTGCGGCGATAAAGACATGGCCCCTTTGGCCACTATTTGGGCCGAGAACCTATAGGTACGTGGCGCTGCTGTGTTGCATTGAATTCGGGGTCGCTTCGTTTCAAAGTTCCTCGTTTAAGAGCGAAAAGCTGCATAAAATTTGAACCAAACGCAATTTGAAGCTAAAATTTAAAGCAACAAGTGACGCCCGGATATCAATGCACACACTCTTTTGCAGCTGTTGCAGTCGATTCACCACTGCAAAAGTTTCTGTTGGGCATCCCGTTGGGTGCCTGCTTCGCTGGTCCTTGGGGGTGACCAACCATTTATTCGCCGCTTCATTGGGGTGTCCACATCGCCCCAGGTGGGGTCTAATTACAATACAATAATTTACAATATTCAACAAAAGCGACCTGAAGCCGGCCAATGGCCACGCAACAAAGCAGGATGCATAGGAAAACCCAACACCGGTCAACCACAATGTGAGGTTCCGCTATGCACCCCCCATTATTCAAGCTCCCACCCGTCACCTGATATTGGTGACTGGCGGCCGTCTCGTTGTCGAAAGTCCGGCGCACGTCCACCTGCAACACTCCCCAAGGAGAATGCCGAGGCCGTGCAACGGTTGTTGTACCGAGCACGCACGGGAATGAAGTTGGGTGCCACCGCCGCAACAGATGGGGAGGAGGCCGGGGCCCTCTTCCTTGGATAGGAGGAGATGGGCCAACCATTGCCCTATGCACCGGAGGACCCAAAATGGCAAGCGGTTGTTGCAATGAGCGATCTACTCCGGGACTTGTACAACGACACGCCCCCTCTCAATGACCTCGGGGCGTCTACTGTTGCGCGGCAGTACCGTGTGCATTGTTGCAAGGCTACCAGCAAGTCCAACTACCTCCTCTACGTGGAGGAGGATGTGACCACGGCAGTGGCTAATGCGGCACGTTTGGGGGTGGGGTTGGGGGCGGTGTGTGCGGATGTGGTAGAAAGCCTAAACCACATTTTAAAACGGGCCTACAATCATCACACGGCCCGGGGGGGGGGGGGGGGATGCCGGGGGCCACATCCCTAGAAAGGGAGGCGGAGGTTGTTTTGCAAGTATGGGAATGGTGGTTTCTGAAATTTGATCTACCCCTTAGGACCCTAGGAACCCCCATGTGGCCCCATGTACAATGGCCGCGTTCATGTCTAACCATAGCCCCCCACCCATGTCCCTTTCCCTTGCACCCCAAGCTCTTGTTAGCCCTATCCATGGACCCCGCCGCAATGCAGGCGTTGGTGGAGAAGATGATAGAAAAGATGACCGACCAAGTGGTATGTGCTTGTGTGCGTGTGTGTGTGTGTGTGTGTGTGTGTGTGTGTGTTTGCTTGCCTATGAATCGCCTTTGTTGTCGGTTCGTTGAAAATTTAACGGGGGCGTCGCTTTTTTTGCTTTAATTTTAACACCGGGGGTCGTTTAACATTGAAAATTTAAGCTAAAAATGAAGTTTTAAAAATTAAACAAAAAATTCTAAACCCAAGTTTATTTTTCCATCTGTTTTTGTTTTCACATGGAACGCGTGCAGGACGGCCTGCAGCAAGGTGGAGCACACCCTCGCGGAGCGGTTCCAGCTCCTCCAGCACCAGCCCCAGCTCCACAAGCTGCAGCAGCCGGCGGTCCCCCAGCTCCGGAGAGGGAGGGGGGGGGGGGGGGGCGCCGTCCGTCGGCGCCTCCTTTGAAGATTGCGCCGAGGCGCTGCCTTTGAAGATTGGCGCCGAATGAAGGGGAGGAGCGGGCGCGACAAAGAGGAGCGCTGAAGGGAGAGGGAGGACATGAGGAGGGCAAAGGAGGAGGGGAGGGCCAGTCAGGGGCAAGGGGGGGGGGGGGGGCGAGGTTACGGCAGAGCAGATTGAGGTGGTGGTGCCACAGGGTGGGGACGGGGATGGGGATGGGGATGAGGATGGGGATGAGGTCCAGGAACAAGCCCCCGTCCCAAGTGGCCGCAAAACGCCCTCGGGAAAGAATCAGTGGTCTGCCGCAAGGCAGCCAGTGCCCCCTGGTCTGCGCAAGTCCTTGAACAAGGTTGTGGGCCAGACCAAGCAATTTTTTTGACCCCAGCAAGGGTCTCTACAACTTGCGCTAGGTCATGCGCCGACTTTTCCGGTGCCTAATTAGGAAAAATGGGGAGGTCAAGGGGGAGTGGCAGAAAGATGCAGCCAAAGGGGGCGCCGGGCACAAGCATCTAATGCCGGGTGGTCCCATGTGCCCCCTTTGGGGAGAAGGTCGGCTCGGGAGCGTTGGGGGCCCTCAACCTGTTGAGCGACCCGTAGGGGGTCAAGTTTGGCACCGGCCACTACCTGGTGTGCCTGTAGCACTAGGTAGCCCTTGGCTGATGCCAACAGTGGCGGCAGGGGAAATCGGTGCAGTTTGCACCGGTCTGGTCTGCCCTGCTGGCCCTACCCACCCACCCCTACCATCCCGGGGCCCAGCACACCTACGAGGGGCTGGTGCCTAGGTCCCTGACAAGCCGCGGGGTGGTTGCCGTCACTCGACCAGCACCCCAGGCGGCCGCTATCGCCGCAAACACCACCACCGCCGACCCCGTAGAGGCCGCAAGTGCAGCCTCGAACTTCGGTTAGGCGATCGGGTTCCTGCATACCCAGGGGTGTGCAAAAATTTCACAAGGTGTGTGTGTGTGTATGTGCGTGTGCTTGCGTGTGTTTAATTTTTCGGACGCTTCATTCAAAACTTTTGGTTTAACGTTTAAATTTTCGATGAGCGCCGCAAAAATTCAAAATTGACATCGTCCGGGATATTTAGTTTCTCCCCCAGACCACGGCCTCCGCCTGTTTTGTTGCGGGTCAAGGACATGGTGGTGTACGGAGACGATGTTCGCCCTGTCCGTGTCGTTTGGAGCGTCAAGGACGGGGAGAGGAGCGTGGGGTTGGGGGGTTTGCACACGCTCCTCGCCCAAGACCCCGCGCTTGGGTTGGCCGTGCTCCGCGGCCTGAAGGAGTGGGAGCACGGCCGCCAATGCTCAAAGCTGGGCCCATTGAGGCCCTACAAGCCCTGTCAATGGGCACACTTGGGGCAGGTAGGGTGGTTGCAGTGTGAGGATGCGGGGCTTTGGTGGGCAATGGGAGGCCGGGTGGCAAAGGAGGTGAAGGAGGAAAGGGAGGGGGCAAGCACCACCACCACCCCCCTCCAAGCCGAAGCCACCCCCCAAGAAACGCAAGGGGGGCAAAGCCCCCACCGCAAAGAAGAGGAAGCGGTTCGAGTTCGACTCGGACGACGAGTCCGACAACCCCGCCTCTTCCTCTTTGTCCTCCTCCGGCAAGGACGCCCCGCGCCCGAATAAGAAAACCCAGCCCCCCCAAAAGACAAAGGCCGTCCCCGCGCGGGAGAAGAAGGCGGAGGAGGGTGGGAAAGAAGCGGGGGGTTGAAGAAGGAGGAGGGGGGGGGAGGCGATCCCCTTGTGGGAACCCCTGCCCGCCTCATGTACGGGGGCGGGGTACAGGTGGGCACCGTCACCGATGTCGATGTCCACACCCGCAAGAGCAGGGTTGTTTGGGTGAGACACCCAAACAACCCCAAGCTCTATGAGGTGGAGCGCCACTTGGTCTTCGGCACGGCCGAAGCCGCGGAGGCGCACGTCCAAAAGGTGCGCAAGGGCAAGACGCCCACCACCAACGCCCCCCCAACGCAGCCCGCTAACCCCCCGCCTAACCCCCAAGAAAACCCTCAACACAACCAAAAAGCCCCCACTAACCCACCTAACCCCCCAACCGAAACCCAAGCTACCCCGGCACTACGGGACCCGGAAACGGGCTCCCGAGAGGTGTAACACGCGAACCATGGCCCGAATGGCCGAGGACACGAGCCGCGAAGGCTAATGGGTATGTTCTATGTGTTGTTGTGCTTGTGTAGGGAGGTTTCATCCTGGAAAATTGGTTTAAATTTTGCCCGGCTACGCATAATATATAAAATCTGCAAATTTTAAACCAAAAATTAATCTGAAATTGGAAAGCCGAGAGCCAGCTTAAAATTTTTACACATCAACACGGGTGAACCCCCCCCCGAAAACCAAGGGGTAAAATGGTGGACAAAAACACAAGGCAACCCGTGGGGGTGAACATTTTCCCAAGCAACGCCCCAAACCCCCCGCAAAAAGTGCATACTTTGGTTTAATCCACTAATTTTTGGCCAAAAATTAAATGCATTGGATTTAATTTGGGTCTCTAAGGTATGCCTACTGAGGGTGAAGGTTACGTTTTGTGTCGTGCAACAAGGGGCGCAACAAGGTACCTTATCGCGCCCCTTATCGCGCGACAAAGGGCGCGAAAAGATACCTTGTTGCGCCCCCTTATCGCGCGATAAGGGGCGCGATAAACTACCTTGATACAGCCCTTGTTGCCCCCCCCCCAACTTGTTTCTCACTACCTCAGTACTCACAACATGAAAAGGACTGCATCAACTGCCATCCAGCAGCATTGTTCAAAACTCGAAGGCCTACGGATGAAGCCCCTCAAGTAAGTCAGCCGGAAACAGCAACACATGCGTTTGAAAATGGCTGAGCCAGTTCTGAAGTCACTATTTCAAAACGGAGATGTACAAGTGCGAATGACTTACCAAGGAGTCGTACATCTTCGTGGTGGATGTAGAGGGCACAAGTGAAACAGTGGCACAGAAGGAGGCCTTTAGGGTTGTTAGACTTGTCCGGGGGGGTGCGTTTAAGCATTAGGCTGATGTGCAGACTACCAAGGGCCTGCAAGAGAAAGGATTTGCAAACAGCAAGAGAAAAACATACCCCATATTGGTGTACCTCTAGTGCTGTAATGTCTGAGACACACCCCCCTAGGGCCTCAGCAAGCAACAAGCTTGCCGAGGTTGTCCTCCACCAAATTAGTATGGCACAAGATGCCAAAACTTTCGCGTCCCGTGGCTCAGAGATCCTTGTGGTATTATCACCTCATGCCACACCTTTATGGAAAGCATCAGCAACACGGTGTGACATTTGTGTCCACTGTTCGCAACACCCAAGTGATGCAGGGGCACCTAACTTGTGGCCAATTTGGTGGGCTGTGTGGGGGGGGGGGGGGGGATGAGGCACACTTCATGCTAGCTATGGACAAGGCACATGACCCGAGTGGGCAACTACCAGAGTTGTGTTAGAACTTTGACATTGTATTGGAAGGGAAAACACCATGCTTCAAGTGTGTCATCACACGGGATGGAAAGAATGTGCATGCAGGGAACCCCTCCTCCAAATCCAAATGTTGGATTTGTGAAGAAGATGGTGGTCTACCATTTTTTGTAGGAGACATGAGTGGGGGGCTGAGGTGTGGTGCATACCTCAGGTGCATCCCGATTGGGGGGAGAGTGGGTGACTATGTGCATGCAACATGTAGAACCTTGTGCCTCCTTGTGAAAAGATTAAGGGGTGTCCAGTGAGGGAAACATCTCCTTTACATGTAAATCCCATAACTGCAGTGGTTCAACTTGTGGGTCACCCCCGTTCTATAGCCAATCGTTCCACCGCCTGACAAATCTCAACAAAAATGTTGTATTTAACATCTTGATGCCAGGGACCACGGCTTTCCAGGTCTTCAAGGGGAGGGTCAAGTAGCGGCCTACGAGTCGGCCATAGTAGCGGAGAGGATATCTGTAATAGGAAAACACAACTCTGGCTTGAAACTCACCTACTTCCTTAAGCATTTTGTTCTCGGATAGTATGAATGTCGCTGGTGGTCCTTTCCGCTTAACTGACTTCCAAACACGATGTAGGTTCAGTTCCTTAGCCTTATCATACAACACGTCCAGTGCTGCACATTGTGCCTCGGCGTGGGAATTAAGCTCTGCAACAAACTCAAACTGTTTTGGGTTGTTATACAGCTCTAGTACACGCTTGGCACATAGGCAACGGCAGAGTAGCATAGCCTTTCAGGTATTTTTATCACAAGGGGCAAAAACGAATATGTCTGACCATTGCTCTGCAAATTCAGAGACCACTTCCTGCCTGGTAAACCATGGGGAGATCTGTCGTTCAACATGCCAGGCGCAGAGGCGCTCTTCAAATGAGACATGCAGTCACCGTACATCTGTTGTGTTGTATCTATCTAAACTGGGAGTGTCTGTAGTATGTGTTGCGCGTTGCAGGTGAAGGTGGAGCGTGTTTCAAACCAAAAGGGCGGGGTAATGTTGCAGATATCCTGGGACAATGGGTGCCTGCTTGTCAAAGAGGTGCCTCAGGCGCTGAGCCACCATGTGCCCATCCACGAGGGATGCTGTATTGCTTGGCAAATTGGCGATAGTCACATGAACTACCTGCCTGTTGCTGCACTTCTAAAATCGTACAAGTGAGCTTCGGCCGGCACAGCGGGCCTCACACGGACCGTCCTTTGACGTTGATGGTGGATATAGTGGTGCGATAGTATCACCGCAGGTTTGTGGGTGTGGGCAGGGAGCTGACATTTTTGTAACGTGGTCGCGTAGCGGTTTTCCGTTCACCGCTCGCAGCGTGGGTGTGCGATATGGTATATGTACAAATGTTTGCCGGGCAATTCGGTGGCGTACCTTCTGGAAGGTAGCATGGGCCTCCCATTGTGATCGATATTTCGTGACCTGCTGTACCTGTGCTAGTTGGTCGCAGGGGGGTGCGATACAGCGCAGGGTAGTCGTCAATGTGTGTATAGCGTCGCACAGGCGCTCTCGTGCTAGTACTTTTGGGACAAGGTTCGCACGGAACAACAGCTCCCAGCACCAGCTGTATATTGGGACATTGCAAACATTTAGCGTAGGTGAAAGTTTTTTTATCCACTGGCGCTCTTTCCTGTTCGCAGTGCCAGGTGTGCATTCCTCGAGTGTGATGATTCCAATGTGTTCATCACCTATGTGTGCCATAGCAGGGCTAATGGAACCGAGTGGTTTGCATCCCTTCGAACCGTAGAGTGTGTGCCACGAGCGTGCCCACGTAAAGTGTTGTTACACGCCTCACACAATCGACCTCAGGGTACCGCTGTCACCTGTCTGTCCTACGTACACTTTCTTGGTCTTTATGTTGTCAATGGCGTAGATCCACCGGCCCATTCGTTTGCTTTGTACCTGGCGATACCACCTGAGGATCCATGATCTGCAGAGCCATGGCTGAGGTGCCCATTGGAGGGTGTTGGCACGTGCGTCATACACATGAGCAAGCTGGGTGTTGGACCATGTTCCTCTGTCACGTAATTGTTCGGTAGTAGTGGTCCACGTGTTCCAACACCACTAGTAAACGGCATCTTTGGATTCATACACGGACCATGCTTAGGGGGTGGGGTGCATGATACCTTTGCCATTACGGATCATTGGTCGTAGTCCCGTCAGGATTCCATGCTGCAGGCCCAGGGGGGGGGGGGGTCCTGTAGGCACGTAGTGATATCATGTAGTTTAGTGTCTAAGAACACTTCCTGCTGTGTGAGCCGTTGATATATTGGGAGCAACTGTCGTATTTCATCCAATGTGGCAGTCACAATGTATTCTACATCAACATGAGCAGGCAGTGCAGGCAATGCAAATGTGTCGTGTGCTGGTGCTTGTTGCAGTGCTGGTTCTGGTTGGCCCCAGTCCTTGAGTGCAAGGAAATCAGCGATGTGTTTGTCTCTGTTGTGTGGTATTCCTTGCCGGTGCTTGTGGTGCCGTATGGTACGTGTGATTTGTTTGGGTTGCGCGCGTTGTATGTCACATGTGTGGCGCCTTGCTGGGTTGGAATGATCCAATTGAGAACGCGATGGCGGATGGCGGTTGTGGCCCGGCATCAGAGTGATAAAGCCGAGACCCGGAAAAACGGGAAAGGTTCTGGAGCCTTAACGAACTCATACGCCTGCGAGTCGGGCGCTCAGAGCAGCAGCTGCCTCCTCCTGCGACTTGTACAAAGCGGTGTTTTGTGGCCGTAAACGGGTTTCCGATGCTATTGATTTCGGAGTTCACGTGCTGCATGAACCGCGCCCAAAACGAGGGGTGCCAAAACCCGGCAAGCCTGTAGCCGATTCATAGGCGTGAATTCATGTGAATTGGTACGAAATTCGCACGAATTTCGTACGAATTTCGAACGAATTTCACGTGAATTCACGTGAGTGTACACAAATGTTACCGGTGTGCACCCCGTGATTTGTCCTCACACCTCTAGTAGGCACCCCAACATGCACCCCGGTCACAAGCAACAATGGTCTGGTTTTGTGTGGTGATCTCATGTCCGTTTCTTGCGACACCGGAACCGCCGCTGTACAGCCTAAAGGTGCTGCATGTCGGTTAGAAGCCGTCTTCTTGTACGGCTTGCATACGTTTGTAAACTGATGGGCCCTTGCCCATGTTGTGCCCTTTTGGTCGCATCCCACCCATGCGACCAAAGGCTATCATCAATGGTGTGGTTGTCCACAACCACTTGCACCCCTAGTCTCCCCCGGAGGAGGCTTAGGCCCCCGCTATTGCGCAACATGCGCTTCAGCCTCCGGTGACTTCCCTCCATGGCAAAGCAGGAGAACTTTGACAAGATCCTCCACTTCTTTGCAAAATAATACATGTGGTCGATCCAAAGATGCGTCCACAGAAGTTTGCCCCACTGGAGCTCATTGTGGGCGGTGCCCATGGTTATGCTATGGTTCCGGAGCCGCCCCAAGTCGGCCCCGGAGAAACATGCGGAACACCAAGCGTATACACACATGCTTGCAAAATTCTCCCACCACGTTTTGCACACCGACTCCCAACTTTTTCCTCCTACTTGATGGTGCCTCACACTAGGCTGCTGTAGGCAAGCATCTATTATCTTCTCCCAACCCCTGTTCCGCATGAAATGGATGGCCGCAGCACACTCCATCCTCACCTTCCCCTTGTTGTTTGCCTTGTCATTATTTAATGAGGCACGGGTGCAAGTTCGTGCTGCAAGCCGTGCCTCATCTAGAACCGGTTGAAGCATGGTGCGTGCCACAGTGGCCGGTGCCTTCCCTGTTAATTGTACAACTAGGTCCCGTGTCCCGTTGATTGCACACAACAGGACACGAAGGACCCCATGGAGGCCATAATCAGGCACTCGCCTATCACTCGTAATGGTCCTTTTTATAGCACCCATGGCAACAGCCCCTTCCCAGTTGCCGTCTATCGCACTTGCTGTGCCAAAGGTAGCAAGGCACAGAGGACGGTTACGCATGCAGACCCAACACACGATGGCACCAAGGGGTTTCTGCCTTCCAGTTTTGGCAGCCCGCCATGAGCACCTGTGCTTTACCATCTGCACATAGAAAAAATAGGGACTGCCTATCGTTCCCTCCCGTATCCTTAAAACTTACGGTTGCGGCCTTGCGCAACTCGTCATTAAGATCGATTTCTTGGGGGGCCGCGTAGAGGGTCTCCCGATGTACCGTCCACCGCAATAGGCAACCAATGGAGCCGTCGGTGCCCGGGCTGCATGATGTCCGAGGGTGGGGGTGGTCGACACTTGTACAGGTGGCCGATGCGGTCAGGTAGGTAGCAGGCCGCACCATGGATGGGCGTGTCGTCTCCCGTACAGGCAGTGAACGCCCAGGACTCCGGTAACGCTAGCTGCAGAAGCATGCCGTACACCCGGTCCCATACCACACCGTACGTCATGCTCCCCACTAGGTACCGCGCTTCCGTCCTAGAGAGGTGCAACGACCGGATCCGCCAGACGGCCATAATCAACCTCTCCTACATGGTGGGCTCAGGCTTGACGGTGGCTACAACTCTTCTTTCGGGGGTAAGCGCTATTTGCCCGGTGTCGGGCAGGTACTTGACGGTGTAGGGTGCTGCAAGCTCCTTGGTAACAACTTGCCGGAGCTCTTGTAGGCGCCTCCGTTGTATACGATCCGCTAACAAATGGAATGGCTCCTTGGGCCGCGGCATGGTGTTAGGTACAAGACCTGTGGAATGGGGGAGGCATTTATCGCAGGTTTCTACCATCCCCCTGCCCCACGCAACTAAATTTCGTGGGAATCTAGTGAAATTCGCACGAAATTCGTACGAAATTCGTACATGTTTTGTACGAATTTCGTGCGAATTTCACGTGAATGAATGTGTGTCAATATTGAGGCAATGTGAAATTCCTACGAAATTCGTACGAATTTCGTACCAATTTCACGTGACTGGAAGAGAAATTTTTCCGAAGAAAACATTCGACTCATCCTTTTGCCCTCGTTGGCCCTCACAAAGCAAGGGCAGGATGAAGCTCAGGGGTTACAACACACCCAGCCCAATGGTCATCATTCCGGCTGACACACAGTCAGCAGTGTAATAGATCAGGGGGCACAGGATACCCCAACTAAAATACCAACAGTGCTGAAGAAAAGTTGGCAAAGTGGGGGGGGAGTACCCCACATGTCGGTCAAACAGCCCATGCTTGGGGGGGGGGGGGAGGATATTTGTACATATATTCATATATAAAAATGTACAAATAACACTCGTGGAGGTTAGAAGGGACAGGCGGTCCCAAAGTGAAAGGGTGAGCTACCCCCCCCCCCCCCCCCCCGAAGCAGAGCTCCAACTAGCAGAGCCCTGGGAGCTCTGCTCCACCACCGCCTTAGCGAAGGAGGGGTCCATGGCCACTGACGTGAGGCGGTGGGGGGGGGGTACTGCCGGCGCACATCCTCCAATGTGGCACTCACCCTGGGGGCGTCGGGGGCCACGCTGTCCACATCGGCCTGCTGGCCACTGGCCATCAGGGCCATCCGCAGGCCGCAGGACACCGCCGACATCTGGCCGGCGCATGCCTCGGCCTGGGCATGCCACGCTTGTGCGCCGGCCAGAAGGTACCGGACACCGGCGACATTGGCCGCCCCCCCCACCCTCTCACCCGGGGGGGCCTCGGCACCCTCAGCCCCCTGCCCTACCTGTGCCGGTGGCTTAGCCGGTGCCCCCGCAGCCTTGCGCGCCGTCCCTAGGTCGCGCTCCAGGGTTTTCACCCTGGCGAGCAGGCGGTCCAGCTCCTTGGTGACGTCCGCCAACCGCGACTTGACGGCCTGCCTGTCCTCGTTGGCCCTGGACAGGCGGGCCTCGAGGTCGCGGTTGGCGGCCTCCGCGCTGATCGCGCGCGCCTCCGACGCCCCCGCCCGCTGCAGCAGCTGCTGCTGCTCCACCCACTCGTGCACCGCCCCCCTCTGCCCCCGCCCTGCCGCCGGCTCCGCCCGCTCCGCCTGCGGCACCGGGGTGGCCGTACGCGGGGCTTTCGGGGGGGGGGGGGGTTCCGCTTCCGGGCCGAGGGGGGGGGTCGTCCTCCACCTCGACGTCAATGACGTCAGCCCCCCCCGTCCTCCGCTGCCTCCCCACATGGACGCACATGGCAAGCCATGCCACGTCCACCCACTCCGGCCTCCGCTTCTCCCTGCCCGTGACCAGATTCAGCCCAAGGACCCCAGCCGTGGTTACCGTCCCCTCCTCCCCGATCCGCGCCACCCCCGTGTGCACCCGCCAGTGCTCGCTCACAAGCCTGTAGGCAAACAGGCCCACCAACTCCTGCCCCTCGGGCAGGTTGGAACCCCCCATGACCACAATGGGGCAGGAGAAGGAGATGCGGAGGGTGCCCTGCAGCCCCCGGGACTCCAAGACCATGTCCCACATGGCAGAGAGATGCCGCTGCCGCCCGTCGGGCCCAGGTGGCACCTTCTGCGTCCAGGCCGGATTCGGCTGCCTTGGGGCCAGGGTGACCCGGTCCAGGGGGGAGCTCGGTGTGGGCGGTGCCCAAGTCCTCGCGTCACGGCATGGGGACGACCACCTCCCGCAGCGCATGCCCCGCACCGGAGCTGGCCTCGTTGTGGCTGCAGAGCGTCCAGTGCGCCGCCAGCCCTCACTACGCCCACTGCCGGCCGCGCTCGGGGTCCGTCCACCACCGGTGCCTCCGGGCGGCTCGCCGTGCTCCTCGGGCAATCGGGGCCGGGGCTTGAAGCGGCGCCGGGCGTGGTGCCGAATGTCCGGCGACCACGCGTAGAACGGGACCTACAGACGGGGAGAAGTGTGCAAGGCACGAATCGAGAATGGGGGAGCAAACATGGAACAACGCAACAATAAAACGAAGAAATTGGACGAAATTCACAGAAAGTGGTACGAAATTCGTACAAATTTCGTACGAATTTGACAATGCCTCAATATTCACGCACATTCAATCACGAGAAATTCGTACGAATTTCACGTGAATTTCGTCCAATTTGCCAATAAACAAAGCAAACACACAAGCAAGCACACCTTGCAATCACATGGTCATGTGATTGACCATGCCCCGGCCTTCGAGCATTTGGGCGACCGGCACGCTGGGGCGGTATTGACCAGATGCCACAGCGTGGTCGGCCGCACCGGAGGAGCAACGCCCGACATGGCGAAGTGGATCTCCGACTCCGCATCGACGTTGTCCCCCTTGCCGACCTCGATCTGGTGCACGCTCCCCACGAAGAAGAGCGTGCACTGCTCGCCGACCTCAATGACCGCGAGGTCGGAGGCCGGGGCCGACCGGGAGAGGCAGGTGGGGTGGAAGGGGCACGTGGGGGGGCCGGCCGGGACCGCCTCGGGGGCGTCGGCGAAGAGGGCCTGGGCGGCACCCCCCTCCCACAAACCCACCCTCCCAACCGCCCCCTTCCCCACCCACAACACCTGGTCCACGCTGGGGAAGTCTCAGCTGGATAAATCCCCAGCAACGTCCAGGGCCTCCTTGGGGGGCGTGGGGTCCAGGTGCGTGGTGTTGGGCTAGTGGTGGCGGTGCCGGGGGTCGGGGGTCCACAAGTTAAAAAGAGCCCCCTGAAGCCCATCCTTGGCGTCAGGGGGGGTCGGGCAACCCATGGTGGCGGCTGGTGGCCACCATCGGCAGCATGTCCCCCCTCTGCAGCTCAGTGGTGTCCCAGCGCGCCTCCCCCGCCTCCCCCAGGGCCGTCCCCGCCTGCACCGCCACCTGGTAGTCCTCTGACAAGCTGAGGAAGTTACTCAGGTGGCACCCCGAGATGTCCCTGCTGTCGGGAGGGAGCACCTCGGGGTGGGTGGCGACATCGGAGTGGGGGAGCTGGGCCCCACTCCCCACACTCGCCATGATGACGATGCCCGGCGTCACTGGGTGGAGGTCCCCAACCTGAGGGACACTTTCGGTGAGGTGGGGGTGGAACTTCTTGAAGAGAGGCCCCCCCACCCCCGACCCCAAGGTGCTTTTGCTTTGCCAACGCCGGGGGAGCCCAGGATCCCTTGCCTGATCTTCACTCCGAGAGGCGTTGAAAAGCAGGTCAAAATTTTTTGAGACGACTTTTTCGTCGCCGCTGCCCCACGCCTTCATCACCTTGTTCCACCCCACCTCGCATTCTTTTGCTTCCACAAGCCCCCGAAGCACAATGTAGCCGTTCCCATCAACAAAGTTGAGGGGCGGCTGGGAGGGGCCAACCTTGTCGGGGGCGGGGTCGGGGTTGCCCATCACCCCATGAGGGGGGTCGGGAAGGGGTTCGGTGCGGAGGGGGGGTTCAGTCGAAATGAAGGGGGGGGGGCGCACATGAGGCACCACGGTACCATTGCAAAGAAGTTGTACTGTAGAAGGTGGGGTGGGTGATGTCGGAGATGTGCACGTGTGGGGGGATGGTGGGATGGAAAGGGGCGATGCCCAAATCATCCCACCACCGGGGGTTGGCAAGGAGCCACGAGGAGGGGGAAAAGGAGTGGTCGGCCGGTGCACCTTCAGCAAGATCGTGCAGGCACACCATGTCGCAGTGGGAGGGGGGGGTAGACACGAGGTTAGTGGTGGGGTACACCTGGACGTGGGCGTCCTTAGGCTTCCCCACAGGTTTAGTGCGCATGGAATTGAGGAGTTGGTCAAGGGTGGCAGGTTAAGGGGTCAGATGCAAAATTTTAAGGGAGGGGAGTTGGCGGCGCAGTTCCCTCCACAACGTTGTGGCCCAGGCCCTCCCCCCAAGGAAGGAGTTGCGGGGGGGCTGCGCAGGTCGATGTGGATCACATCGGGGGAGGGGTCGAGGGATGCTGCCCAGCCCACAACATCGTCCATCCCCAGTGCCCCCGACTGGTACGCCCCCTTCTCCAATTGATGGCGGGCGACGGGGAGGGCTTGGTAGTGGGCGAGGGTGTTGGCTGCGGGGTTGGGGCGCGAGGCCAGGCTGGCGAGCTGGGACATAGTCTGCTGGGACATCCCTTGGTACACGCTAGAATACCCAATCTCGTTCTAGCCTAGAACCGGCTAGAGCGGCTAGAACGAAAAAAAGAGGGGGATACCCCCCCTGCAGGGGGAGGGGGGATGAGGTGTCTAACGTGGACCCCCCTATCCACACTCGGGGGCCCATACTTTTTTTTTCACAATTTCACCGTTTTCACCTGATTTTGGAGTAAAATTTTTTTTCGTTCTAGCGGCGTTCTAGCGACGTTCTAGCGACGTTCACTAGAACGTCGCTAGAACATTCTAGCCTAGAACACAATTAGAACAAAAACATTCATGCATGTGTCGCGTCTAAGGGACACCAAAGTGGGGCTGGGATGGAGGGGTAATACACATACACTAATAAAAACCAACACACGTGACGCATGCATAGTCATATGTGCCCCCCCCCCCCCCCCACGCTTTGGCATAGGCATATGCACAACACAACACACAGCACAAGATGTCACGGGGGGGGAGGGTGGGCCAAGAGGTCGAACACAAGCACCGCACAAACACCCCCTCAGTGTCAAGCTATCAGCCCCCCCCCTTTCCATGTTGTGGTCTGGGTTGTGGGGCCCCTGCTTGTTTTGCCTAAGGGTAGGGAGGGTATCCATTTCCTCTTTGCAGGTGTGCTGGTTTTTTTTATTGCAATGTGGATGTCAAGAAGTGGGTACACAATGACACCAAGAGGTAGGTGTGTTAGTCATTCCCTCTTCCCTGCCATGTACACGTGTGTGACCGTGTGTCTGTGGTATGGGGTTGCCTAGTGCACTGTTGTAGCGTCAGGAGCTATGCTGTGCGGGTCAGTGGTATGCTTTGTCCCCCCTCCTCCCAGTTTATGCAACCCCCCCCCCCCTGTGTACACTGGTGCTTAGCTTGTTGGTTGGTTGGCTGTTGGTTTTCGGGTTGCTTAGTTGGTTGTTCCGTTGGTTGGTTGGTCGTTGGTTGATTGGTTCTGGTACAGCTGAGTTTGGCTGGTTGGTTGATTGGTTGGTTGGTTGGTTGGTTGGTTTGTTGGTTGGTTGGTTGTTGGCTAGTTGCTGGGGTGTATGTGTGTGTATTGTCTGCACACATGCTGTGTGGTGGTGCTGCACAGTGTGTCTGTGTGTAAGCCTGTATGTGCAGCGATTGCAAAGGTCCTGGGGGGGGGGGTTGTGCACATTTCATTTTGGCGTTCTAGCGGCCTTCTAGCGAGGTGTTCTAGCGGCGTTCTAGCGGCGCCGCTTTGCTCCCTAGAACGCCGCTAGAACACCTCGCTAGAACGCCGCTAGAACGCCAAAATGAAATGTGCACAACCCCCCCAAAGACCCTTGCAATCACTGCACATACAAGCTTACACACAGACACACTGTGCAACAACAGCACATAGCATGTGTGTAGACAATACACACACACACACACACACACCAGCAACTAGCCAATAACCAACCAACCAACAAACCAAACAACCACCCCACCAACCAGCCAAACTCAGCTGTGCCAGAACCAATCAACCAACAACCAACCGACCAACGCAACAACCAACCAGGCAACCCGAAAACCAACAGCCAACCAACCAACAAGCCAGGTACCACTGCACACGGGGGTTGCATAAACTAGGAGGAGGGAGGACAAAGCATACCATTGACCCGCACAGCAGCACAGTGCATAACCCAGCTTGGGGGGGGGGGGGGGCAAGGGAGGAGAGATGGTGGGAAGGGGGAACCTGTACACTAGACAACCACACACCACAGACACACATGGCAGGGAGGAGGGAAGGAGTAACAGACCTACCTCTTGGTGTCACTGTGTACCCACTTCTTGACATCCACATTGGAATAAAAAAAACCGGCACACCTGCAAAGAGGAAATGGATACCCTCCCTAACCTTAAGCACAACAAGCAGGGGCCCCACAACCCAGACCACAACATGGAAAGGGGGGGGGGGGTGATAGCTTGACACTGAGGGGGTGTTTGTGCGGTGCTTAATTGATTAATTGTTTTTGGCCTCTTACCCACCCTCCCCACCCTTGACATTGTATGTTGTGTGTTGTGTTCTGCATATGCTTTTTGCAAAACTGTGCGTATGCTAGGGGGGGGGGGGGGCATATGCGTATGCATGCGTCCAGTGTGTTGGTTGCTATGAGTGTGTGTGTCATGCACCCCCCAACCCACTGTGATAATTTGTTTTTTTTATGTTCTACCTATTCAACCACTCCAGGCTAGAACGATCTATGTTCTAGGCTACAACCATTCTAGGCTAGAGTGTTCTAGGCTAGAACAAGATTGGGTCTTCTAGCGTGTGCCCGGGGATGGTCAAATGAAGATGCGAAGAGAGTTTGAGAGCTGTGAGAAAGCGAAACAGTGGAAATGAGGGTTCATTCGCACGAAATTTGTACGAATTCGTACGAAATTCGTGCGAATTTCACATTCTCCTGAGTCTGTGAACCTAGTTGTACCCGCAGCTCACTTGGAAATGTGAAGTTGGGGCTCAGTTGGGGCTAAAACGGCTCATTTGGGGCTAAGTGGCGTTTTTCAAGGGGTTTAATGTGAAAAGTTGCGGCTTTCGGGGGTGGGTTGGGGTTTTGGAATGTCCCCAAAAGGGACACCGATCCCTAGGCCAAGAGGATTTGACCGGGGGGGTTTCTTTTTTTCGACGGCTCAGTTGACTGAGCACCCCGACTGAGCCGTCACTGAGCCGTCACTGAGCCGGCTCACTGAGCGCTCACTAAGCGCGCCAAATGGCTCAGTGAGCGCCCAGTGAGGGCTCACTGAGAGCTAATTAGGGGCTCACTCAGGGCTCACTCAGGAGTTTCTCCCCCTTTCCGCCCTCTCTTCCCACCCTTGCTAGCCCACACTTCACCCTTTTCACACCAACATTGGTCCGCAGTTCTCACCCCGTCTTTTCTCCAAGAACTTCAGCGTGCATGCACACATACATACTTGCATACATGTACCCGTGGCGACCAACACACAAACATCCAAACGCACACACTTCGTCAGGGACACAAATATCCAAACACAGACACACACACACACCATACACACGTCCACACACAAATGCACATGCACAAATTGACAACCACATTCATTCTTGTGTGCAATTATCTTGCGTGTACATAAACACATGGCCACATTGAACCATGTGAAGTGAAGGGCTAGGGAGAGATGGTTACGGGGTTGGGGTTCGGGGATATGAACCTAACCATTTGCAAGGGTGTTCCTTGTTGCCTCATGACAATGGTACCCACCCACCCCACACACACACACACACGGGCGCGCGCGCCATTAAGCACAAATAGGGCACAGAGGATATTGCTCGCTTTTGTGAGGTTGATCATACAACCATCTTGACCTACACCATGACACACTCATTCCCCTCCCTCCTTATCCCCTCCCGTCCCCTTTTGCCATGCCTGATCCCCCCGCTTACCCCATGCCAACCCCTTCTCTTATCTTGCCTGTCGCGTCCCCTTGCCCTGCCCTTGCCATGCCTTCCCTATTTGCTGGCCATGGCATCGAGTGCATGATGGTGCCGGCAATGACGATGACCTTTGCAGGTATCTTGTGCTATTGTGTGTGTTCGTGGGTGTGTGCTTGTGCCCATGCGCATGTGCGCAAGTGTGGATGGTTGGTTCCCTCTTGGTTTCTCTCATTTAGTGTGTTTGTATGTATGTTTGTGTGTGAGTCGGGGGAGGGGGCTTGCTTGGATCGATGCATGGGTGAAGGTGTCCTTGTGCGTCACTGTGAGTGTGTGACTGCATTCTTTGGTTTCTGGTTCTCTAGGTTTGTGTGCGTATGTGGATTCGTGAATGTGTGTACGCGCAGGTGTGTGTGTGTGTGTGTGTGTGTGCTAATGTGTGTGTGTGTGTGTGTGTGTGCGTGTTGCAGCTGTTGTTTTGGATGTTGTTGTTGATTTTGGTGTTGTGTGGCATAGGCTTTGAATGTGTGCGCATAACATTCTGTTTGTGGCTGCAGATGCAGGTATGGTTGTGTTTGTGGTTTTGGCTGTGGTTCTGGGCTTGCGTGAGGTTGTTGCCATGGCTGTTGTGGTAGCTGTCGTTCTTGGTGTCGTTATGGTAGTGGCTGTGGTTGCGGCTTTGGTTATGGGTGTGGGTGTGGGTGTGGGTGTGGGTGTGTGTCTGCAAGCTGTGTTGTGTGTGGATTGGGTTGTGGTTGCGTCAGTGTGTGTGGCCCTGGCTGTGGCGAAGGCTGCAGTTGCAGCTTTCACTGTGGCTATAGCTGTTCTTTGGGTTCCGGCTGTAGCTGTGGGGGGGGGGGGGGGGTTGGGGGTAAAGGACTACAAAGAGGGGGGCTCAAATCACCATCCACCCCCTCCCAAAAAAGACCGCACCAAGTTTGCAGTGACAGTGTACAGTGACAGTGTACAATGACAGTGTATAGTAAGAGCATACAGTGCTACAGTGCGTGTAGAGTGACAGTGTAGAGTGCTAGTATAGAGACTTGGGCGTTGTGGCGGACGTACTATGTGTGGGGATACATTCTATGAGACCTTGGGGAGTACAGTGTACAGAGTACAATGTACAGAGTACAGAGTACTGTGTACAGTGTACAGTGGCAATGTACAGTGATGGTGTATAGTGACAGTGCACAGTGGCAGTGTGCAGTGTGCAGTGACAGCGTACAGTGCCAGAATACAGTGTACCGTGTAGAGTGACAGTACACAGCAACAACATTGACAGTGTACATGGACATTGTACAGTGAGAGTGTACAGTGACAGTGTACAGTGACAGTGAACCATGAGTGAGCCCTCACTGAGCGCTCAGTGAGCGCGCCAAATGGCTCAGTGAGCGCTCAGTGAGGGCTCACTCATGGTTCACTGTCACTGTACACTGTCACTGCACACTGTGTATTGCACACTGCACACTGCACACTGTGTATTGCACACTGCACACTGCATACTGTGTATTGCACACTGCACACTGCACACTGTGTGTTACAAATTGCACACTGCACACTGTAATGCACACTGCACACTGTAATGCACACTGCACACCCTGTAATGCACACGGCGCACTGTGTATTGCACACTGCACACTGCACAATGCACCGTGTGCAGTGTGCAATACCCAGTGTGCAGTGGCACACTGCACACTGCGCAATGCACCATGTGCAGTGTGCAATGCCCAGTGTGCACTGTGCAGTGTGCAATACACAGTGTGCAGTGTGCATTACACTGCACACTGAAATGCACACTGCACACTGTGTCATGCACACTGCACACCGTGCATTACAAACTGCACACTGCACGCTGTCATGCACACTGCACACTGTGTATTGCACACTGCACACTGCACACCGTGTGTTACAAATTGCACACTGCACACTGCAATGCACAATGCACACGGTGTATTGCACACTGCACACTGTACACTGTGTATTGCACAGTGCACACTGCACACTGTGTGTTACAAATTGCACACTGCACAATGTAATGCACACTGCACACCGTGTAATACACTCTGCACACTGTGTATTGCACACTGCACACTGCACGCTGTGTATTGCACACTCCACACTCCACACTGTGTGTAGTGTGCACTACACAGGGTGTAGTATGCCGTGTGTGATGTAATCCACACGGCACACCGTGTAATGCACACTGCACACCGTGTCATGCACACTACACCCTGCACCTTGTGTATTGCACATTGGGTATTGCACAGTGCACTGTGTGCAGTGTGCAATACCCAGTGTGCATTACGCAGGGTGCGGTGTGTAGTGTGCAATACACAGTGTGCAGTGTGCATTACAGTGTGTTGTGTGCATTACAGTGTGCAGTGTGCAATACACAATGTGCAGTGTGCAATACACAGTGTGCAGTGTGCAGCGTGCAGTACACAATGTGCAGTGCGCAGTGTACACTGCGCACTGCACACGGTGTAATGCACAGTGCACAATGTGTCATGCACACTGCACACCGTACAGTGCAAGCGTTCGGGCGCTAAGTGTGCAGTGTGCAATACACAGTTTGCAGTGTGCATTCCAGTGTGCAGTGTGCATTGCAGTGTGCAGTGTGCAATTTGTAACACACAGTGTGCAGTGTGCAGTGTGCAATACACAGTATGCAGTGTGCAGTGTGCAATACACAGTGTGCAGTGTGCAGTGTGCAATACACAGTGTGCAGTGCCAGTGTACAGTGACAGCGAACCATGAGTGAGCCCTCACTGAGCGCTCATTGAGCCATTTGGCGCGCTCACTGTGCGCTCACTGCGCTGTTTCGCGCGCTCACTGAGCGCTCAGTGAGCACTCAGTGAGCGCGCCAAATGGCTCAGTGAGCGCTCACTGAGCGCGCCAAATGGCTCAGTGAGCGCTCAGTGAGGGCTCACGAATGGTTCACTGTCGCCGTACACTGTACATGTACACTGTCACTGTACACTGTCCATGTGCACTGTCAACGCTGTCGCTTCTACTGTCACTGTACATGGTACACTGTATTCTGGCACTGTACGCTGTCACTGCACACTGCACACTGCCAGTGCACACTGTCACTATACACTGTCACTGTACATTGTCAATGTACACTGTACACTGTACTCTGTACACTGTACTCTGTACACTGTACTCCCCAAGGTCTCATAGAATGTATCCCCACACACAGTACGTCCGCCACAACGCCCAAGTCTCTATACTAGCACTCTACACTGTCACTCTTCACTCACTGTATGCTCTCACTGTACACCGTCATTGTACATTGTCACTGTACACTGTCACTGCAAACTTGGTGCGGTCTTTTTTGGGAGGGGGTGGATGGTGATTTGAGCCCCCCTCTTTGCAGTCCTTTAACCCCCCCCCCCACAGCTACAGCCAGAACCCAAAGGACAGCTGCAACCACAGTGAAAGCTGCAACTGCAGCCTTCGCCACAGCCAGGGCCACACACACTGACACAACCACAACCACGCTTCATGGTGTGTGTGTGTGTATGGGGTGGGTGGGTGCCATTTTCATGAGGCAACAAGCAACACCCTCGCAAATGGTTAGGTTCATATCCCCGAACCCCAACCCCGTAACCATCTCTCCCTAGCCCTTCACTTCACATGGTTCAATGTGGCCATGTGTTTATGTACACAGAGTTAATTGCACACAAGAATGAATGTGGTTGTCAATTTGTGCATGTGCATTTGTGTGTGGACGTGTGTATGGTGTGTGTGTGTGTCTGTGTTTGGATATTTGTGTCCCTGACCAAGTGTGTGTGTGTTTGGATGTTTGTGTGTTTGTCGCCACGGGTACGTGTATGCAAGTATGTATGTGTGCATGTACGCTCAAGTTCTTGGAGAAAAGACGTGGTGAGAACTGCGGACCAATGTTGGTGTGAAAAGAGTGAAGTGTGGGCCAGCAAGGGTGGGAAGAGAGGGCGGAAAGGGGGAGAAACTCCTAAGTGAGCCCTGCGTGAGCCCCTAATTAGCTCTCAGTGAGCGCTCACTGAGCGCTCACTGAGCCATTTGGCGCGCTCAGTGAGGGCTCAGTGAGCCGGCTCAGTGACGGCTCAGTGACGGCTCAGTCGGGGCGCTCAGTCAACTGAGCCGTCGCCAAAAAAAGTACCCCCCCCCTTGAACCTTGACCAAGTGAGTATCTAAAACTTCTAAAAACATTAAATGCACATTACCTAGCATGCAAAACGCACAACAAACAAGCACAAAGACATCGCAATGCACAACTGAGCCCCAAATGAGCCCCAACCTCACATTTCCACGTGACCACCAGTGAGCTGCAGGTACAGTGTGAATTTATGCGTGAATTTGGGTGCGTGAATTTCACATTCACGGGAATCTCACCAAATGTGTTGAACCATGTGGCTACTTCAAACCTCTAATTTGCACACATTTGTTGGATCTCACTTTGGGCGAAGATAGCACGACAAAAGCACACAATGGCACCAAGTTACGAGCAAAACACAGCAAGAATAGGTGAAATTCACGGTACCGTGAATCTCGGATTCAAACGGCCGGTTCACGAAGGGTACAACGGTGCAAGCACGTGGGCCATTAAATAAAAAGATGCGCGGCAAAAAGGAGCAAGGCAACGGAAAAACCATACCAACGGTGACCCGTAGCCGCATACAGGCGGGCGTAACCTCGGGATGTGATGGTTTGCTACCACTGAGGATACACGCAAGGATACGCTTTGGGTGTAGGGGCAAAAAATTGATAAGAACCGTATTGTTCAACTTGTATGCATTGTAGCCCTCATGTAGCCCGCGCCGGCGATGGTCAAAACCCCCCTTATGTGCCAAAAAAAAAGCACCCGCAGCCCTGGAAACCCGCCCGTATCCTGGTAGACAATTTAAGGGAAAAGGAATATGTTCTTGAGAGTGTAATAGTCAACCCCCTTGAATGCAACTACGAAGCAATGTTTCTCAGTGAATACCGAAAAAAGGGGGTACAAATGGGGCAAAAATCAGGAAGTGGTAGAAAACATCATTTTGGTCAAAAATGAGTATGAAATTCAAATCCGGCATGCTAAAAAGACCCCCATGGTTTGGGTTCTTCATTGCAAACACCCGTGGTGGTCCCTTACCCCTACCCGCAATGTTTTCTTGTGGTTTCGAGGCCTGGTACTATGCTTCGGCTATTTCACTTCGTTTTTGCGTGCGTAAAAGGGCCCTTTTGCGTGCGTAAATTGCCCTTTTTACATACCAGGTATTTTTTCACTCCGAACGCAAAATACCCCTTTACATACACAAAATCCAGGTAAATGTGTGCCCCTACCCCCCCCCCCTTTACACCCAAACACAAACACGCAACCCGGGACCAATGCATGCCATGCCTGCAAGCAAACATGGAGGCAATTGCTTGGATATTTTTTTGCGGTGTTCCAATCATTCAGTCACACGTGTCCAAGTGGTATTCCACCACCAAATCAGCGAAGTATGCACAACAAAATTGTTTGTTAAATCTACAAATGTAAGAAACCCTACCTCTTCCCCTTACACATCACCCTTTCGCAATACTTCTTAGCCCTGCCATATGCCTATTGCCATGTCCAGGAAGGCTGCCAAATGTTGAACCCCTTCGCATACAACCCCCAATCCAGATTATCATTCCGAAGCAGCTCTGCACACCCCTTCCTTTGTGCTCGGCGTGCGCCCCGTAGGCGGGACCCCCGTTTCTTACTTCCCCCCTTGAAACTCCTCTTCCTAATCTGACTCTTCAACGACTAATGCCTCCCCTCACCGAATGCGGACAGGATGCCCCATTCCCTCGTAAGCCCCCACATGTAGTCCACCCAAAGGTGAGCCCACAAGGTCACCACAAACCCACAAGCTTTGTGGGCACTCCCCATCTCGGAAAAAGCACCTTTCAAAACAATCAAATCGCGAAGGTCCAACCTCCCCTCCTTCCACACAACGTCAAAAGTCAGTGCAAATTTTCTCCCCACAAACGCCAACATGCAGTCCATGTCATTGTAACCCCCCCCCCCCCACTTGCACCGGGACTTGTAAAAGATTGCGCCCCTCCATTGACAAGTAGTCCGCAATGCAATCCCACCCTTGCCCTTTCACCCATTCCCCCGCGGCAGTTTGCTCTGATCACAGGGCCTTCTTTCCCCCCTTCTCTTGCTCACAATTGGCCGCCGTGGCGGTAAGGCACTGAACCCTCATGTCATCCCAAAACCACTGCACCCAAACCAATGCCCTCCCCTTCGCCCACCCATGGTGATGCATCAAAGCCTTAACCAACCCACTACCAGCACAATGCACCAAACGATGCACCCTATGGAGTCCACAGTCTGGTGGTCTTTGGAAAAGAAGGATTCCTGGCAATGGCATCCCCCCCCATTACCAAACCTTGAGCAAAATTGAGATTCCCTGCCCAAACGCACCCAAACAATGAAGACGGTTCCCCCCACAAAGCCAGCACACATGTGCCAAAGGGTCCTGACTTTTGAAATTGCGACATCCTGAGAGGGCAACTTGCGCTTTGGTGTCAGCTATGATCACACAAACAACGGGAGTTGCAAATCCTCCCTCATTCAAAACTTGCATCTCATTCACAGCCAACACATTAGGGTTCAAATTCTCTTGGTGGGCAAGGTCGCGAAGAATTTGGGTGGTCTCTGAGCCCTGGAGTAGCACCCATGAACCCAAAGGTAGACGGCTCCCCAACTCCCCTACCGCAAAGTGCTCACAAGAACGTTGCCAAAATTTGAAAATTTGGAAATCCCCACCACAAGTTGGTTCCCTTGTGTTACCGGGGGGTTATTCTGCCACATAAGCTGCAGCTTCTCATTCACATTCACCCTAGACCCAATTAAATCACTACCGCCGGCAGCTATTAAAACAGAATCAATGGGGTGGGGAGCTCCCAAGGCCTTTCGCAGGAACACGATTTTTGACCAAGTGCAATACCAAGTGGATGTTGACCGGCTGTACTGCAGCCGCCGCACACTTTGCCCCTCCTTCCTCGATTCCCACAACACTGCCATGGCATTCAACTCCAAATCAAGTTGATTATCAGTGGGGCCATCCGTGTACACGTCCACCACATTCGTAACCCCACTCCGCATTCTTACACGCCAGTCATCCCCCATATCATCTTGCACATCACGCTGCAGGCTACTGATATGTACCCTTCGTGAACGGCCGTTAAGTGGCCGTTTGAATAAGTGCGTGAATTTCACGTGAATTTACCCAAATTTTGAGGTTCTTTAGGGAAAAAGCCATATTCTTGGTTCATTCCGAGGGCTTTGAGGGGCCCAAATTCCTCCCCCGGCGTCATTACGTGTCATCCAATGAAAGTCCCGCCCCAAAAGCATCCATCATGTCCGAACCGTGCCCAAAACGAGAGGTGCCAAAACCCGGCAAGCCTGTAGCCGATTCACAGCCGTGAATTCACGTGAATTCGTACGAAATTCGCACGAATTTCGTACCAGTTTCGTACGAATTTCACGTCAATGCACGTGATTGTACACAAATGTTACCGGTGTGCACCCCCTGATTTGTCCTCACACCCCTAGTAGGCCCCCCAGCATGCACCCCGGTCACAGGCAACAATGGTCTGGGTTTGTATGGTGATCTCATGTCCGTTTCTTGCGACACCGGAACCGCCGCTGTACAGCCTAAAGGTGCTGCATGTCCGTTAGAAGCCGTCTTCTTGTACGGCTTGCATACGTTTGTACACTTATGGGTCCTTGCCCATGTTGTGCCCTTTTGGTCGCATCCCACCCATGCGACAAAAGGCTATCATCAATGGTGTGGTTGTCCACAACCACTTGCACCCCTAGTCTCCCCCGGAGGAGGCTTAAGCCCCCGCTATTGCGCAACATGCGCTTCAGCCTCCGGTGACTTCCCTCCATGGCAAAGCAGGAGAACTTTGACAAGATTCTCCACTTCTTTGCAAAATAATACATGTGGTCGATCCAAAGATGCGTCCACAGAAGTTTGCCCCACTGGAGCTCATTGTGGGCAGCGCCCATGGTTATGCTATGGTTCCGGAGCCGCCCCAAGTCGGCCCCGGAGAAACATGCGGAACGCCACGCCTATACACACATGCTTGCAAAATTCTCCCACCACGTTTTGCACACCGACTCCCAACTTTTTCCTCCTACTTGATGTTGCCTCACACTAGGCTGCTGTAGGCAAGCATCTATTATCTTCTCCCAACCCCTGTTCCGCATGAAATGGATGGCAGCGGCACACTCCATCCTCACCTTCCCCTTGCTGCTTGCCTTGTCATTATTTAATGAGGCAAGGGTGCAAGTTCGTGCTGCAAGCCGTGCCTCATCTAGAACCGGTTGCAGCATGGTGCGTGCCACAGTGGCCGGTGCCTTCCCTGTCAATTGTACAGCTAGGTCCCGTGTCCCGTTGATTGCACACAACAAGACACGAAGGACCCCATGGAGGCCATAATCAGGCACTCGCCTATCACTCGTAATGGTCCTATATATAGCACCCAGTTGCCGTCTATCGCACTTGGTGTGCCAAAGGTAGCAAGGCAAAGAGCACGGTTACGCATGCAGACCCAACACACGGTGGCACCAGGGGATTCTGCCTTCCAGTTTTGGCAGCCCGCCATGAGCACCTGTGCTTTACCATCTGCACACAGAAAAGAAAAAAAAAGGGACTGCCTATCGTTCCCTCCCGTATCCTTAAAACTTACGGCTGCGGCCTTGCGCAACTCGTCATCAAAATCAATTTCTTGGGGGGCCGCGTAGAGGGTCTCCCACTTTTCACTACCCCCTAGTAGCCACCAACTGGATAGTTGGTTGGGGCTGGTGGTGCAACCAAGCGCGCAATGGACGTACGAGGCCTTATGCCTCGATGTACCGTCCACCGCAATAGGCAACCAATGCAGCCGCCGGTCCCCGGGCTGCATGATGTCCGAGGGTGGGGGTGGTCGACACTTGAACAGGTGGCCGATGCGGTCAGGTAGGTAGCAGGCCGCACCATTGATGGCCGTGTCGTCTCCCATATAGGCAGTGAACGCCCGGGACTCCGGTAACGCTAGCTTCCGAAGCATGCCGTACACCCGGTCCCATACCACACCGTACGTCATGCTCCCCACTAGGTACCGCGCTTCCGTCCTAAAGACGTGCAATGACCGGATCCGCCAGACGGCAATAATCAACCTCTCCTCCATGGTGGGCTTAGGCTGGACGGTGGCTACAACTCTTCTTTCGGGGGTAAGCACTATTTGCCCTGTGTCGGGCAGGTGCTTGACGGTGTAGGGTGCGGCAAGCTCCTTGGTAACAACTTGCTGGAGCTCTTGTAGGCGCCTCCGTTGTATATGATCCGCTAACAAATGGAATGGCTCCTTGGGCCGCGGCACGGTGTGAGGTACAAGACCTGTGGAATGGGGGAGGCATTTATCGCAGGTTTCTACCATCCCCCTGCCCGAGACAACTAAATTTTGTGGGTCTCTACTGTGATTCGCATGCAATTGGAAGAAATTCACACAAATTCGTACGAATTTCGTACGAATTTTGTGCGAATTTCACGTGAATGAATGTGTGTGAATATTTCTGGCAATGTGAAATTTGTAGGAAATTCGTACGAATTTGGTACGAATTTCATGTGACTGTCACAGAATTTCTGCCGAAGCCTCATCCTTTTGCCCTCGTTGGCCCTCACAAAACAAGCACAGGATGGTGTTCATGGGTTACCACACACCCAGTCCAGTGGTCGTCATTCCGGCTGACACTCAGTCAGCAGTGTAACAGGTCAGGGGACATAGCATACCCCGAAAAAAATAGTGCTGCAAAACAGTGCTGCAGAAAATTTCGCAAAGTGGGGGGGGAGTGCCCCACACGTCGGTCAAATTGCCCATGCCGGGGGGGGGGGGGGAGGCAGGATATTTGTACATATATTCATATACAAAAATGTACCAATAACACTCGTGGAGGTTAGAAGGGACAGGTGGTCCCGAGGTTAAAGGGTGAGCTAAGCACCCCCCCCCCCCCTGGAGCAGAACTCCGGCTAGCGGAGCACTGGGACTCTGCTCCGCCACCGCCTCCACAAAGGAGGGGTCCATGGCCGCCGACGTGAGGCGGTGGGGGGGGGCACTGCCGGCGCACATCCTCCAGTGCGGCACTCACCCTGGGGGCGTCGGGGGCCACGCTGTCCACATCGGCCTGCTGGCCGCTGGCCATCATGGCCATCCGCAAGCCGGTGGACACTGCCGACATCTGGCCGGCGCATGCCCTGGCCTGGGCATGCCACGCCTGTGCGCCGGCCAGAAGGTACCGGACACCGGCGGCACTGCCCCCCCAACCCCCCTGTCACCCGGGGGGGCCTCGGCACCCCCAGGCCCCTCCGCTGCCGGTGCTGCCTGTGCCGGTGGCTTTGCCTTGCGCGACGTCGCCAGGTCGCGCTCTAGAGTTTTCACCTTCGTGGCCAGCCGGTCACGCTCCTTGGTGACGTCCGCCAACCGCGACTCGGCGTCCCGCCTGTCCTCGTTGGCCCTAGACAGACGGGCCTCGAGGTCGCGGTTGGCGGCCTCCGCGCTGATCGCGCGCGCCTCCCACGCCCCCGCCCGCTGCTGCTCCACCCACTGGTGCACCACCACCCTCTGCCCCCGCTCCGCCGCCGGCTGCGCCCGCTCCGCCCGCTCCACCGGGTTGGCCGTACGCGGGGCTTTCGGGGGGGGGGGGGGGCTCCGTGTCCCCTTGGGGGCGGCCTTTCCGCTTGCGGGTGGGGGGTTCGTTCTGCTCCTCGACGTCAATGACGTCATCCATCCCCATCTTCCGTTGCCTCCCCACATGGACGCGCATGGCAAGGCATGCCACGTCCACCCACTCCGGCCTCCGCTTGTCCCACCCCGTGAGCACATTCAGCCCAAAGACCCCAGCCGTGGTCACCGTCCCCTCCTCCCCAATCCGCGCCACCCCCGTCTGCACCCGCCAGTGCCCACTCACAAGCCTGTAGGCAAACAGGCCCACCAGCTCCTGCCCCTCGGGCAGGTTGGACCCCCCCGTGACCACAATGGGGCAGGGGTAAGAGATGCGGAGGGTGCCCTGCAGCCCCCGGGACTCCAAGACCATGTCCCAGAAGACAGAGAGATGCCGCTGCCGCCCATCGGGCCCGGGCGGCACCTTCTGGGTCCAGGCCGGATCCGGCTGCCTGGCGGCCAGGGTGACCCGGTCCAGGGGGGGGTCGGTGTGGGCCTCGCCCAAGTCGTCGCGGGACGGCATGGGCACGACCACCTCGCGCGCCACATGCCCCGCGGCGGTGCTGGCCTCGCTGCCGGCGCCTGCCGAACGTCCAGAGCGCCGCGAGCCCTGACTGCGCGCACTGCCGGCCTCGCTCGGGGCCCGTCCACCACCGGTGCCTCCGGGCCGGTCGCCACCGGTGCCGCCGGGCTGGTCGACGTGCTGGTGTTTGCGCCGGGTGTGGTGCCGAATGTCCGGCGACCACGCGAAGAACGGCACCTACAGATGAGGGGAAGTGTGCAAGGCCCAAATTGAGGAAGGGGGAGTGGACATGAGGCAATGCAACAACAAAACGAAGAAATTGGACGAAATTCACTGAAATTCGTGCGAAATTGGTACGAATTTCGTACGAATTTCAGTGAATTTCGTCCAATTTTCCACTAAACAAAGCAAACACACAAGCAAGCACACCTTGCACTCACATGGGCATGTGATTGACCATGCCCCGGTCTTCGCGCACTTGGGCGACCGCCACGCTGGGGCCGTGTTCGCCAGATGCCACAGCGTGGTCGGCCGCTCCGGTCATGGCGAAGTGGATCTCCGACTCCGCATCGGCATTGTCCGCCTTGCACACCTCCAGCTGGTGCACGCTCCCCACGAAGAGCGTGCACTGCTCGCCGACCTCGATGACGGCGAGGTCGGAGGCCGGGGCCGACCGGGAGAGGAAGGTGGGGTGGAAGGGGCAAGTGGGGGGGCCTGCCGGGACGGACTCGGGGGGGGGTCGGCGAAGAGGGCCTGGGCAGCATCCCCCTCCCACAACCCCACCCTCCCAACCGCCCCCTTCCCCACCCACAACACCTGGTCCACGTTGGGGAAGTCCTAGCTGGACAAATCCCCAGCAACGTCCAGGGCCTCCTTGGGGGGGGTGGGGTCCAGGTGTGTGGTGTTGGGCTGGTGGTGTTTGTGTGCGCGGTCGGGGGTCCACAAGTGAAAAAGAGCCCCCTGCAGCCCATCCTTGGAGTCGGGGAGGGCACGCAACCCATGGTGGCGGCTGGTGGCTCTCGCCATGATGACGATGCCCGGCGTCACTGGGTGGAGGTCCCCAACCTGAGGGACACTTTCGGTGAGGTGGGGGTGGAACTTCTTGAAGACAGGCCCCCCCACCCCCGACCCCAAGTTGCTCTTGCTTTGCCAACGCCGGGGGAGCTCAGGATCCTTGGCCTAATCTTCACTCCGTGCGGCGTTGAAAAGGAGCTCAAAATTTTTTGCGACGACTTTTTCGTCGCCGCTGCCCCACGCCTTCATCACCTTGTTCCACCCCACCTCACAATCCCGTGCTTCCACAAGCCCCCGAAGCACAATGTAGCCGTTCCCATCAACAAAGTTGAGGGGCGGCTGGGAGGGGCCAACCCTATCGGGGGCGGGGTCGGGGTTGCCCATCACCCCATGAGGGGGGTTGGGAAGGGGTTCGGTGCGGAGGGGGGGTTCACTCGAAATGAAGGGGGGGCCATTGAGGCACACGGTACCATTGCAAAGAAGTTGTACTATAGAAGGTGGGGTGGGTGATGTCGGGGATGTGCACCTGGGGGGGATGGTGGGATGGAAAGGGGCGATGCCCAAATAATCCCACCACCGGGGGTTGGCAAGGCGCCAAGAGAAGGGGAAAAAGGAGTGGTCGGCCGGTGCACCTGCAGCAAGATCCTGCAAACAAACCATGTCGCAATGGGGGGGGGGGTATGGACGAGGTTAGTGGTGGGGTACACCTGGACGTGGGCGTCCTTAGGCTTCCCCACAGGTTTAGTGCGCATGGAATTGAGGAGCTGGTCAACGCTGGAAGGGAGAGGGGTTAGATGCAGAAATTTAAAGGAGGGGAGTTGGCGGCGCAGTTCCCTCCACAGCGTTGTGGCCCAGCCCCTCCCCCCAAGGAAGGAGTTGCGGGTGGGGCTGCGCATGTCGATGTGGATGACATCAGGGGAGGGGTCGAGGGATGCTGCCCAGCCCACAACATCATCCACCCCCAGTGCCCCCGACACGTACGCCGCCTCCTCCAATTGATGGTGGGAGACGGGGAGGGCTTGGTAGTGGGCGAGGGTGTCGGCTGCGGGGTCGGGGCGCGAGGCCAGGCTGGCGAGCTGGGACATAGTCTGCTGGGACATTGTCAAAAGAGAATGCGAAGAGAGTTTGAGAGCTGTGAGAAAGCGAAACAGTGGAAATGAGGGCGAATTCGTACGAAATTCGCACGAATTTTGGTACGAAATTCGTGCGAATTTCACATTTGTCGTGAATCTGTGAATCTATCGTGAGTTTCTGCGTGAATTTGGGTGCGTGAATTTCACATTCACGGGAATCTCACCAAATGTGTTGAACCATGCGGCTACTTCAAAACTGTAAATTGCACATATTTGTTGGATCTTATTTTGGGCGAAGGTAGCACGACAAAAGCACGCGATAGCACCAAGTTACGAGCAAAACACAGCAACATTGGGTGAAATTCACGGTACCGTGAATCTCGGATTCAAACGGCCGGTTCACGAAGGGTACATACGTTCACCAAGGCCTTTGCGATTGCCCAGTGCCAGGTGCATCCATGGTGGAATTGCCATGGATGCAGCGGCATTATATAGAAAGAAAACCAAGGACGCAGGTGGCACAAGCGTGTTGCACTGCAGGTAAGAGATGTAACAAATGCGCTTTTGCGTGCGTAAATGAGCCTATTTGTGTGCCGACCCTACTTTCTGGCCCAGCGCAAAAAAGGCCTTTTACCCACGCAAAAGGGTGTTATGCGTTCTCGCTCCAAAAACTGTCGACATGCAGAACGTGCAATTTGCGCACGCAAAAGGGTGTTTTTGCGTCCCCGGTGCAAAGTGTGCAATCACGTAACAGGCGCCTTTTACATACGCAAGAATGGGGTAAAACTAAAGAAAACAAAGAGTCACCAACACCATCACCATCCAATCACCACCTCTCATCGACACCACCACCATCCAATCACCATCTCTCACCACCGACTCAATGTCGATCCACCAACCCCTCCGTCCACTTCACCGGGCCCCCGATCCGTGTCACCAATGGGCCGCCGGTCTCTGAGACGACGGCGACCCGCTCACGGGAGTCAGGGGCTCGGTTGGCCCTTTCTTCTGAATGTTCGGCGGCTAGAGGATGTCTCCGACCTCGTACTTCCGCAGCAGCCGGTCCAGGTCAGCTGCAGAGGACGGAGGGGGCGCAGACTCCCTGTCGGCTCGCTTGAGGCTGTCCTCCAGTAGAGCCGTGGCCGTTGCTGCTTGCTGCAGTCCCGTGCCAACTAAACTGCACACTACGTCAGCCAGGCCTTGTCCTAAAGGACACCCGGGTCCTGCACAACATCAAGAACGGTGCGCTTCATCCCACACTGCCTACGCGCGGTCTCCAGCACGTCCAGCAACTTCCTCTTGCGGGTTCGCCAACCCGATTCCGCCTTGTTGGCCGCGGCGCGCTCTGATAGCAGCTGGCTATCGCGCTCCTTCAGCAGCTCATCGGCCCGTTGCCTTTCGCGACGCGCAGAAACCAGCTGCGCGTTGCGCTCCGTCACCTGTGGGATGCAGCGTTCTAGGGCGTGGCTCGGAACCCCTAGTTAGAACGCAATTTCTGGAACACCCACCTACCCTCAATTTTGGGGCAAACCACCTAAAAAAATGGATTCAGCACCCTCAAAAACCCCCCATCCCCTTTCTTTCCCCACATAACCCTCATTGTAGGGGTGGTTTTTGGGGGGGGGGGTCAAAGAGTTAGAGCACAGTTAGAACAGAGTTAGAACGCAGTTAGAGCACCTTGCTCTAACTAGTTATCGCGCTAGTTATCGCGCGATAACTCAGTTATCGCGTAGTTATCGCGTGTAGTTATCGCGCACCCCTCCTCCCTCCCTCCCTAGGACAAACAACACAAAACACTTGGCACAAAGCATGTGTGGTCGTTTTTCATACAAAGTCATCAATGTCTGAGGCCTTGGCTGCCTCCAGTCCCAAAAGCCCTTGCTCCAGGGCGTTCATGGACATGCAATGGTGCATGTGGCGGAGGGACACACTTGGCCTCACCAAGGACAAACCCTTAAAACAATTTTTGAGCCTCCTTTTGTAAGGCCCATGCCGATACTCCGTTGGGATGGAGGAAAACTGAAAAATGTTCCTCCATTTCTCGGCAAAAAAGGTGGAATGTCCCAAGCACCAATGGATCCACCTGGTGGGGGACCAACCTGAGTCTCCCCACGCTTTTGAAAATTTTGTGGTCAACGCACGGTGGCGTTCCACTTGGGTTAGAGTGTACAACTCCCTCACCCTCCAAAGCTCATGCAAACCCTCAATG
The DNA here is from genome assembly GCA_964036045.1 of Eutreptiella sp. 'Long Island Sound 2002'. Classification (NCBI taxonomy): domain Eukaryota; phylum Euglenozoa; class Euglenophyceae; order Eutreptiales; family Eutreptiaceae; genus Eutreptiella; species Eutreptiella sp. 'Long Island Sound 2002'. The sequence goes on along the minus strand of OZ038383.1, from coordinate 26,922,922 downwards.
CATTTCACCATGACATGCACAACAACCCATAACATAGGTCCCCCGGGGGTCCTCACTGTGGGGACATGCTCTTTGAGGCAATCCACAAATTGCCTTTGGAAGGGCGGGGAGGTTAGGAAAACTTTGGTGCTTGTGAGATCGAAATCTTTTTCTGTGGCCCTTGAGGCCGAAGGGAGGCGTTCCCTCAGAGGGATGCCTGAGGTCTCATCCTTGAGGGCTTGTTTGAAGGCCTGCAAAGCTGCAAGAGCTTGGGCCTTACCACGGGTACCAGGGGGGAGGGCCTGAAGGGTGGTCTCAATGCGCTTTGCAATGCCGTTTGGTCTAAATTCACATCAGCCAACAAGCAAAAGCACATGCACACAGAAAACGATAAGCAGCGTCGGTATGCGAGTCTGGGGCGTGATGTCGCATAAGGCAGCCTGTGCCATAGATACTGTTCAGGGTGGGTGGGTGGGCCATCAACATACAAAATATAAAAGACAACTGAGTGGACAATCAGTGCAGACACATATACACCCAATCCTGCACAGACCAAACTTGGGTTTGCTTATGGCAAACCTCATTTTGGTCTAAATTCACATCAGCCAACAAGCAAAAGCATATGCACACAGAAAACGATAAGCAGCGTCGGTATGCGAGTCTGGGGCGCAAACACTCCCCTACACCGACATGATAGCAGGCTGAATCTGCCCTAAAGAAAAAAAAAAAGATACCGGCTGCGCGCCTTGACCGGCCGCGCCATGCAACACACGCACCCCGCGCAACACACGCCTACGCCGTGACACCCCCCCCTCGCAGTCGCATTGCGTCAATTACAGCACTCTTGCCGCTGTAACCGGACGCCGTAACTTCTCATGGCCCCGACAGCCCCCTCACCCGGTTCGGCCAAAGGTTGACCGTTGTGTTTGGTTGCTGCACCGGGTGAGGGCACGTCAAAAGGTAGGGGCACTACGCCCAGGCACACTCAGCCACTCTCGGCCCGCAGCACGCTTGCCGCGTCAGCTACAAAATTCTGGCGCATCACGCATCATACGCACGGGCACCCGCCGCGCGTACCAGTCCTCCGCAATGGTCACTGCAGCGCGGTACAGCCTCTCCCGACCCACAGCACCCTCCCAACACCGCACCCCTGCACCTGGTCGCGCAACCACAGGCGGTGCCTGCAACAAGTCAGGCCGCGGCATGCAGAAGTACCAAGCCTCCCACACGACCGGCAGCCACTGCCGGATGAGTTCTAAGGCCGCATCCGGGTCCTGACCCACATAAACTGTCCCATGCTGATTACACGCCAGCCAACCCGTGTACGACAGCCCCAACGCGTGTCCTGCACTACCCGACAACAGACCCGGACACCAGCCAGTCAACACCACCAGCCTGCACCGTGGCAAAAGCCACCACTGGTCCGGGACCCATTGCCGCACGCCCCGCAGGTCGAACGGCCCCGCGTCCCAGAGGGGCAATATTATATTATACACCGCCTGGGGCATCGCACCCGCCAGGAAGTGCTGCCGCGGCGCTCTCCACGCGTGGGTCGCCCCCGCCCCGTATCTCCATCGCAGCGCCGCACGGACCGCTCCCGGGGCCACCGCCAGCCCAACTCCCGTGAAGCTGACGGAGGCCGCGGGCCGCGAGGCTCCCACGCTGATGAAGTACTCGAACGCCCCCACCAGGAGCGCTGTCAGGTCCAGGGCGCCGGGGAAGAGCATGCAAACCGCGTACAAGACGCACGCGGCGTCCACGATCTTTCCCCAGCGCCGTGCACTGCTCACCGCTGCCGTGAGCGCCCGCGCCCATCCCCGCAGCACCGGCACCGGGTGGGCGCGTGCGATGCCACGCTGCCGGTCCTCCTCCCAACGCCCCCAATCACGCTGGCGCCTGCGCCGGCCCATATGCGCTGGCGCCGGCGGCGGCAGGGGGTGGAAGCACGGCAGCGCCACAGGCCTTGGCATGAGTTAAAAAAAAAACTAAGGCACCGCAAACGCAACACATGCGAGGTTACCTCACCGCCATTCGCACCGTCTCCCTACCACGCAGACACTCGCATGCTCAGAGCTATCGGGCGCCGTGCTCCCCGCTGGTCCCCGTCTGCACCCCCACCCGGCTCGGCCAAAGGCTGACCGTTGTGTTTGGTTGCTGCACCAGGTGAGGGCACGTCAGAAGGTAGGGCCACGACGCCCAGGCACACTCAGCCACTCTCGGCCCGCAGCACGCTTGCCGCGTCAGCCACAGAACTCCGGCGCATCACGCATCATACGCACGGGCACCCGCCGCGCGTACCAGTCCTCCGCAATATGCGAGGATACCTCACCGCCATTCGCACCGTCTCCCTACCAGCAGACACTCGCATGCTCAGAGCTATCGGGCGCCGTGCGCCCCGCTGGTCCCCGTCTGCACCCTTACCCGGCTCGGCCAAAGGTTGACCGTTGTGTTTGTTTGTAGCACCGGGCAAGGGCGCGTCGGAGGACACCAGCACGACGCCCAGCTACTTGCAGCCAACTGCCCATGGACCAAACGCAGGGCGTTACAGCGCGTCAGGCAGGCTTCCGGACCTTCATGCCCACATGACCCTGCAGCTGCTTTATCACCGGTAGCTCCAACGTCCATACATGCTGAACTAACACCGTGGGGCCGCCCATAGCCAACCTCAGCCGACGTGTGGCCTCCTCTTGTGGTGCGGCATAGTCCCCCCTCCACCCCGACTGGATACGGCTGAAAGGATCCGCCGGGTTGCATTCTCCTGGGACCCTGCACAGATACCACGACCTACGCGACCGCGTGCACGCGTATACCAGCCGCCGCAAAATTCTATTCTGCACTCGCAACCCCACACTCGCCTTTCCTGCCGCAAAACTTTGCAGTACCGAAAAGTTATCTCCAACCAGACCTACTCTGTCCCACCCCAATGCGGACACGAAATGCACTGCATACTCTAATGCCGCGAACTCTGCAATCCGCTGATTGCACAACACCTCATGTACGATCCCTGACCTTCCCCCCATAGTGTATCCCCACAGCGCCATCCTCCAGGTTCGCCCATCGCAGGCTCCATCAAAAAAAATGTACTCACCCCAATCGGGCGGCTTCTTAAAAAAAACCAACGGCCTCCATGCCATCAGCCCCCATGGCAGCAAGCCCGCAAGGGTGTGCAACAAACGCAAGGGGGCGTCGGCCAACCACTGAGGCTGCCACAGTATATGCGCCCACACCGGCGCCACAAACGGCAGCACTCCCCAATTTGGGCGCACAAACCACAGCAACCTGCCCAAAAAGCGTAGCAAACGGCGGCGTGTACAAGGGCCTACAGCCAGTTGCCACCAGCGCGCCACCAAAGCTTGCCAATTCCCACGCGCCGTGGACACAGTGGCAGCCTGGAAATCGAAAAACTTTCCAATCCATGCCAAACCAACGGCGGCCTCCAAGGTGCTTTTTGGACTGACAATGGCCCCTTCCTCCCTCAGGCGCGAATCAACAACACCCGCCTGCATACTAACCCACTTCCTGCCATACCCAATGATAAACACATCGTCCAGGTAGACAAGCACCAAGACTCCCTGCACCCCCGCGCTCTGCACCAGCCTGACCATCACGGCCTGGCAAATGGCTGGACTGTGGGTCCACCCGAACGGGAGACAATCAAAACTATACAATACTCCATCCACTGAAACTCGAAAGGCGTCAGTAAATTCAACAGGGGTCTTCAGAGACCAAAAACAATTACTAAGATCGATATGACATGCACACAAAACAGGCTCCTCCCCCACACAGGGCGGGTCAGCTTTGAGCGACGCCATCTAGTGAAGAAGAAACATGACATTATCCCCCACCACCCCCGCACAACCGGCTTGAACGAAATCCAAATGTATATTCCAATGCACAATCTGTAAAAAAGCGACAAGCTCAACGCTTGGCAATCGCAAGGGGGGGCTGTCGCACCCCTAGGCCTTGTTGAAAAGGACCATGTTGCAAATACACCTTGCCTTTTCGCTGCTTTTCGGGATAGCGAAAAGGGACCCATTGGGGCCCAAACCGTCCGCAAGACAGGGGCGCAGTACCCCTTGCTGTACCAATGCCCTGGCCAGGACCGCAGACTGGCCTGTTACAGGCGCCAGAGAAGAAAAGGACCGCCTGCTCACCTCGCCAAAGTTACCCGGCACCAATGCCTTCCAAATATCGGGGGGGATGCGGACATTACACACAGGTCCCACCCCCCTCTCTAAAATGGTCGTAGTTAATGGCACCACAATTAACTTTGGGGAAGTGGAGTCTCGCAACCAGATCAGCCACGCGTCCCTCGTGAGCTGCACAAAAAATTGACCGATATGTACCCCAGGGTGCGGTATCCCTAACTCTGACGAATGCCTCCACATCCTGAGCACCAGCACTAGCAGCCGTCCCAGGATCCAGCCATCATCGCCTCCGCTGCTTGGCGGGAGGTCGATCACCTCCCGCAGCTTGCTGCACCACTCCCGAACCGCTCCGTCCCGTACTCGCTGCAGGATCCACTCGGCCAACTCGGGGCCCCAGGGCTGCTGATGCCACGGGGCTGGCACTGCCATGTCTGCGCACCTTGACGGTGCGGCGCACCGGAACTCCAGGTCGCTGAGGCGTGTCATCATCCGACAGTACAATGCACGCTCGCTTGGTTCCAACGTCAGGCTACTGCTCCACAGTTTGCTGTCCGTCCCGAAATAACTCCGAAATCGCTGCAGGCCAGAAGTCGTGCCCTCGCGCCGTGCGCTTAACGAACTTGGAGGGTCCCTCTGGCCATGGTAGTCTGATGGAGGTCCAGATCTTATATTCTTCAGGTGGCTGTGCGTAGTCCCCCGCCACCCTCCGTGATTTCCATCGTCCCCACCATTGCCGGATTTCCGCAGGGAGGGCGAGGTACTTCTGCAGGGCAGCACCCCCGCGTTTCCAACAATGCCACCTGTGATTGGCGTACTCTGTTCCCCGGAATCCGAATTCCAGGAATGACTCCAACCATGGCGATCCGGAAGGGCACATGATGGGCGACCTGCGACGACCTGTGGACCCATAGTCACGGAGCCACCTCGCCCATTTTGCGGAGTACGGGCCCAGTTCTCGCTCAACAACCTTGTCACCGTTCTTGTTGCACCTGAACCATATAGCCTCGTCCTCGATCCCTCGTCGTCGAACCCCGGCCGCTTCCCCCACCCTCCACAGACAGGTGAAGGAGAGGACGGCCAAGGCGAACCCGGACCACTGCTCCTTGGTTCGACAGGATTGGGCAAGTACGGACAGTGCCTCCAGTCCTCCATACGGTCGCTGCTCCTCCGTGTTGCAGATGGTGGACTTTGCCATGCGCCAATGCCTGGCCTGGACCACCCCAGCGATCCACCCCAAGTCCTCCAGGGCTCGTACCGCGCTGATAGCCCCTCGCATGTATGATCTCGACCTGCCCTTGGCGAAGAGCGCACGTAAGTATCGGTCCAGCAATTTTGACTTATCGACATCCGGCTGCGAGGCTGCGAGTAACCCCAATGCCCGGATGTGAACGGCATAGTTGCTTCTGGTGCCAACGCTCCATGACATGGCGACAAGCGCATCGGAATATTCTGCCGGGTCTTGTCGATTGAGTCTCTTCCACGCCGCCCACCAAGATGACCAGTCTGCCGACTCTCCCAGTACTCCCTCCACCTCTCCCGACGGCGTCTCACCGACTGTCCTCCTCTCCCCCTGTTCTTCCCCCCCTTTTTGGCACCGTCACTCGTAGTATGGGCAGGCAAAAAACCAATGCTTCTTGCCCGGCGCTCCATGGCTCTTGCACGTGCGGCAACCCGTAGCCGGCGGATCCGTCATGTCGGTCCTCTGCTGATTATTGTTCTTCGGGATCCAAATCCTACGTCCTTTCTCGTACGAGAACCTGCTCCGCAGGCTAGCCAGACGGCGACGGACTTCCTCCACAGGGACCGTAGTGTCCCCAAAATTTTCTGGCGGCTCTCCCACTTCCTTTGGGGTCTCGCCCCCACGCCCACCTCCGGTGTGCTGATGGTATGATTCTCCGTACGTCCCCATCGCCGATACCAGCAGGATCCACAGTCCCTCCACGTAATTGGCCACCAAGGCCGGAATCGGGGGGGTTCCCCCACCGTCCGACCCATCCATGGGGGCGGTCACGGCCTCCAGCCAAGCACCGGAGGTCCAGACCTCTTTGCTCTGCGCCTTCTCCGGAGACATAACCAACTCTTCTTGGAGGTCAAACGATTTCCAGGCTGAGGTGCACTCCATCAGTTGGGGATCCACCTTTTGACCGTCCACGACGGCCTTAAGAAATACCAATAAACGGCATAACCACTGCGGTTTATGATCCATCTCCATCAAAATGGATAGCTCCTTGTGGCTCAACTTGGGGATCTTTCTGGAGGGCTCACTCTTCCCCAGCTGCACCTCTTCCAACCGCTGCTCCAACATCTCCAGCTTTTTCAGGACCTCGCTGATACCACTCTGCGACTGCTCATTGCTCTCCTCCACCGCCTTAGCGAAATTACCTGTATCCACATCGAATCGCAGGTCCTCCAACAGGCAATAACACGCTATGTACTCCACCAACTCCACCGTTGTGAGCTCCAGCCCATGCGCCTTGACTGCCTTCTCCACCCACTCATCCTTTTGATCACCCAACCTGTTAAGGTCAGTCTGGATCTCCATGCGCAGCCTCATAAAATCCTTCTGAGGCGCCACCAGGCTCCATTGGGCGTGCAGCCCCGACTGCGTATACTCCCGGAAAGAGATCATCTTCTTTCCTTTTCCTTTATCCTTCTTCGCAGTCTTGGCCCCCGACGGGGTGCCCTCCCGCGCAGAACCCTTGCGCTCCGCCTCCTCCCGTAAGGCCTCCTCGATCTCGTTTGGAGTAGCAAAACCAGGGTGCATACCCCCGACTCCACGCAAACGCACCTGCACATGACTCCCGCTCTGGGGCACCTTCATGTCGTCCGCGAGGGCAGCCCCTCGCACAACATCCAAAAATCGTCGTCGCCACAGCCCCACAGCCTGACAACTGCACAGCGCAGCTGACGTGCTCCTTCGCAGGGAACCTGCAACCAACCCCGCGGGCCTTGTAACCAAACGTGGGGGGGGGCCGGGGCGCGTGGCCGATCCGCCCGTGGCAGAACCATCACCCCGTCCCCCTGAGCTAACCCCCCTGGTTCGGCCAAAGATTGACCGTTGTGTTTGTTTTGGGCACCAGGGGGGGTCGCCCAAGGTTCAAGGGATCCGGCGTCCAGATGCCGCGCCCTGGCAATCCCCGCCCCCCCCTTTCCTTGGCGTAGGGCTTCACTCAGCTCAATCGATTGCCCGGCTTTTGATCCGCCGGCCGGTTTCCCCCCAACACGCGCTCCTCCGGGCTCGCCCTGTCGAGGCACCAGCCCACGGGGCAATCGGAAAGCATTCCCCATCGACATACAAAATATAAAAGACAACTGAGTGGACAATCAGTGCAGACACATATACACCCAATCCTGCACAGACCAAACTTGGGTTTGCTTATGGCAAACCTCATTTTAGGATGCGGCATGCTGCATGTTGGTAGTCCCCCGGCCGCCTATCAGGGGTCACACTTCTCAAGAATGCCCCCCATCTTGAGGTGGACTCCACCCCCCTTTGCTCAACAATCCCATTGGGGTCTTTGTACAACCAACACTTAGACCCAGCCCCCCCCATTGCTTGCATCCCCTTCCCATCCCCTGTCAAAATGACAGTGCAAGTCAAAAATTGGTTTTGAAAGAGGACAACGTCCTCTTCCACATCCCTCACCTCTTGGTTGAGGTTGGCGGAGATGTCCAGGCTTCTCAAAAAAGCCTGTTCATCCCCGCCATCCATGCAAAACCATGAGGCCCATAGCTTCGCCTTCGAAGCATATTTTGCCCCCCGCACGGGTAGAGGATGCCTTCCACAAGGAAGTCGCATCAACTGAAATAACAACAATGGCAACACCACTAGGGGGGGGTTTCCCAATAACTCGGGCCATAGATATTGCATTTTGCACAATTGATTGCAAAGGCACATGGGCAGCTGCCCTATTGCGGCCTGTGGTAGACTTTACAATGGTTGTTTGGGGAAAGTAGGGCATGATCCGTTGCCGAACGGTCCTTAGGTCCCGTTGTGTGCAACGGCGGGGCATTCGCAAAAGGGCCCGTTGGGAGAGATGCATGCTGCATGCCATGCGTAGCATGCTCAGGGCCTCATGCTCCTGAGCTGTTAATGCAAGATGGCCGCCAAGTGGGCCAGACAGGGCAGTGCACGCCCCACCACTTAAACAAACTTCGCCTTTGGTGTTGGTGCCACACACAACGTTTGGGTCACCCAATAGAACTCGCACCAGCCGCTGAGCCGCCTTCAAACGCCGCCGCCGGGCCTTGGGGCACTGCAGGTTGGTGTACCGCCGGAGGTTAGCTGTGTTGAGAGCCCGCAGGGCCTCATTGACAGCACTATCCATGAAGAATAAGAGGACCTGGGCACGAAATGAGGGAGGGTTTTGAAGCAAGGCCCCAAAAAACACACGCGATAACCCACGCGATAACCCCCGCGATAACTAGGTTATTGCGCGATAACCCCCGCGATAACCCCCCGCGATAACAATTAGAGCGCGATAACCCCCCGCGATAACTAGTTAGAGCACCCGGTTATCGCGCGATAACCCCCGCGATAACTAGTTAGAGCAGAGGTTAGTGCGCACTAACTGGAGGGGTTAGAGCAAGCGTTGGGCACCCTAAAACCTTCACAAACGTTGATTTTGCACCCAGGAAACCTTGGAGATGTCAACAATGTGCAGGCACGGGGCACAATCACAAATTCAAATGAGTCAAATGGACATGTTTCGGGCTAGTTGCCCCTCCTCAACTGAAAGAGTACCATCCCACCAAAGCAGAAAAAATAGAAACAATGAACAACAATCGAATCACAAAGTACACTAGCTGGAGGGGTTAGAGCAAGCATTGGGCACCCTAAAACCCATGGACACCAGCTGCTGGCGCCACAGAGGCGTGCAGTGCAGAACCCCCCCCGCACTATAAAAAATCACGCACCATCGCTCGCCCTCCCATGGCAATGGAGCGTGTAGTGCCCTGGTGTTGAACAACACCGGGGCTTGGGGGGTGGCGGTGCATGCCCAACCCTCCACCGCCCTACCCTTGCACACACGGGTGTGCCGCTTTTTTTCCCTCATGGAGGGATTCAGCAGGCCACCACTCTCCACCCAAAACTCACCCCCCGTGAAAGACCCCACACACACAATAAGCGCCATGGGCGCCCCATCCCGCAAATGGGAGTGGAGGCCCATGGTGTCCGTCCCTTGGGGGCGAACAACTTGGATGCTACACCATGTGAACCATGGTGGAGCATTGGAGGTGCAATACCCATTGAGGTCTGCAACCAAGGGGGTGAGGGCAGGCCTGAGGGTGGCAGCGGCCATGTGGGTCGCCCTAAAATTAGAGGGGTTGGGGTTTCCACTTCCCACGAGGCCGAAGTGGCACATGTCCACTTGGGCCCCAGATCGCTCCTCCCCGCGAAAAATGCCCTTGGGCAACCCCCTTAGCAAACCCACGAGTCATTGACTCCCACTCCTACTCCCGCTACCCTGACTCTGCACCCCTTGCGGCGCCAGCCCCTGCTGGGCGGTGAAGGAGGCACTGAGGGTGGCGGTGAGGCTGCGCACCTGCGCCTCAGCCACCCCCAAGCGCTGCTGGAGGTCATCCCCCCTCCTCCGCTGCCCCTCCACCTCCACCCTCAGCTGGGCCGCCTCCACCTCCGCCTCTCGCCTCCCCTCCTGGGCCTCCCTCAGGGCCTCCCTCATCGCCTCCACCTCCTCCCCCCTCTTGGCGGCCAGGTTGAGGGCCTGGTCCAGGGCACGCTGGGTGTTGCCCTGGACCTGTTCGGCCTTCGCCAAGGCCGACACCGGCTTGGCGGGCCGTGCCCCTGCTGCTTCTGCTGCTCCTCCTGCTGCCTCGGCTGCCTGGGCGTCGTCCTTGACGAAGATACGGGGCAGCTGCAAGATGGTAGCCTGAAAAAAACAAAAGAAACAAAAAAAAAACACGCGATAACACGCGCGATAACCCCCGCGATAACTAGGTTATCGCGCGATAACCCCCGCGATAACCCCCCGCGATAACCCCGCGATAACTAGTTAGAACGCGATAACCTAGCGCGATAACTAGTTAGAGCACCTAGTTAGAACGCGATAACCTAGCGCGATAACTAGTTAGAGCAGGGGTTAGAGCAGGGTGTTGTGGGAAGTTTTCACACCCGGTGACATGGACACATGCCTTGGCCCTCCTTCTTGGCGTCGTCCAGCACCAGCCCCAGCCTCCGCAGCCACACGAAGTCCGTGACGGCCGCATACTCCCCCACCTGCCGCCACTCCACCACCTGGGCCACCCCCTCCACCTCAGGGGCCACCCTTGCCACTCCCCCATACAACCCCCTCCTCACCACCAAAATGGTGCCCGCCGGCACCTTAATCCCAACATGCCCTTGCAGGGCGGGCCAGGGCAGTGCCTCCCCATGGCACACCTTGGCCAAGGGGCACTGATCGGGGTGGCCTGCGACCGCCCCCGCCTCCTCATTAGTGAGGGGGGCAATCACCTCCCTCCCAATCCCCCACCCCGACAACAAAAAATGCCCGGTGGTTGTTCCCACTGGGAGCAAGCACTGAGCAGATAGCTCAATGCTGACCCCATTGGGGTCCACCATCACCTCCTCCTCCTCCCCCCCCTCCACCTCCTCCCCCTCCTGGCATGGCACACAAAGGCCATCTTTGTGGGCGGTGCACGAAATCAGCCGATTGCATCCGTAGCAATTGGCTACCACCTTCCCCCTACACCTAACCGCCCCATCACACTGGACTGTCCTGGCCACCCGGCCACCAGGTGCCCCCAGCTGGGGCCTTTTAATGGACTGCGTCACGTGCAGGTTGGGGAATCGAAGATTCCCCTCCTGGGTAAGCTCAATGGCAAAAAATGCCATGAGGCGGGGGTCCCTCACCCCCGTGGGGGAGGCCTTGGGAATCCCCGAACCCCGGTGGACATCAAGGGCATTAAAAAAAAAGGCAGTGCCCCTCTTGAATGGCACAGCCCTCTCCACCCAAGGGTCAGGGAACCCCGAACTGCTGGAGGGCACAAAAAGAAAATGTGACCCATCCTCCTCCTCATGATTATGGGTTAGCATAATAAGGCAATTGACAATCAATGTGCCTTCAGGAATGGTGTAGGGAGGGGCGTCGCGATGGAGGTGCTGGGGGGTGTGGTCATAGCTCGAAATTTCGGCCATGTCAAGGATGGTGCAGCTCCATCCGACCCCCCCCACCATGGTGCACAGTCTTCTTCGCGGTCTCAAGCACACGATCTGCCACCCTTTTGAGGACTGGCAGATCATGGAGCTTGTGGGGGTTGTGCTTGTGGTGGTCGGCACCCCCATAGTTGCCATACAATGTGCGGCGGGTCCCAGAATCTTGGGGCCTGCCGACAATGGGGGGGTTCTCATTGAAAATGGGTGCCTTCTCTGAGAGAGGCACCCTATCCAAATCTTCCAAAAGACTTTGCAGCTGAATGTCACTCAAAAAATCGTGCTCCAGGAGGTGGTTGACCACCAGCTTTCCCCCCACCGTGAGCACAAGGTCATTGTCATGGGTCCCTATTAAAGGCCCCCAAGGGCTCGGCGGCAACCACCTCCTCCGCCTCCCCATTGACAATAAGGGGGGGTGTTGCCCCAAATGGAAAAAGAATCACCCCCTGCCCTGAAATAATGTTGGGAGTGGTGACCCCATACCACTCACGCTCCCACTCCCTTGTGGGGCAAAGGGAGTGCATGGGGAGCTTGGTTTCGGGGTCGTCAGTGCAGACCCGGCGGGTGTTGTGGGTGAGGGGTTGGGGGAACCAACCATGCATCCGACTTCCCCTTCCCCTTACCAGGTCTCACCCTTACCTTCTGGACACTAATCATAAGGGGGTTGTGGGGCTTCTCCTTCCTCCCCCCAGCCCCCAGCCCCCCCACACATGACATCCTCCTCCTCCTCCGCCACTTCCTCCTCCTCCTCCTCCTGACCCACATAGAGGGTCGTCTTCGTCCCCGCACCCTTCTCGGCATGGGCGGTGACGGACTCCACCACGGCGTCCACGTCCTCGGGATGAAGCTGGATCAAAAATCCAGCAACCCCTGGATTTACCTCTAGCAACTCGAAGATGTAGTTGCTGAGAACCAGGGGGTCTCTCTTGTCCGCCACAAAGGGGGACTTATTAAGGACTTATTAATATGGACAAGGAGTCCAAAGTCCACACCATGTTCAAAGCGGGTCGCCACAGGGCGCCTCACATTGGCATCACCCATCGTAAACCCCTCAGGACCGCCAAGGCGACGGACCCCAAGGAGCTTTTGATGGTGCTCGCACCAAGCGTGGGCAGCAGCAAGGGCCATTATCAAAGAATACGAAGGCTTTGAGAGCTACAGCGAAAAGGGGAAACATAAAATGAAGCGCGATAACCCACGCGATAACCCACGCGATAACTAGTTATCGCGCGATAACCCCCGCGATAACCCCCGCGATAACTAGGTTATCGCGCGATAACCCCCGTCGCGATAACTAGTGCTCTAACCCCGTTCTAACCCCGTTCTAACTAGTTAGAGCACACAAAGATCAAATCGCAAAAAGTGCAAAACGGGCAATATCGAGCAAACGAAACATGGAAGGCACATTGTTGCATCATAGTGCACCCATGTAACATGTGAAATTCCGGGTTCCAACCATATTAACAACACCCAAAATTGGGGGGGTTCCGCACCACGCCCTAGAACGCTGCATCCCATGGTCCTCCAACAGTTGCACTTTCCCCTTGAGGAACTCATTCTCCGACTGCAGCCGCAGCAGCTCCGCCGTTTGCCCGGCCACCGTGACACCTAAGGCACGCACCTCCTTTCCCGTCGCCTTGGGTGGGCGGCCACGCTGGGTCCTCTTCCCAGGTACTATGGAGGATTTTTTCCCAAAAGAGAATTCCGACGCCACATGCTCACCCTAGGCCAGCTTCCGTGCTTCAGCCTCCGCCTTCCGCGACATGTCGCTCCGCGCGTCCTTCTCCCACCTCAGCCAAAAGGCTTCCACCCTCGCAGTGAGTGCCGCCGTTTGCGCCACACCACCAACCTCACATGTCCCTAGCAGGACACCTCCAATTTCACTGAGTGGCACTCCGCGCGGACTTTCTGCAGCTGGCCCAGCTCGTCCTGGGTGCACACGAGGGCCCACGTGTGCGAGCTGGGCGGCCTTTGGATCCTCCCTTGGGGCCGTGGGTACACATCAAGGCCCTTGGATCCTCCCTTGGGGCTGTGGGTACACATCAAGGCCTTTGGATCCCTTGGAGCCGTGGGTACACATCACGGCACTTGGATCCTCCCTTGGGGTCGTGGGTACACATCAAGGCCCTTGGATCCTCCATTAGGGCCGTGGGTGCACCGTTGTCCTGCTGCAATTTTTGCAGCCGCTCTGTCACCGAGCAAACATCCTTATCCCTAATAGGGATACCCGGCAACCCCTTAATCTCGTTCACTGAGAGCGCACACTCCAACATCCGGATACCAATTCCCGCCACATTTTCCACACCCACCACCTTCACATACTCATCAACGACCTCCTTCGTGGGCATGTGGGTAGTGCGGGGAGGAGGGGCGGGCTTAGGCAGATGCGGGTCCCCGGGGGCTCGGACAGCGGCCTTGGCCTTGGAACTTTGGCCAGGCATGTCGCAAGAAAGAGTACAACACAATGCGAAGCAAGCGAGCAGGGCTCAGCAGCTCAGAAGATCATGGGAATCTGTTCACAAACAATTAATGTGACTCGATTTTCGTCCATGCTCGTGTTCCTACCACGCTGTTGATTATGCATGCAGTGAATGACCCACCCTGCCCGCCCAGCTGGATCCTTGCTTGTACCATTGTTTCACTTGGCATAGGGGTACATGGTGTTGGAGGTTCAACCTTTGGAGGCGCGCCCGCATTGGTTGCCACCACCATTTCCAAGGGTATCCCTTATATCCACAGCCCTGTATGACAGCACGTATATTGCACCTGATGGCATGCGTGGACCCCGCCAGCTCGCAGGATTTGTTGGTTAGGGAGGGTAACATTGACTGCAAGACCGTGGGACAGTTTTGTGAGCACACATCAGGCCAACGTGCCCATAAGTGTACCACGGGGGCTGTACCATCCCCAATGGGCACACCCTTGATGGTCAGGTCCAGCTTTGGATCGGAGTGCAGGCGTGCATCACACCCGTAAGAGTGAAGAGGAAATTACATGGATTTGCGTGCACAAAGAGCCTAATTTGCGTCCGCAACAAAATTCACTTGACAAGTAAATACACCCCTTTACGTGTGTAAAAGACCCTTTTTGCGTCCGAGCTAAACTTATAGTAACCACGCAAACACACCCTTTTACACGCGCAAAAAGCCAGTAAAAGACAATAAATGCATGTAAATGGGAGTGGTGTGGCGCGGGACACGTAAAAGTGGCAAAACACCTCCGTTTTCACCCATATTTAAGCCTATTTGCATGCAAATGTGTCTGTTACACATTCTAAGAAAGGGCAAGGCGAGCAAACACACACAAAGCAAATTGTTGAATTTTTACCCATTTTACCTGGTTTTTACCTCGTTTTTACTTGAGTAACACTTTTGACCTTTACTTCGTATTTACAAACAAGCAAGCAAAATCCTCCGTGAGGAATCATGGGCTGTCGAGAAATGTGACAAAGGAGCGTGTAAGGGTTGATGTCCACTATGGTCACTGATAATTCATGTCTGAATACAATTTTGCTTGGAACGAACTTGTGTGCTTTTCAGCAAGACATGGGCGGACCACCTTGTTTGGCGAAAATGGGCAGCTAAACTGCGACATCTTGGACTTTTGCACGATATCGTGGACCTCTTTACGTGTTGAGGAACATAATGGTCAATTATGGTTGCGGGTTGTAATGGCTCGGGGGGTGTTCCTAGCCGCGGGTGGGTGGGTTGAACCCCCCCCCCCCTTGGCTGGCCACGGCTCGCCAAAAGTGGCTGGGGGGGGAAATTTGGCCAAAATCAAGGAAAATGAAGAAAAACGGCCACGCTTGGGGTCCCTAGGGGTGCAAGCCATCCCCTTTTGACTTGTGGCTATGTATGCTCCTGCATTTGGGGCTACTAGGTTGTGTGGCCTCTTTTAAAGTGCGAAATGACCATCCTCCCTCCCATGCCCAATATCGCGTGCAGCTGAAGACACACAATGTGGCATAGACATAATGCAAAGACAATCATCAATGTCTCACATCGCATTGTTGTGAAGAGGAGCCCCAAACAACGGGCTACCATGAGAAAGTGAGCAAAGGACTCCCCGCACAACTGGAGGCAGAATGGCGGTCCTCATTATTGGGTAAAGAGAAATTATCACCAGATGGCAAGGCACCACATTGGGGTGAAAAAAATGTATCGTGATAGAAGAGGGTGCAAACTCTCAATGCTGTAATATGGGACTATGGCTATGCCTCTACCACAGTGCCCTCCTCCTCGTCATCTCCATACACCGAGCCCTCGTCATCAGCAGTGACCTCTTGATACGTCTCGGCATCAACAACATAGTACCCTCTCCCATCCATGGAATGGGGGATGATTTCTTTTTCAACTGAACAATAAGGAACCAGGATATTACCCCCATCCTCTGCTCCGTTTTCCTAATGACCCCACACCGCCGACGTGGCCACTTGTCATTCACGGGCGGTGGGGGTAGTGGGTCAGCACGAACCGGTTGGCAATTTTCCACATGGTTAGCCCAACCGCACGCGGCAACCATTGTATTGCACGTGGGACATGCTTTCATGATTGCCCCCTCATCCCCCGAAGTTGCCCCCAAATCCGTAGAAGGTGCCCCCAAATCCGGCGGCTCCTGCGGCTCATCCGCAATGTTGTCGGCGGCCTGCGGTGCGTCAACATCCACTACGTCCCTGGCCGGATGGCGCCGCTTGTACCGCTTATGTAATGTGGTACCGCCAACCTGGAGCTCCGTGTGGCCCACCCCGTCCGGCAACGACGCCTTGAATTCGGCGTCGTGCAGCAACGCCCACGCAGCATCGGAGGCCCAATGTTTCTGGGACCCTCGATGCTGCAAGCAAACCTGCAAAATTTTGCAACGTGCTTCAAAGCCGACGGGGCACTCCGATATAGCGTTTTTGGCGGCGGAGCGCACCGCATCATTAATACAAGACATTTAAATTGTCTACGCAGCGGTGTAAGGCACGTAGGGAATGTTGAAGCAAAGGGACATGTTGCGGATGGCACACAACACGGTAACAGCTTGACGCAACGCCCGCAAATTTGTGCTGCGGAACCGGGACCGAATTATTGCCCAAGTGTGCAAATGTCCAAATTGGTGCTCTACGCGAGCCCTATAGAACTGGTGAATACGGTTAAATTCCTTTTGCCAAACTGTGATGTCACCACCTTGTGGCTTTTTCACCGGGGGAAGTATGACTCTCCTGTTCGGGAATCGAACTCAGGTCGTCGAGTTGTTAGTCAAGTGTTTTACCGCTCAACTATGCTCCAGGGATAAAAACACATGCTGTTGGCGCGGCACCACCCAATCTCTTAGGCTCTGCCACTTGCCCCCAGTGTGTTGATATCCCCTTCCTCGCTTCGTCGTCCGTAGTTCTGTCTCAGTCCGGTGGTGTATTGTAGGGCACCATCCCCCTTGGTCGTCGCGGCTTTGCTCGCTCCTGTCGCTTCTTGATTTATCTCGTATGGTCTTGAGCACACTTCCAGTGCCTGCACACGAGTGGGTCAAGTATGACTCTCCTGTTCGGGAATCGAACTCAGGTCGTCGAGTTGTTAGTCAAGTGTTTTACCGCTCAACTATGCTCCAGGGATAAAAACACATGCTGTTGGCGCGGCACCACCCAATCTCTTAGGCTCTGCCACTTGCCCCCAGTGTGTTGATATCCCCTTCCTCGCTTCGTCGTCCGTAGTTCTGTCTCAGTCCGGTGGTGTATTGTAGGACACCATCCCCCTTGGTCGTCGCGGCTTTGCTCGCTCCTGTCGCTTCTTGATTTAAGGCAATTTGGCACGGACAAATACGCCAAGTCGGCGAGTAACGTGTCCGAAGCACGCAGCAACGGGCGATACTTTCGCGCCAACGTGGTGTCGGACATTTGCCCCGGATGGGGTCCGGACACATACGCAAACAAGCCCATGTGAGTGGTAATTCCCTGGCATTTCACCACTGCATTCTTGTACTTGGGCTGATATCGGCCACGGCCGGAAAAAACACGAATTGGGAATGTGTCCCAACTACCGATTGCGCCAGGGAAATGGGGCACTTCATTGTTTGGATGGCGGAAATGATCCGGGCTAATTTCCGTCCGCATCACTTGACACAAGTGCCGCAAACCACGCGTGACATGTTGCATTGCGGCATGCTTTCCAATGCGCGGCAAATGTTCGGGATGAAACTTGCGCAACATCCAAGAAAATGGATATTGCTTCATCCAAACCAAAACGTAGTAAAGTGTGACACGGGGCACCAGAAAAGGCTGCAATATTTGTCCCAAATGAGTTCAGCCAACCAAGCGTGCACACCAATTGTCCGCAGCACAAATGCCTTGCCGTTGCATGACTTCTCCCAGAAGTTCAGCCCCGGGCACGTAGCCGCACGCACTTTTGCTCGTACGTGGGCAAATGACAAGTTATCACTCATTTGATAGAAAAACCTAAAATGGGACCAATCAAAATGATGTGGAAAAAATTAAGAAAAAGGTGGATAACACGGCACAAAAATCGACATTGCACGGAATAGACCTTGTTAGCATGCAGCATGCACTACTCATTAAACCGAACGCCTAATTGAAACAGACGCCTAATTATGCACCAACCGTGGAAAAATGTTTTGGCCTCTCTATACCATACCATACATACAGTGCCAGTAGGGCTGGTTTGTGAGTGTTGGCGTGTCCCGTCTTTAAACCCCAACGTGCCATGGGGCTCGGCCATTCTACATTCCCGGTCCTGTTGACGCATGTGAATTTTTTGTGCAAAGATGCCAACAAGTTCACACATTTTTTCCTATCCAAAAAACACATGCACTAGGGCGGCTCCATGCATGCGCGCCGACCTTAGTTGGACACGGGGACGCTACAACACACTGCATCGGCAGTTGTGTTGGTGATTGTGCAACTGGACCAAACATCCCATAACCACATCCCGATGCATAATGCAACTAATTAAACTAATTACCTAATTACCTAATTACCTAATTCCCTAATTACACAAACATGACAAACGTAGGTGCATGGTGAGGAAATTGTACCAATTAAATACCTGCTGCACAGACACACCATCATCATGTAATCTTGAGAGCAAGGCAAAGAGGCAAAATGCAAAAGTGCAAGGCCCAACACAATATGGTGGCTAGACGGTTGGGTGGTTGGGTGACAAGGTGGCTGGCTGGGTGGCTGAGCGGCTGGGCGGCTAGCCCCTCCCCCCCACTGACCGGAACACGCCCTTAGCACCGGCACTCGGTGTCGAGATGTTTTCACTTTAATTAAAAGTGTTAGGGGTGAATTCCTAGCCATGGCGGCTGGTGGCTGGTGGGTCGAGAATAGGGAGAGACCCCCCCCCCTCTAGACACGGCTAGCCGCGGCTGGGGGGTGAATTGCACCGAGGCCCCGTGTGGACAAAAATTTTGAACAAACGCATACTGTAGGGCGCTCCTAGGGATGTCAAGCAACTCAATTGGACGGAACACAATGCAATTGGACATGCATGCATAGGAGGTGCAATCACAAAGGCAAATGGACCACAACTTCTCACCATATCCCATCGTGACAGCCCAAGACAGCGGGCCACATGTTGGAATGTTGGAATGTTGGATATTTGGAAATTCCAATGAAAGTGTGAGGTAATGGTTCAAGGGGCAACCAAGTTGGAAATACTGAAGAAGAAAATTGCAAATGGCTTTGCAAAGGCCGAGAGGGGTGGAGTTTGCATTGTCATATCAAAGAGCATCTGCCCATAATTATGAGGGATGATAGCGTGGTAGTAAAGCATCATATGGGTGATGTTTCAACCACACACAGGTGTAGAACAACGTGACCCTCGGAATGTCAAAAGGCGCACAATACTTGTCTCCAACATCCAAATGCGCAAGCCCGTGTTTTTGAGCACCTTTGAGTGGCCACCACAACCGTGTATCCAAAAATTAGCACCATGCAAGTTTGCTTCCCACTTGGTAGTAGGCACAGCAGACATCACTATAAAGTAGAAGTGGGCAATGCATTGGAAGAAATCATCAATTGATCAACTAGTTGATGAAGTGAATTCAATTAAAAGAGGCAGAACTCGTAATTATGCAACCTACCATAATGCATAATGCCATGGTCACCATTGTCTAAAACTATTGCAGCAGGAGCATTGCAAGTTGCTGTCAATGAGACAAACAATTTCCAAGATATGTTGTTCAAAAAGAATTGTTCCATTAGCATATCACGTGCTGTGTGGGGCTCTGTGGCATGCAAACACAAAGCAATACAAGGTCTACACCAGCCGGCCGGCCGGCCAAAGGATCGAGAATAGGAGGAGACCCCCCCCCATGGTCGGTTTCACTCCTTAGATCAAATGTTCACAACCATAATGGATAGATGAATCTCGCGGTCCATCTCACATTTTTTGTCTTGATAATGGCTTGTCATCGTTAGATGGAAAGAATTACAATCACCGATTCCGCTCACAATGTCGTTGAACCATCTTGGGTGAGTAACTGTGCACCTCTACCTTCATTTGCCACCACGATGTCACAAAGAATGGAATATGCTTGATGCGCCCTTGCCCCCACCACTGCCTGTCAACGACGTAATGGATTGCTTCAAAGAGGTCATGGATGGCAAAGCCAAACCTGTTGAGGAAGACATCTTCAATGGGATTTTGCACAAAGACAGCGTTGGGAAACTGGCCGGTACCATGGGGCTACACAAGAACGCAATTCGACTAGTGCTAAATTTTGAAGCATGGCAAGCGCTCAAGGGAGTTGAACTCATGGACCTAGATGTGTTTTTTGAGCAATTTGCGAAATTCGTCATCGATGCTTGCAACCCAAGACGAAAAGCAGCAAAAGTGAATTCATAAACCATGATCCTTGCCTGAGTACAAACCAACAGCAATGGATTGTGCATGAAAATTTGCATCTTTTTGCCTGCTTTTCAGTGGCAACATGTCGGAGATATGACCCCGCAATTGCAACGCGGATTAGCGGATATTTGAAGCAATTATTCCGCTCAATTGTTTTTGGCTTGAGGGCTTCCACTATGCCCTAATGCGAAAAAAATTTTCTGGCGCCTTCGGCGCAATGTCCCATGGTTCTTATGTTGCCCTCCAACAAATACTAAAAACTAGGCATACCACAAAGCACACATGGCGAAAGCAAAAAGCATTGTATTAAGACCCATTACCCCAAATTGCGGGCAATGTTCCCGTTGTGATTTGTGTCTTGAAATCTGAGCCAATAGATATGCGTCGTGCCATGGCGTGACTCAATTCCTCGGATACGACAACTACTCCTGTCTTGTTTGTTTGCAAACCCAACCACCAGAGCATCCTCACGGTCATCAGGCACCACTACATTATCATCGCCATGACATTCATGCCACTCAGGGTGCTCCTCGTCTACCTTGTCACCTTCATTACCTTCATCATTATCAACATTATGAGCAACCTGAACCTTGTCCTGCGTTGCTGGATGCAAACCCATAGTAGCCCGCGTTGAATTGGCATTCACAAAGCCAAATAATTTCCGCTGTGCATTCAACACTTGGGCTTCTTCGAACAAAGCTTGCTGGTTGTCCCCCCAAGCTTCACCAACATGCCACATGACAGACAATGTAGATCACACTTTAGATTCAACGAAGCACAAAACAAACCTGAGGAACTCGGGTGGAATTTGCTGGTATCCGACAGGCCTATGTGCGCCCACAGCTCGACGACCTCGATTGTTTTGGTGAGCTTACATGCCAAGGTGAATTAGGATGGCAACAGCAAAACCTTACGACGCCGCACTTTTGAAAAATGGATGTTAAATAAATTGAAAAAACATTTTGGATTGATGCAAAAAACGCATTCATACCTGCCAGACAAACTTCAAAAAGTCTGCCCCAAGAAGCCAAATCTCAACCGGAAAGCCGCAGTGCGCGGTAACAAATTGTCGCACGACTGGGCAAAAGCATACTACGGGCTCCGTGGAACAACCCCTTGGACGCCCCCCCCCCCCCCCCAGCGGCACGGCACAGCACGGCACGGCAGAGGGCGGCACAAGCCGTTTACCCCCCCCCCCCCCTAGCAGCACCCATGCAGAAACCCTTGCAAATGAGCACAAAAGCACAAAGAACAAAGTTGGCACATACACTTCACTCCAACCATTGCTCTAGTTGGGTGACAAGTTGCTCCTCGTTCCCACCAAGCCGCAAAATATCATCTAGAACAGGGGACTTGTGCTTCAACGCACGTGTTGCTTGCTTCAACACGTCCACTGTAAGGTTAGAATGGGCTACCTTCCACTAATCCATGCTCCTGTATGCGCCCTAACAAGACATCGACGAATCGTGCATTTGCTTGCTTTCGGGCCTCAGTTTGTTTCCCTTCCTCCAACAACTTGTCAAACCGTTCAATGTAATACCTCGTGGTTGTGGTCTTCGGGTTATCAACTCGCTTGCGAGCTTGTGACATAGCATCCCGTATGTCCATGGGGTTAGCAATCACAGCTTGTCGGAATTGCCCATTGAAAGCACTATACACCAATGCCATAATATGGTCGTCGCAACCTTTGAATTGCAAGTCCTTGAACTTAGGGAAAGTGTCCCGTGACCCTCCTTGTAGCAACTTTCTTGAAGGTCATGTTCCCATGCCATTTTACGAGCCTCGTTCAACAATGGGGTGAGACCATTCAAATGCCCAGTGTTCACCGATGCATTTTATGCGTACAGAGTAGAAATGTGGTACAACTTTGATACGGGAACACGTAGCTCTCGTCGTGTATTTTGCACCTGTTCCCACATATCAAGAATGCATTGAAGACACCCCGCAGCACCCTTGGCAACAATGTCAACTACGTCCAACAACTCCGTACGGATAGCACAAGTCACACGAGCTTCAAAAACGCATCGGTCAAACCACGTGCTGCACGCATCGCAACCAAGTGCTATGGATATCTCTTTGGAAAGTTCCCTGCACAACCAACGGAAGCATGCCTCCGAGAAACCACACAAAGCCTTGAGAGGTGTCGACTTCCCCAAAGTTCGAACCAAGGCACCACCACAAAGCAACTCGCATGCATGTGCACTTGCACGCGCCGATACATGAGCCTCTGCGTGCAGTTGCGCCAATTGGCACAACAACTCTGCATCCGTTGTAGTACCACGGTCACCAAGTGTGGGGGTATTTGTCCCTCCCTGGCTCGTGACGAGTTGCACCATCGCTTGCATAGTGTTAGCAGTTGCATTGTAGGCATCAGTGCAAGATTGCGAGAGAGGGTCTTCCACGTGACAGCTGAAGTGGTTCCCCGTTTGCGCAGTTCGTGACGGGGTAGGCCACAATGTTTCATTCATTGCAAGCACCCCATCACCTCTTATAGCAATGTTGGTATGGTTGCCACTCAAGTGAAGGATTGGAGCTAAAAAAAACACTCAATTGAAGAGGGATGGAGAAGACACTCAAGTGAAAGGGCGGCTCATGTATGACTAAGGAAGGGGAGCGATTGGATTAGGAATGAAGGGATCCATGTCAAAATTTTTAAAATTTTTCTTCGGGCGCCTTCGGCGCCCCAAATGTAATCCTACCATCATTAAAATTTGGATTTTTTCAAATTTCTCCAATCATGGATGTAGACATAGGATTTCAAAATCCGATTTTTCAAATTTCTCAATTTGAGGATCTCAACAAAGGATTTCAAGATGTCTCTTCTTCTTCAACGGCAACCATAGAATAAATGGCTTGGTTGCCACTCAAGTGAAACCTCCAAAACCCTGACCAGATTCATTGCACTAGGCTCATAGGTCAGAGAGGCTTCAACTGCCTCAGGTGGGTTAGCTACTTGAGATGGAGGTGCCTCATGAGAAGGAGAGTCTTCCCTGGTTGCGGCAGGGCCGGGATCGGTGCGAGCTTTCTTAGCTAAGCGAGCACTGTGCCTCTCCTTTGGTACATGCTGTTCCTTCTCTTGCTTGTCCATGTATTTGGCTTGGGATTTGAGGTGAGAAGACCCTCTCGGTCAAATGCCTACACAATCCTCACCAATGTATTTCCCTGTGGCCATAACCTCATTCCACGTCTTTTGTATCGCCGCAAACTGGTTGCGACCTACCTGTTCGCGAATGCTCTCAAGCAGGTTACATTCTGCCGCACTCCATGGATTTCTTGTGACCGGAACACCATGCTTACCCAGCTTCTCAACGGCGGTTAGGCGTGAGGACGGTTTCAACACACGTGGAGGTGCAAGTTGCACCCTTTTCAATTCATTATCTGCCAACAACGCATCATAATGATCGTTCAAAAGAAGAAGGGTTAGAGGGTCCAACTTCAATGCGGATTCCGATGGGTGGAAAGGTGCCACAAATTGAATACCTTTGTGGGCTGTAAACAGTAGCATTGGCCTTTGTAGAGCAGTCGCCAAGGCCACAACTACCAAATCCGCAGCATCCTCATCCCACACCCCATCCTCCTCTAGCTTTGACACGAGTGTGCCATATGGCACATCGGAGTGGCGAATAAATTCGAAATATTCGACAAAATTTTGTCGTAGCTCACTGACAACCATTTGCCTCAACTCCTCATGCGTTAGGTCTGTTTGTGCTGCCACCGCTCGGAAGAAACAATTTCCATCTGCTTGAACGGACTCAACTCGCAAACGGTCGTGAGCCACCACGCTAAAAAGGTTATCGCGCTCTTTGTTGCTGACACCTTTCCCCTTCAGCACTGTCGGCCCCTCAACTACATTCCACTCCACCCTCCCGCCCCCCGCATACTTCCGTCTAAGGGATTCCGCCAATCCTCCAATTTCCTGATACCACGTTAGAGGAATGTAGAAAGATGTCCTTGATTAATGCCCTAGATATTCTGATGAAATCCTGCAGGTTTTGAAGTTGAAAACCCAAGCCAAAGGAGCAAGTAGAGCAAGAACAGGATGTGGATCGAATGAATGAATAGTTTTGAAATCCAGTGTAACACAGAAGGGCTGCAGATAAACAATGCAGGTATAAACACAAAGATTCAATCACAAATGGATAATAGAAAAGATTTTATATGAAAACTGGACTGACTCTGGTCTCCAAGATAGCATTAGGCACTTCATGTGCACTCTTTTGGGTGAAATGGTGCTGGTTAGGAATGTGGGGCATAGATGTCAGGCCAACACAGAAAATGACTTGGCCAAGCAACTGAATTCAGAAACAGTTAAAAAGTAGAACCACAATAAGTGGTAGAAACAATTGAGTATAGGGGTCTTGGGGTGGGAGACCACTAGGCTTAACCACCAAGGCCTAAAGCATGAAATGCCTATTTTATTTCGGTATATCCTCCATGAAGGAAGGTACCTCCGCTCAGTTGAGTGGTAGGGGTGAACTTCATGGGGGGGCTAGGGTTACAACCCTGGTTACTTTGAGAAAGTGTACTTTAGGCAGCAAAAGAGAGATAAAAATACTTAAGTTAGTCTTAGCATCATCAAAAGGGTTTTAAGGGGGGCTTGGCTTGGATCAAGCCCTCCAAGAAAGACATGGCAGTGACTTTTTCTTACTCTCCCCTGGAGTACTAGTTAGCTAAGCTAGTAGGACCAGGGAAAAAGGCTCAAATATTCCCAAAATTACCTCAGAAAATGCCTTAAACTTACCAAAAACATCCTCATCAGTTCATAGAAGCCTATCACACTGTAGGTACCCTGGAAAAACAGTGTAATGTACCGTGAATGATGTCCCTTCGATGGTGCATTTCTCAAAAGTCGCCGGCGTGCGACGAAAACTTTTGGTAAAGATTCGGGGGTAGTGGGGTTTGAACCCAGGACTCCCTCCCTAGAGCACATGTGCTTTCCCACTAGGGTACATTCGACCGCTCTGATGCGGACGGCGATTGCTGTATAAACAGCGTTTTAGTAAACGCCCTGACCAAGGGCCAGGGCGGAGCAATACTCCCAATGGAGGACACAACTCTCCAGGAGCTCAAAAAAATAGAAAATGTAACCAACAGGGAGTGATTCCTACCATTTAGCGAAAGGGGTAGCGAATTAACAAGTCAAATCGCTAAAAAAGGACAAAATCACGCGAGAAATCGTCATTTATACACCAAACTCAAAGTCGCAGACAAGCGCAAAGGAAGCGGACTTCAAAAACAAGGTTGCGCAAGCGTAAACGGCTTTTGAAAAAGAAGGTATGAGCCGTAGTTTTTAAAGTTCTAAAGGAAATTTTTGCACAGTTGCATCAAAATTTTTATAAAGTTTAGAGAAAAGTATTCAAACTCAACCCACACCACAGAGCAGGTGGACAACCCACCTCTCAGGTATGCTAGTGTCATCTCACACGCATGCATTGCGTTCGTGTTGGTTGCTTCGTTAAAACGTTAGGGTTATCAACGCTGTGTTCGTTGGGGGTTCGGGCGCTCATCTCCTTTGCTCTGCACAGGTCAAAACAGGAATGAAAGGTATGCAATGCGAATGGAGCGCGCAGCGCGCACGTAGGGTTAGAATATGCGCTGTACTCGCGATGCATGTGCCTAATTGAGGCATTCACACGCTGTGACGCTTTCCCTGTACCCCAATTCATCCTTGTTCTCTCTTCACAGGTAAGAAAAGAAGATGGTTGCTCGTGTGTAGCCGTAGCGTTAAAGTAGGGTTGCTTAAAACGCTTAGGCTTATTTATAACTCGCAATAGGGTTGTTTTGCGTTCGCTTCATTTGGGCATCACGATGCATGGTGAGTAAGGTAGGTTAGCCCAGGAGGAGCTCACCTCCTGGTTGAGTCAGTGGTTATTGTTCCGCCTCCCTTCCCTGCATGCGTGCTCACGATGCATTAAAGGGATTTGACAGTAGGCCACGTGAAATGCGCACGGTAAACCTTGTTTAGGTTACCCAGGGGCTCGTCGGTACGTTCTTTAAGAGAACCTGAGGAGTCTCTTAATGCTTGCTTGCTTGACAGGGGTTGTTTGTGGACAGCGTATTATAGGTCACACTGAGAAGCGTATAATACGTGGAGTGTGGCTTGGTTCATCAGCCGCAAACACCCCTTCATTGGCCTTTGCTTTACAGGTGGGAGAGGTTCAGGGTGATTGGTGCACGCAGCAGCTGCCTTCGGCGGCTATCCCATTTTTCTGCCCCAGCTAAACAGGGGCGCTGGTCACACAATCAATTGACTGCGCCTCAGCCACGAGTGGCGTGGGCATTTCGACTCCATCGACATCCGCGCTGTGCACGCAACAAGAGCACCCCTTCCCTCCAAGCCCTAGCAGGGAAACGTGTTGTGACGTCCCTGTTAGGCCACAGTTGCTTAGCAGCGCTGTGTTCTCTTGTCGTCTTCACAGGAGGGTCATTAGGACCCGAGACTTCATTGACAGCAACACCAAGTAGCGTGTGTAGGGGTTAGGGTTAGCAGGCTTGGCAGGAGTTGAGTGCAGGTGATGAGTGCTCACCCTGCCTTCGAAGGCCGGTGCTGGCGTTAGTGAGTGTAGTGTAGGCGTGTCTCCTGTCCCGCGTGCTTTTCCACGGGGGCAGGGGAGTGCGTTAGCTTTTGGCCCTTAGCAAAAATGGGCGTTTTGTATGCCCTTAGCACACTTGGCCACCCCTCCCCTCTAGTAGGTAGGGCTTTTGTCGTCTTCCCCCAAGGATAGGCGCCAGCACAGAAATTGAGCGCCATAGGAGTGGTAATAGTACCTGACTAGCTCCTTCGGTCCGACGTCAGCGAAGCCCGGTCTCTGGGAGCCACGCCGGGGAGAAAAGTGAGACACACATAGACATACGTAGCACACATAGGGGTATGGTAAACCCTGTAAGGAAGGGTAGAACCCCATGGGTCTAGACCAGTCAGGGGTCCTAACTGTGGGCTCGCTTGTCCCCAAGGAGGGAAGACACACCTTGCCTCATACCACCTTGCTTGTCATTCCCCCCTGGTGTAGTAAGCCACCGTTCTTCGTTGGCTCCCCAGGGTCATTACATCAGGGCAGTCCCCATGCAACACATGGTCAACAAGGCATACACTCGCTGGGTGGCTGCAATCCTGATAAGCGGCCACCTGGGCCACGCTGGAAACCATAGGCATGGGTCTGCAGGGCACATACAGGGTCAGTGCAGTGCTCAGTAAGTAGTAGTCTGTGAAAAACCAATGGCCTTCGGCCAGGGACTGGTTGTCACGGGGGGCTACCGGTCCTGTCCTGCGATGCAATGCGGGGCAACTGTGTCAACTGCTCTTACACCCATACACAGGCACGTCTGCAGAAGAGTGCTCACTGCACCTGTCAGTAGACTGACACAGGGAAATTAGTTTCGCTTTTTACGCTGGGACGATAGTATGCACGAAGTCGCCCCCCCCTACCTCCCCCCCCTACCTACCCCCCCCCTACCCCCCTACCCCCCCCTACCCCCCCCCTACCCCCCCCCTACCCCCCCCCTACACCCCCCCCTACCCCCCCCTACCTCCCCCCCCTACCCCCCCCCCTACCTCCCCCCCCTACCTTCGGCTCGCTTCGCTCGACAGACGGCTCGCTTCGCTCAACGCGGGGGCCAGCCCCCGCACCCCCCTTAAATAACATGACTCCTGCGGTGGCCACAGACCGCCTTGTGTGTGCACCGCCTTTTGTGTGTACCGCCTTGCTCATGGCCCCTTAAATAACAAGACTCCTGCGGTGGCCACAGACCGCCTTTTGTGTGTTCCG
The DNA here is from genome assembly GCA_964036045.1 of Eutreptiella sp. 'Long Island Sound 2002'. Classification (NCBI taxonomy): domain Eukaryota; phylum Euglenozoa; class Euglenophyceae; order Eutreptiales; family Eutreptiaceae; genus Eutreptiella; species Eutreptiella sp. 'Long Island Sound 2002'. Next base: position 26,895,015 of record OZ038383.1, on the reverse strand, counting down.
CCTTGTGTGTGCACCGCCTTCTGTGTGCACCGCCTTGCCTGTGGCCCCTTAAATAACAAGACTCCTGCGGTGGCCACAGGCCGCCTTTTGTTTGTTCCGCCTTGTGTGTGCACAGCCTTCCCCCCCCATACCCCCCCCTACCTTCTCGACCCCCCCCCTACCTCCCCCCCCTACCCCCCCCTACCTCCCCCCCCTACCTCCCCCCCCTACCCCCCCTCCCCCCCTACCCCCCCAACCCCCCCCCTAGCCCCCCCTACCCCCCACACCCCCCCTCCCCCCCCTACCCCCCTCCCCCCCCTCACCCCCCCCTACCCCCCCCTACACCCCCCCCTACCTCCAAGGTAGGGGGGGGCGAATTCGTGCGATATATGGCTGGGACATATACTCAGCATGGGTTAGGAGCTGCCCCTCGTTGTTCTCAACGAGGTAGGTGCGGAAGATGGGGTTGATACTCCCGTCTGGTTGTATGAAGGCTGACATAGGTTCCCAGGTCGCCTCAGATAACCCATAGCCATCCCACAGGGTTAGGAATTTTCAGCCCTGTTTATACTCGTGGCGAGCAATACCTGCAACCACGTAGTAACCATCGACTGCCATCTCATCGGCAGTCATCTCTTGGAGTTCATCTTCCTCCTCTGGACTGGCAGCGTTCTCTAGGTCTATACGCTCGACCTCACTGTCGCTGAGGCGCCACTCATCCCAAGACAAATCGTCAGGGGAGTGATAGTGCCTCAACTGTTTAGGTGCACACAGCAGTTCACCACCTAGACGTGGACTGCACCTGACATGGATCCTGGATCCATCTATCCTGATGATACGATAGGGTCCAAAATAAGGGTCCTGTAGGCAGTTACGTGGCCAGGAGGGTAGGCGTGAATGGTGTATCAAAACAAGGTCACCAACCTTGAAGCTGGCAGGTCGCCGTAGGCGGTTCTGTCCGCTCAGTTCACGGTCACGAATGTGTCTCAGGTTAGTCCCAGCCTGGTTAGCCAGAGACTGCTTGTGTTCCAGCCAATCTCCCACAGGGCTCTTGAAGTCCTCAGGAAAGGGGGTTTTGAAGAACCAAGCAGGTCGTCCTCCATGGAACAGTTCGTGGGGGGTGAAACCTGTAGAGGAGCTCCGCTGTGAGTTCATGGTCAGCACTGCCCAGGGCGCAAGGCGTACCCAGTCCTTGGTACGCTCCTGTTTCATCAGGATTGTTAAGTTTTGCTCCACCACACGGTTCTGTCTCTCACAGAGAGGGTTAGACGTCTGGGTATAGGGCACACCTGTGGTTATCTCCACGTTGAGGGCATTTAGCACTCGTTTTTACCACCCAGTGTCACTGCGGATGCGTACATCCTCATCAGAGTGCACCTGCTTAGGTGCTCCATAGGGTTCGAACCATTGTTCGACCAACATTTTCACAGTCTGCTCACCTGTGATTTGCTTATTGCAAGGGAACACACGGGTGAAGCGAGATAGCCCACAGGTGACCACTAGGCAACTATCATAGCCGCCGAAGCGTGGTAGGCCGTGGATGAAATCACCGTAGAGAAGAGAGTTAGCACAATAGGGTATGGGTAAGCTGGAGATCAGGCCCCTATCCCTACTGTCGCTCTGCTTGCTGGCATGACAGCCACAAGCATCCACAATGGTCTGCATACGCGACCTCAGTTCAGTCAGGGTTAGACTAGAGTAAAAACACTCACGGAAGAAGTCCACGGAGCGATTAGCGCCAGTGTGACCAGAACTGAGATGGGACCACTGTAGGCACCCATCCAGCCGTGCCTCAGGCACCACAATTCGGTCCTCGCTGAAGAGGTACTGATTGTTTTTATACCACTGGTGCCCGTCAATGACACGGGGTTCGAGACCAGTGCTGAGGGTTTGGAGAATTTCTTTATACTCTGACTGATAGTCGGTTATACTCCAACCCTCCAGGATTCCACCAGTGTGCATGGACAGGTCAAGCTGGACATCCATATGCTGGAAAGCCTCTCTGGCGAGCGCCTCAGAACTCTCACCTATAAGCGCATCGAAGTTGTTGCGCGATATATAGTCAGACAGTTCATTCTTTATTCCGGGGATATGATGCACTGTCAGCCTGAATTGGCTCAGGTAAGTCCACCACCGCGGCACAAAAACACGACACCACCACAGCAAACACCCACACCCGACGACGAACGAGCCGCCAAGAACAAGTCCAAGCCCCGCAGTCCCCACAGCGCGACAGCCGCCGTCCGGATGGACGTGTGTGCGCCCGGCAGTGAACCCAGCCCCTGCCGGCTACGAACCAGCCGCCGTCCGGATGGACGTGTGTGCGCCCGGCAGTGAACCCAGCCCCTGCCGGCTACGAAACAGCCGCCGTCCGGATGGATGTGTGTGCGCCCGGCGGTGAACCCACCCCCTGCCGGCTACGAAACAACCGCCGTCCGGACGGACGTGTGTGCGCCCGGCAGTGAACCCAGCCCCTGCCGGCTACGAAACAGCCGCCGTCCGGAGGGACGTGTGTGCGCCCGGCAGTGAACCCAGCCCCTGCCGGCTACGGAGCAGCCGCCGTCCGGAGGGACGCGTGAGCACCCGGCGCCACCTGCCGGACGGGCTACCGGACCACCGGGCCCGCGCCACCCGGAGGGGTGAGTGCTCAGTTATCGCAAACCACACGCCCAATGGTACCACACCCAACACCACCCCCAAGGACACACCATCACCACCACCAAGCACGCTTACCCGCCACCACACACCCAGGGCCCGTCATCAGGGCCACCCGCCGACACCACAACCACCAAGCAGTCCAGCCACAACCACCACCACCACCCGCCGCCGGCCGCCCACAACATCACCAACAACACCCTCCCCCCCGGCAGCACTCGCGACGCCGTCGCCAAGCACACCACCATCCGCCCCGCACCACACCTGCCACACCCCCACACTTCACACCACCCACACCAAAAACCGCCCACACCACCGTCCCACCCTTACCACCTGCAGCACCGTCACCATCGACGTCGCCAGCGGCACCACCATCACGCCCGACTGCACCGCGCGAACGACACGCCTACAACCAACACCCAACCCCAAACACCCACACCGACACCACCCACGCCGACCAGACCCCACAACACCCACGCGACGCACACACCGGCCACGCTCCACCAGACAACACAAACCACCACACGCACGGCAACAGCGCACCCGACGCCCGCAGACCCCCCGCAACCCGCGCCACGTACACACCAACACGCACACCCGCACCCGGCCACGCCCACCAAGCGCCCGGCGCACCGACCACCACACGCACAGGCAACCGCCCAACGCCGGCACCGACTCCGCGGGCAGACAGGCAGACAAACCACCCCGTCGGCATCACCAACAGCACCATCGCCCAAGCCACCACCTGCGGCACCAACGCCACCATCGCCCGTTGCACCAACGGCAAACCCCCCTCCGGCCCCCCACCACCCGTGCCCAACGCGTCACCTACGGCACACACCGGCCTCACCGTCACCCAGTGCATTGCCTACGTCACCCTCGCCATCGGCACCACCGACGACACCACCGCCCACAGCACCCCCGGCAACACCCTACGTAGGGACAGTACCAGCGGTGCCACCAGCCGGCACACCACCTGCAGCACCCACATCAACATCGCCACCACCCATGACATCACCCACAGCGCCCTCACCATCGACGTCACCGGCAGCACCCTCACCGCCGGCACCACCAGTCGCGCCACCACCCACTGCACCACTTACAGCGGCCACCGGAGCCGCAGGCCCCCCCAGCGCCCGCCCCGTCACCTATGACACCAACAACGTCACCAACCCCGTCGCCGCCCGGCGCGTCACCCGAAGCACCCACGTCAACAACACAGACCCGTTTCGACGCCTACAGCACCCCCCCGTAGGCGTCACCAGCATCACCTCCACCCATTGCATCGCCCACGGTGCCCCAGCCCAACCCACTGCGCCTTCGGCGCACACATACCCGACACCCACACAAACCAACCACGCCCACACTGCCCACCACCCCATCAGCCCACGCCGCGAACACACCCACACGCACGCCCACGCCCGGCCACGCCACCCAGACACTAACCAGGAGCCGCAGCCACCCACGCAAGCGCCACGCCACCACTGCCGTCAACCACCCGCCGTCAGCCCCCCCTGGACCGGCGCCCTAGGAACCAGGAGCCTACACCGGCACACACCCACACCCAAGCACAGCACTCCAGCCACCCCCCCCCCAAAAAAAAAAAAACACAAAGCCAAACAAGCCAGCGAAAAGAGAGGAGTAAGGGACAGGCAGAGGAAGGGGCCACGGGGGGAACAGAGGGCAAACACGCAAGCCCACACACGCGCCCCCCCCCCCCCCAGCCAACCCGACCCCGCATGTCCCGCACCCTCCCAGGAACCGCAAAGCCCAAGACCACCCCCCAGGCACCACCACAACAGACCACCATGAGGAGCCGCCGAGGACGACACACGACACACCGCCGCCAAACACACGGTCGACACCGACACAAGCCCCACCCCCACAACCCGCCGCACCCACCGCTGCGGCGCCCCAACACACAATGGTGCCCCCATGGATGCGGTACACCCCAAAAACCCCCTTCAGCCAGCCGACCAGAGGCCACCACGGGACGCACCAAGGGGACGCCGCGGAATACCCACCCACAGTGCGGCCCCGACACCCGCTACCCGCCGGCAACCTACCACGGGCCCGGCCCACACCCGAGCAAATAGCCCCCCCCCCACCGTGGAAACGATACACCCCAGCCACACACCGCCACTCACCACCCGCGGGCACCGCACCGGGGCCACAACACGCCCAAGCAGCCGCGACCCAACGACCCGCGGACCCCGCAAACGCAATACCCCACACCACCGGGCCCACCCAACGGCGGGCCGACACCCCCAAGCACCACACGACCACACCCCCCTGGTTGCGACACTCCAGTCCCGCACACCCCGCCCCAGGGGACCCCACGCCCTACGCCACACCAACCCCGCACAGGCCACGTACTGAAACACACCAGGAGAACGATCAAGGGACCACGCGGGGCTGCCCCACACCGCCAGAGGACAAACCACAGGCGACAGCCCACCCCACCAGACCTGGACACGGTGCCCCCCCCCCCCAACGGGAAGGCCACCACACAGCACAACACCACCATACCGCACCGCACCCCCCTCCCCCACCCGGGGGCACGGGACACCACAGCCCACCAACACAGGAACGAAGCCACGCCCCGCCGACTCCGCACCCCACCCCACCGGCACCACCCCTGGAAACCCCGCACACCTCGCGCCAGCTCAACACCCACCACCGGCCACAACCCGAACCACACACAGGGGCAACACCACCGGCCAGGACAGCCACCAGCGTGCAGCCACACACCACAGCCACGCCAAACGGCGCGCCTCCCCCGGCGCACGACCCCGCACCGGCCGCCGCACGTGCCCCGAACACCAGCATCACACGCCCACCGTGCCATGAAGCAGCACCCCAGCACGTGAACACGCACGATGACCCCATGGCCCTGGACATCGACAGCCTGCTCGAACTGGAACTCCAACACACGGAGGACACGGAGCATCATATGGACCTCACCCCGCCGGAGCTCGAGCCCACAGCAAGCAGCCCCGCGGACCCCAACCCGCAAAATGCCCCCCCGCGCCCCCCCCCCCCGCGAGAGGGCGCCCTGGACGCACCTGTCCAACGCCCTGCGGCGCCACCACCCCACCCACGAAGCCAGCAACGGGCCCGCCGAGTACCGGGCGTCACTCGAGCACGACCTGCCCGACGTCACGGGGCCGGGACTCTACGGGTACACCACCGCCCCCCCCCCTCCAGGCACCCCCACACAAGAATGGGAGGACGAGTACGCCGTCGACGTCACCGACATGACGGCATACATGGAAAGCGTGGAGGACCCGGAGCAAGACACCGTCCTCAGCCTCCTCGCCTACCACAGCTGGAGATGGGGCCACCAGGTCACCCTCCACCGACCGCAGGACGGGCCCCACCAGTGGTCCCCAGAGCAAACGGCGAAGTGGGACATCGTCCTCCAACTCACCCCCGAGGGCTTCTACACCCTCACGCACAGCGGATTACCCGACGCCGCACCCAATGCACAGGCGCTGCCGCTGGCCCAGCCCCAGGAGGACGACGCGGACGCACCCCCACCGGAGGAATGTCATTGGGACCCCCCCACAGCCACCACCGAACGCATGCCGCACCGGCTCACCAAACGTCACCTCCCCCACGACTACCATGCCACCAACGACTCGCGGGGACGCCGCACACTGCCCCTGCAGTGGGCATCACCCGAAGGCACCTTCACGTGGGGGGAAATCCTCCCCGGCGCCGTGGCGCTCACGTACCTGTGGCTCCGGGACGCGGAGACGCACGCGCAGCCCCCCGGCACACACCTCCTCCTCACCCTGGAGGGAGAGGCCGCCGTCGAAAACGTCCACACAGCGGAAGGAGAGGACTACGTGACGGCGAACGCAGACACCGCAGTATGGCTACACGCTCACGAGCACACCACACCCCCCACCGTAGTACCGGGGTCACACCCCTGGCACGTGGTCATCGTGCGACTGCCCACAGGAGCAGACACAGGAAGCGCCCAACAGGGATGGGCGGACAGGTGGGCACACGTGTGCGCCTCCCTGCACGAAGGGCTGCACAGACCCTCCCTCACCAGTCACACCCTCGAGCCGGCCCCCACCACGGCCGAATCCCACACCGGGGCGGCCCCCCCCACCGGAGTCTGGGCCTACACGCGCACCCTCCACCGCGAGGCAGCGGAAGCCCTCAAGACCGCCATCTCCAACCACCAGGGCCTCGTGCACACCCCCCACGATAGCACACAAGAGGGCTACACCCTATGGTGGCACCACCCCGCACCAGAAGGGGGCCTGCAACCACCGGCAGACCAGCCTGGCATCGGCCCAGACCTCACGGCGATCGCCCGCGCCGTCGCCGCCATGGCCCAGCAAGTTGGGGCGCCACCCCAATGGGCACCGTCCATCATCAAGGAAACGGCGGCACGCCACAACCCAGCTTTCGCACACTTCCGGGGACGCCCCATTCATCCCACCCTACCGGACCTCGACCTCCCCGCCCACGATGCGTGGGCAGTCCACATCCTCGTGCCCCACGACACCGCGCCCAAAACAGGGGACGCGACGGCACGCATCACCAAACAACTCCCCAATACCGCACTCCACTACGACATACCAACGCCCAACGTCATCGTCACCCACAACACGGGTCGCGACCACTACTACCTCCAGGCCACGCATGAGCGCTCCCCCATCACTGTATACACCTTCACCACCTACCCTGGCCTCCAGCCACCACAACACCACCCGCGCCCGGCATGGAAGCATCCCCTACACGTCGCCCCGACCCCACGCAAAAGGCCCTCCCACCACGCGCCCCCTCCCGCCGACAGCACCGCCCTCCACACCGCCCGCAGACGGGCCGCGGCACAACACCAAAGCCACCTGCTCCCACGCATTAACGCTGGACCCGGCACCATCACCGAGGCCACCCACAAAAGCACCTTGAACCTACTGGCTCGCAAGCTACGCCCCAAAATGGCACTGGAGGACACGCTCTGGATATACTATGGCGAAGGCCGCACGGCACGGGTGGCGGACCTCCGCAACATCATCCCCCGCCACATCCAGCGAGCAGTAGGGCCCTTCACCGTGTACGCGGTACCGCACCCGGTAACAGCCCCATGCACCCACTGCAACCCTCGGTGCGCGCTACCATGCGCAGGCGCTCTGCAGCAACCCCTGCCCACCCCTACCTACAGGGGGGGCATATACCTCGGCACGGTGCCCGGGGACCCACACCCCTACCTCCTGCCCGCAGCGGACCGCTACCACGCCATACCACTACACCTTGTCGAGCACCTGGCGGTGGGACCATCCCCCTTCCAGAAGCGCCCCCCCCACACCCCATCCGACGGACGCCCGCCAGATGAGACGACACACGCCACACCTGGACCCAAACGCGCCATCGCACTCCTCACCCTAAAGGCGGAAGCCGCCATCCCCCGAGACCTGGAGGGGGAAAACAACCTCATGGTGGAAGGGCCGACGGAACACGTCCTGATCGCAGCCATGTACGCCACGGCGTCCGCATCCCGCCTCTGGGAGGACCGCCCCTCCCCACCTCTAGCCCAAGCAGCGCAGGACGCCCCCGACACGGGCCCTTCCGCCGAGGACATCCACCAAATCCTCAACATGCGAGCACCCCCGAAGACCCACCCTGCGGTCCGCCCCATCCAGCTCGTCAGCTGGGACGCCATGGACGCCCCCCCGACCACCACGGAGGTCCACATCCTCAAACACCGGGACACCTGGTGGACGGTGGAATGGGACGACCACGGCAAGGTCAGACGGGCAACGGCACACGCCCCCGACGGCGAAGTCCCGCCCCCACCACGCGGAGGAGACCGCTTGCGACTCGCCGCACGCGTCCCCCACGCCCCAGAGGCAGCCTGGGAAGCGCTGCACTACGCCCTCTACTGGGCGCAGGGGGCGCCAGAAGGCCCCCTCCCCCCGGAACGCACCCCAGCGTGGACACGCCACGCCACCCGCTACACGGCCCACATGCGCCGCCACGGGGCAGGCACCGGGCACCGGCTCCTCACCTGGCCCACGGACCCGCCCGACGCCCTGCAGGAGGCCGAGGAAGTGCTTGGCCTCATGACCAAGCAAGTGTTCCAGCTGACGGACCCCGTCCCCACGTCCAAGCCCGACGTCCCAGCCGCCCGCGAACACCCCGTGTTTGCACCGGGCCACGCACCCGTACAGCGGCCCCAGGGCGCACCTCCCCAACGGGGACAACCCGCTGCCCGGCGCCGCCAAGGTGCGCAGAAGCGCAAGGCCCCCACACAGGCCAAACCCGCGCCAAAGCCAAGGGCCAAGCCGAAGAGCTGGACCAAAGAGGAAGCCGCTGCCCTGTACCCCGAATACGCCATCAACACCCGGGTGCAGCTGCCCTTCGAGTACCCCACGGCCGCGGGCCCCTCCAAGTGGATATGGGCCGCAGGGGAGGTCAAGCACCGGTACCGCGTCACCGGGGACCACCAGGGGTTCAAGATCCACGTCAAGTGGGACCCGGCCACCCCCAACGACAAGAAGCTGGGGCGCACCATCGAACTCTGGCGAGACCAAGCCGGTCGTGAGATGGTCCCCATGCAGCTGTGCACCCCCGACACGGAGCACCTCACCGGCACCGAGTACACGGCCGAAGTCCACAATGCATGGGCCCTACCCCAGCCCCAGAAGCGGAACCGCAGGGCACCCGCAGCTCAGGGCGTCATCGACCTCCTCGACGCCTGACGGGGCCAGGGCCGGACACGGCCCGCCCCCCCAACTACCGGTCCCCAGAAACCGGCGCCTGCAGAAGCCCACGCCCGCATCAACATCCTCAACGAGCCCGCGGTCACCTACAACCCCACCAAGGCCGCCACACTGCAAGCCATGCCCGGGCCGCACCCCCAAGGCGCAGACCTCCTGGGATTCCTGGAGCAAGCCCTCCGCAAAGCGGACCAACCCGAACCAGCACCGATCCTGGACCCAGAGGGGAACAAATATCACGCCCACTGGGAACGGGGGGTACCCCTCTACCACAAGACGCCGGTCACGGTACATGCCCACCCCGAACTCGGAGTGGATGGTCGCCTCGGGGCGTACGAGTGCGTGGGGCCCGGATGGCAGCTAAACGTGCTACTCACGCACGTCCCGTTCGGGGAGGAGACCAAGGACTTCCTGGACACCCTGAGCCTGGCGTACCGCGGACTCACCCTCCTGGCACCCACCATCATCATAGGCGACCTAAACGCCGCCCCCACCGACGACGACCGCACCGGCCCACCCACAGCCACCGACACAGCTGTCGGGGACGCCATGCACCAACTGGGCCTCACCGACCTCACGGCAGGACTCACCGGCACACCCTCCCATTACCCCCACCAAGCCGGCACCCACCCATCCCGCATCGACACGTGCTACGGGGACCCAACCACGGTGCGCGTCCACGAAGCAGCCTACGGGGACCTCCCGCCCACAGGCACGGGCCACCGGCCCCTCTACATCGACCTCATCATCCCCAACCTACCCCCACCCGCGGCCACCCTGCCAGACGACACCCTCCCACCCACACTGCAGTTCCCGGCCGAGGACGACCACGGCGCCTGGCACAGGTATAACAGGGCCCTACACGCCATCCTACGCCGCCCGGGTGCACCGACGCTCACCATCGCCATGCGCCGGGCGGCACAAGCATGCGGCATGGAGCGTGACACCAACCACACGGGAGCACCACCAGACCTCACCCTCCAGCAACTCGTCCATGACATCTGGACCACGAAAGGGGAACTCGCCACCCTGCTACACCCCAGCACACCGGAGGCACGAGACCGGGACGCCCACCTCCGTGCGCTCCTCACCACCCGCCGCCACCAACTCCAGGAATGGCACGCCCACCGCATAGCGGCAGCAGCCCAGGAACGCGAAAGATACGGCAGAAACGACACGCCGTACAAGTCCCTACGGTACGTCAGCCGCATCCTGGAGGACACGGGGCGCCGTACCATCCACGCGGTACGCACCCCCGAAGGAGGCCTCACCAATGACCCCGACGCCGTCCTCCAGGCAGTCCTGGACAGCTTCCAGGCACAACACGGGGACGCCCTCCCCGAGCTCGACCCCCACACCAGAAACACCATCCGCGAGCATGTGCCCAGGGTCTTCAACCGGGAACAGCGGCGCGCCACCTAACACGATCCCTTCAGCATCTCAGAACTGCAACGCGCCCTAGACCGCCTGAAGAAGGGGGTCGTGCCCGGCGTCGACGGTTTGCCGGCCGAAGCGTACCGGCGTCTCACCCTGCCCATCAAACGCCGCCTGGCAGCCCGCCTGTGGGACATCGTCACGGGCGCCACGCCCATCCCCCCTGAGTGGGCCAACCTGGTCCACGCCCTCTACAAAAAGGGGGACTGGGCGCAGCCGGGGAACTGGCGGCCCATAGTCTGCGCCACCACCGAGGTCAAGCTGGTGTGGACGCTCATCCTAGGCCGCATCGCGCCAGCGGTCTTCGCCCACGTGCCCGCCAGCATGTGGGGGGCAATGGCCGGCAGGTCCCCCCACGAGGCCATCTTCCTCCAGGACACCGCACTGGACATGAACCCCTACGAGATGATCATCGCCTCCCTCGACGTCCAAGGCGCGTTCCCCCACGCCCCACACCGGCTCCTCACGGAGGTATGGGATGCCATGGGCCTCCCATTCCTATCCTTCATGACCGGGTACATCCAGACCTGACTCTACGCCGTCATCACAGCCGCGGGCCTCACCCCCTGGACCGGCACAGACAGCGGGGTCCCCCAGGGAGGCGCCGAAGGCCCCTTCCTCTACCTCCTCGTCACCCTGCCACTGGCATTCGAGCTAGCACGGGTATACCCGGGGTACGCCCCATACCCGCTACGGTCCCCCCTCATCAACTTCGCAGATGACAACCTCCTCACTACGGCCACCCGCCACCGCGACCCTGAGAACGCAGGGCTACCAACAACCACCGAACAAGCGTCCGCCATTCTCCAACTCACCACAACCTACCTGGACGCCCACCAGCTCCTAGTGCACCCCCGCAAATCGGTCGGGCTGGCCGACGCCAAGACCCCCACCCCCCACATCCGGAAAGGCGAACCCCTACACCTGGAAGACACCACAGTCCACCTGGGAGTCACACAGGCCACGCAGCACCACCACATCACACTCCCAAGCAAGCTAGAAGAGCGCCTCGCCCGGCTACCCCAAATTGCCAGGGGGGACCTCCTGTCTACGCAGGGCCTGGCGTACTTCATGGAAGCAGTGCTCAACGCGGCCATCGGGTACCAAGCCCTGCACCTCCCGCGCCCCCAAGATGCGCTACGCCACGCTCGACAGCAAGTGAAGAAGGCATGGGCGCAACACGGAGGCTGGCCCACGTCTTTCCCCAAGGAGGCCATGATGGCCCAGTGGCGCTACTACGGAGACAATACGGGCGCCCTGGTCGACATGGCCTATGCCAAACACGCAGCACACCTCCTACACAGGGTAACACACAACCACCAACCAGAAGTTCGCGAGGCGGCAGCCATACGCATAAAAGAAGCGCAAATGGCCCGCAACACCTGCCCCCGGTGGATACTGGCACAACACGACGTCTCCACCCCCGTGGGCACTGGCATCTGGGCCCAGCTACAACTCCTCCTACCGCACCACACACACGCCATCCTGACAAACCACCACTGCGATCAACAGGGGCCACTCGTGGCCACACACACCGACATCCACCGACACCCGGCAGGCGAGGTGGACACCCTGCGCCTCGTAGGGGCCACCATCACCATAGTGTATATCACCCCAACACAGATGAAGATCATGGCCCAATGCGACGCCCACCACGCCCCGTTCCTTTCCGACCCACAATGGCCAGCACGCCACGTCTTCCAAGCGTACCTCCGCGCATGTGCTACGAAGGCAGGGCGCGACATGCCGGGGCCCAAGGACATCGACACGGCGTACACAGCCTTCCAGCGCCAGCACCCCCGGCCCCGCCTGAGCGAGCACGAGACCCCCAACGACGGCGGCACGACGCAGGGGGAGCCCACCCCGTCAGCCGAAGGCTGGACACCACCCACCATCCTGCTACTAGCACCAAACGGCCACAAACATGCTACCCGCACCGTCCAGCGACACCATGCCCCCTGGTCCATCCCCAAACACAATGCACCGGAGACCGATGTACCACCAGTCAGACACAGTGACCAGGGCATACCACGCACGTGCTGGCACTGCGGCCCGGCAGCCCTCGACACTCCGTGGCCCCTGCTGCACCTCATCTCCACCCACTACCGCACCCCCACCGCCGCCGCCACCGCCGACCAGCAGGCATGGCTCTCCCCCTGGTTTCACACGGTACCCCCAGACCACCCGGCACACGTAGCCTGGACCCGGACACCCACGGCGACATGGACGTTCACCAACGAGCGGGCAGACCCGGACAGCGTAGCCATGGAGTACGACCGCTGCGACCCACACCGCGCAGGACCTCAGGAGGCACCCATGCGCCCCCTACAGCACAAATGCCCCATCCTCCGCGGCGACAAAGACGACAAGGAGCGGCGACAGACCATCACGTGCCAGAAGTTCCACCCCAATACGGGATACCTCTTCCACCTGATGTACGCGTATATCACCCAGGGACGCCCAGACAGGGGCCTCCTCCGCCTCACCCCACGAGCCCAGGCCATCATCACCCAGGGAATAGGCGTCTATGCAGCGCCACTACTGCAACCGACGCAAATCTCCGCCAGAACCACCCAGGGGAACCCCATCTACGTCTATCACCCCACAGCAATCGCCCGCCTACCCATACCCAGCGACACCGACATCATCTACTTCACTGACGCATTCGGCACCCAGCAACGCACCCCCACGGTCGGATGCGCCTCCGTGCGCATCACCCGGCACGCGGACGGCCTCCACGTGGAACACCACACCGGGACCACCATCTTTGGGGCGTCCTCCCACGGCGAACTGCGCACCATGGCAGACGCCGTCACCGCCACACCGCCACCCACGACGGTCCGGCCCCGCAACATCAGGGTAGTCGTGGACGCCACGGTCGACATCCACCTCACCAGGCGCCTTGCGGACCTGCCCCTCCACAAAGCACTCGGGTCCGGCCTCACCACACAAGCGTTGGGACTATGGATGGCCTTCAACGGCATGCACCCCCAGGACGCCCTACACATCGTCAAGCAGGAGTCGCACCGCTACGCATACGGCAATGGACGCGCAGACACGCAGGCCAAACACCAGAACACCAACCACACCCCTGGGCTCGAACGCGTGCGACTGGACACCCCACACCACAGCCACCTGCAGCACCTGCCCCCGATACCCCTGGCCGCACAGCCCCCCCAATGGATGCCCGAGGACACGCCGTACACGGATCGAGACAAGCAGTACCACTACCCCACACCCATCCAGCAACTGGCCAGCACACTGGGCCACCCAGCGAACACCGAACTCCTCCGACGCCTCGAAAACTCCGTCCACACCCCCCTCTACTACTCCGCCCTGCGCCCGGATAGCCTCCCAGCACACCTACAAAAGCCCCGACTCCAACTCGCCCTCGAACAACTTCCCCTCCTCACCCGATACCACCGATGGTATACGCGCCGCTCGATCCACGTCCCCGCAGGACACACCAAATGCATCTGCAGCCACGCGGAAGAAGAAACATGGGACCACTTCAAGGCGTGCCCCCTGTACAGAGGACTGGACACCCTCACAGACTGGAACCCAACCCACACCATCGCACAGCACGCCGGATGGCTGGCGCAGCCCCCGGCGACCCAGCAACTCACCACCGTCCTCAAGCAGACGGAGGTGCTCGAGGCAGTCCGCAGGGGACTCGTCCCCACTGCCGTCTACACCTTACTACGCACCCACGCGGAGGACCCCCAGGCCACGGCGGCGCACATGCAGCGGACGGCCGTTGCCAAGACGGCGGAGCAGCTCACATACCGCACCCACAAATACCTGCAGCATGCGGCAACCCTACCCCCACCAGACCAAGCCCACCTCCTCAAACTCCTGTTCTACCAACCATGAGAAACTACCCCGTGACATACCAACACCCAACCCCCACCACATCTACACACCGTCCACCGAGCACAGCACTGGCACAGCACACACGGGCGCCACAGGCACCGCACACGCTCCCACCAGCATGCGCGCGCCACCAGCCCCCATCCCCCCACGCCGCCGTCCGTCCACAGGTACCACCAACCACCAGCCACCGCATGTCCCCTCTGCGTTCGCCAGCGGCTACCACAGACAGCCCTGCCCTGCAACCGAGACCACTGGGTCTGCCTGGGAGCCGCGCACCGCCTCACCCACTGCCCCCACTTCGGGGACCTCAACCCCCGCCACCGCGAACGGCCCGCGGCCCCAGCCGCACCCCCCCCCCGCCAGCCACCCCAGCTTCTTCGGGTACCTCACCGACACTCTCCGGGACCAACTGGGAGGGTACTACGTGGCAGACGCGGCGGACCACGCATGGCCCATAGCCGTGGCCGCGGGCAACACACCCCTGCCCCCCCACAGCCCACCCCTACGCCACAGCGGAGGCGGCTTGAACGTGGCGGCCCGCCACATCCTCCTCGCCCTATACCTCCACCACCGAGACCTACACCTCCCAGACCCACAACTCCCGGCCCCCCAAGCAGCAGCCCTGACGCCGGAAGCGTGGGCCGACACGGCACCAGAGGAGATAGCAGCCTACCTCCGAACCACGTGCCGCCGGTTCGCAAACGCCCTCGGCCGACGGAAGGGAACACCTTACCCCCTCAGCGCACTCCTCTACCCGGCACACCACCCCCACCCCGCACAACAGACGCCCCCGGAGGGCTGGGCGTCTTTTCGGGACGCCCACCTGGCCGCCCCCGACGAGGCCACCGCCACGCGGATGGGCCTCACGGACCAGGAGGCCTACGTCAGAGGCCTCAAGACGAGCCTCCAAGAGGCACACCGCTGGCACGCCCGCTCCCCGTCGCCCCCACGGGGACAGGGGGGTTCACCCGCCCCCGACACCCACCAGGCCAAGAAGACCAAGACAGGTCAGGGGGCCCGCCAACGCGCCCGCCAGCAGGGCGCGACGCCCCGACCAAGGCCCGGGTCCAGCCACACCCCACTGCCCCACGCCCAGACCCCCGGGGCACACCAACAACACCACCACCACCAACGCCCACCACCACCACCGTACCGCAGCACCCAAACCCTGCAGCCCAGTCAGCCACCACCGCCCACACACGTCCACACCATGCCAGGACCACCGTACGCGCAGAGCCAGGGGATATGGCACCACCAACACCACCACCGCGCCCCCGCCCCTCCCAACCCCTACCCCCTAATGCCCCCTAGCTACAGCGACCCCCACCAGCTACACCCCCACCACGCCCCAGCACAACCAGGCCCCGCGAACCACCCACCCCACATAGCGCACATCACCGCACCACACCATCACGTGTTCCACCACCACCAGCCCCTGCCACCACACCCACCAACGCCGGGGTACCACACACAACCGACACACCCTCCACACCACCACCACGCGGTCCAGCACCACCCGCCGCCCCCGCTACACGGGCCCACGGCATACGAGCCACGGTACACCCCCATGGACCCGCGAGGAGCCGCGCACGCACACCAGCAACACCAGGACCTAGTAGGAGCGCCCCACCACCACCAACAGCCCCCCCACCCACACCCCATACCAGCGAGCACCATCCACCAGCAGCCACCCATAACATACGGACCAAAGCCCCACCCGGGGGCTCATGCGGTCGCCTCCCACCCGCACCCCGGCACCGCAACCAGTCAAGAACCGCAAGGGCCACACGGCGCACACACGCAACACCCACACGACCCACAGGGACGCCCGGACCCCCAGCCAGCACAACACCCACCCCCGCCCCCCCCAGCCCACCACCACCTGCAGCCCCCCCACCCACACCCCATACCAGCGAGCACCATCCACCAGCAGCCACCCATTACATACGGACCACAGCCCCACCCGGACGCTCATGCGGCCGCCTCCCACCCACACCCCGGCACCACAACCAATCAAGAACCGCAAGGGCCACACGGCGCACACACGCAACACCCACACGACCCAGAGGGACGCCCAGACCCCCAGCCAGCACAACACCCACCCCCGCCCCCCCCACCACCAACAGCGCCACCCCCACACCACCCCCCCCCGCCCCCCCCCCGAGACCAGGCCACGGACACAACACGCGGCAGCCAGCACCAGCCAATCGACGTCGATACCCCCGCCGACACACGCCACCGCGAATCCCCCCTCCCGCGACCGCCACAAGAGACCCCATCACCGGACCCCACGCGCGACAACGATGACCACCCCCCCCAAACAAAACAACCCCCCCATCACACCCCGCACCACCAGTCGCCGCACCGGCCGAACCCTACGCCCTACACAATCCCGCAGCGGTACGGCAGCACCTCCGGGGGGTCGGGGAACAGGACGTCGTGCTGTACCTCCGCACCTCCGGCACCAGCACCCCCATCCGGGCGGCCACCCTGGTCCAGGCGGCCACCCTGGGGGAAGGCGTCAGAGACTTCCTCTTCGACGCCTTCCTCCACGTCGCCCGACACGAGCGCCCCCCACGCGCCACCCCAGACGGCGAGAGCCCGCCCCCCACGGGGAGCCGGATCTGGGTACCCCCCATCGACTGGGGGCGACACCTGGTCGGACACCCCGTGCCGGAGCGGGACAGCACCCAGGGCCGCACTCGCTACCGCGAGCCCAACATGGCCCACCCCCCACCCGACGCCACCCCCGACAGCACCAAAGAGGGGGAGCGGGAAACATGGGTGGCCCGGATGGCCTCCCTAAGCAACTTCCGGCACCACGTCCCGGGGGACATCCCCACCCCCGACGAGCAGCAGCCAGCCCCCTCCACGTACATGACCCTCATGTACAATCTGCACTACACCCTCTCCACCACCACCTACGACGCACCCACAGACCACTGGGTGGTACACGGCACCGACTCCCTCCTCCCCGCCGACTACACCCCCCCCGCACACAACCCAGGCCCCGACACGTACGCCAGGGGGGACGACCCGGACGACCCCCACATCTGGGGCACGTGGGAACCCGAATCCCTGGACACGCTGCTATCCATCCGCAGCGGCTACCAGGGCCTTGGTAGGGCGATGTATTGCCTCGCCAAGTGGACCCAACGGACCTGGGGGATCCCCACGGACCGATGGGTGTGGGTGGTCACGCTGCGCCCCCAGCAGATAGAAGCCCCCCCAAACCGCGGGGGACCCACCCCCCCACGCCCCACCACCCCACAACTATGCCCGTACATGGTGGCAGCCCGCCTCATGGCGCTGCTATGGCCGGGCCCCCACACCCCCACCCAAAACTACCCCAACCTCACAGAGGAAGACATGCCCGGCATCCAGCGATGCTTCTTCCGGACCCTCGACTACCTCCAGCAAACACACCCCCGCGTCCTGGAGCAGATATGGCCACCCCCCGGGTAACCCACGTGCTCGCACAGCCGAGACAACGCCGCCATGCCAGCACCAGCACGCACGGATCACCAGGGAAAACGCGCGCACACGCCCGATGCCCGAACCTGCACCCTCGTTCTCGCTACTTACAGGACCCAGCATCATACGCCCGCCCCCGAGGCCCGGGACCCTCCGCCGTCTCCCGCGGCCCTCTCCTCCGCCTCCGGCTCCACAACCTCCACCACCACGACCACCTCATCCACCACCACCACCACGTCCTCATCCAGCACTCCACCCCCCAGGCCGCGGGGGACACCTCCCAAACGGGCCTCCAAACCCGCCCCCACCGCGAGCAGCCCCGCCGCCGCCAAAGCCCAAGCCCCGGCGAAACCCACGCCCACGACCCAGCCGAAGCCCAAGGCCGCCGCCAAACGGCGACCCACAGCCAAGCCCAAACCCAAGCCCAAACCCGGCGCCACGACGGCAGCTCGAGCCCGGCCCCCCGAGGATGTCCTCTACGACATCCGGCCCCAACCGTCCCAGCCCCGAAGGCAGCAGCGCCCAGCGCGGCGCCCCCCCACCGTCACCGACGCCACCGCCACCACCTTCATGGCGGAGCGCGCCGCGGCCGAAGCGCGACGCGCCTCGTCCCACCACCCCCCAAAGCCCGCACCCCAGGCCCACGGACCGCTCCAGGGTCCACCAGCAGCGCCCCCGCCCCCCTACCGGCCCCCGATGACAGCCCACATGCAACGCATGCCCCACTACCGCCGCCGCTGCGAATTCCCGCCCGACCCCGAGGCGGAGACCGTACGCGCACACCCGCGGGTCCACATCCGCGTGCACCCCCACTCCCCACGCACCCCCACGGAACAGGACTACGAGGAATCCCCCAGGCCCGCCAGCGCCGCCGGTCCCCACGACCCTGTCACACCCACCCACGCCCACTCCTCCGCCCAAGACCGCAGGCCCGCCCAGGAACAGTGGTGGCAGCGCTGGACCCACACGCAGCTCTGGGAGCTGCGGAAGTGGGCCCGGGGAGAGCCCTCCCTCGAGGGCCTGGTCCATCGGCCCCGCAAGGGGTCGGTGGAAAACTGCCGCCTCCGGCCGGCGGGGGGGTGGATGCCGCAGGCCGCATGGGAAGCCATGCTGGCCGATGCGCTCCACCCCCTGGGAGTCCACCCCCGCAACCTCCCCGCGCCCCAGGACCACCCGTACGTCCTCAGGCGCCTGCGGGAGACCCTCCAGGAAGCGCGACGAGACGGCATCTGCCTGTGGGACATCACCCAAAGCCCAGCCCCGCACGCACACACCCCCTCACCACCCCACAAGCGTCGGCGCACCGACACCGGCGACACCCACAACACCCCAGGAGCCCTGCGCGCCACACAACACGACGCGCCTGACCCCCCGGCCAGCGGCGCCGCCATCTAACCCCGTTACCCAGCACACCACCACCACGGGGCGCCACGCCAGGCCGCGCCCAGAAGTCACCAAATGAACCGGACGCCGAAGGAAGCCAACACACACGACAACGAGCACCACTACGCCCAAAGGCGCCGAACCCGGGCCCGACACCGTGGGCTCCTCTCCACCCTCAGCACGACACACACGTCACTGACGTCACTCCTCCGCCGTGCCCCCTCCCACGCCACCGCCCCGCCCCCCCCCCTCCCGCCGCACGTCCCCACGCCGCCCAGCACCCAGCCCCACACACTGCGCCACAGCATCGCCCTAGTCCGGCTCCTCCACCATCGCGCCACTTGGCACCTCACAGTAGACCGCCGTCCTGTGGTCCCGCTCCCCCCAGCACGGCTCCCGGGGCCGCACCCGACCCACGCCGTGTTCGCCCTCACGTCGCGGGCCGCGGACATCCTCCCGCTCCTCGCCACCACCCCTCCCGGGCATCGCATACTGCTTGCCGCCAACCCCTCGGTCCTCAGTGAGGTCCCCATCGGGCACGCCGACGCCCTGCACGTGCGCCCGCTGCTGCCCAACCTGCACGCTGCGTACGCCCCCGGTACGCCCGTCGACCCCTCCGTGTGGGACTCCCAGTGAGGCCACCGGCCAACGGCCGGCCCGCACGCACCACCCCGCACTCGCCTCGGGCGCACGACCCCGTGGACGCCGCTACCCACACGCCCGGCCCCGCGCAACCGCCTAACCGAGCCAGAACTCAAGCACAAATCAAACCCGAGCCACACCCCGAGACCGCTAACCCTTGACTCCTAACCAAACCCGCCGAGGGAACAACGTAACCACAGCCCACACCCACAGCCCACACAGCCGCCTAACCAGCCAGCTCCAGAAGCAAAGAGACACGTTACCAAACCCACCCTGACCCAAGCCTAACCGAGCCGAAGCCCCAACACAAATCAAACCCGAGCCACATCCCGAAACCGTCAACCCTTGACTCCAAACCAGGCCCGCTGAGGGAAATACGTAGACACAGCCCACAGCCACAGCCCACACAGCCGCCTAACCAGCCAGCACCAGAAGCAAAGAGACACCTAACCAAACCCACCCTGACCCATACCCATGTACATCAGGACACGCGAGCCGCACCCCTGGGGCGCGACCGCCGCCACAGCACCGACGACACACGCCAGAGGACACAACGCTATAGCACCGCCGCACCAGCTGCCCATGCCTGTGCCTGCAGTGTACGCGCGCCTCTGTTTTCCTCTTTTTTGTTTTTTCTTTTTCTTTTTTCCCAAAAAAAAAAAAAAAAACAGGTAAAAAAAAAAACAAAAACAAAAACAAAAAACAAGTAAAAAAAAAAAACAAAAATTAGGGGGGGAGGAAGAGGGACACAACCACCCATGGCACACGCGCACCGCACACAGCACGCACACCGGTGAACAGGAGCCCAGAGGCCCAGGACACCGCACATGCAACACAACACACCGAGCGAGCACACCGGTGAACAGGAGCCAGCTGTCCCAGGACACCGCAGACGCACCACAGCAAACCGCGCGGGCACACCGGTGAACAGGAGCCCAACGGCCCAGGACACTGCACACACGTAGGGCGGCCGAGGGACAGGAAAGAACCAATACCCCATGGGTCCGACGCACTGGGGCGACCCAGCCGACCCACCGGGCCAGTGGCAGGAGCGGTACTCCAAAGCCACTGGTCCGAGCCCGGCCAGGCTGCATCGGGGACCATGGCAAACGTCACCCGGAGCCATGGAAGCAACCGGTGACAGGCGAGCCGGTACACAGTCCAGGAGGGGGTCACCTGCCAAGCAGAGTGGCCCCGCAACTCAAGCCACAAGGGTGAGGCGGTCGTACCGTAGACAAGCGGGAGCAATACCCCTTGTGGTGAGAGATACTCCACACGGCTGGGCAGCCCCCCAGAGCTGCCGCCCAAAGGAGGGGGCATGTGGCCCTACCCATGGACACATGTGGGGACACCCTCCCACCTGGGACACATGGACCGGGTGGCCGCGACAATGCCTTCCCAAGCACATGCGGGAGCGGCTCAAGAGGCACCTGACATAGGGCAGTGGGAGGGACAGGACGTCCCCTTGGTAAGACCTTCTTCCTGCAATGTCAAAGGAGTTATCCCGAGCTCCCGAAGATACCTACCTACCTACCTCCCCCCCCATACCCCCCCCTACCTTCTCGACCCCCCCCCTACCTCCCCCCCCTACCCCCCCCTACCTCCCCCCCCTACCTCCCCCCCCTACCTCCCCCCCCTACCTCCCCTCGCCCCCCTACCCCCCCCAACCCCCCCCCTAGCCCCCCCTACCCCCCCTACCCCCCCCTACCCCCCACACCCCCCCTACCCCCCCCTACCCCCCCTACCCCCCCCTACCCCCCCCTACCCCCCCCCCCTACCTCCAAGGTAGGGGGGGGCGACTTCGTGCGATATATGGCTGGGACATAGTCTCAGCACGGGTTAGGAGCTGCCCCTCGTTGTTCTCAACGAGGTAGGTGCGGAAGATGGGGTTGATACTCCCGTCTGGTTGTATGAAGGCTGACATAGGTTCCCAGGTCGCCTCAGATAACCCATAGCCATCCCACAGGGTTAGGAATTTTCAGCCCTGTTTATACTCGTGGCGAGCAATACCTGCAACCACGTAGTAACCATCGACTGCCATCTCATCGGCAGTCATCTCTTGGAGTTCATCTTCCTCCTCTGGACTGGCAGCGTTCTCTAGGTCTATACGCTCGACCTCACTGTCGCTGAGGCGCCACTCATCCCAAGACAAATCGTCAGGGGAGTGATAGTGCCTCAACTGTTTAGGTGCACACAGCAGTTCACCACCTAGACGTGGACTGCACCTGACATGGATCCTGGATCCATCTATCCTGATGATACGATAGGGTCCAAAATAAGGGTCCTGTAGGCAGTTACGTGGCCAGGAGGGTAGGCGTGAATGGTGTATCAAAACAAGGTCACCAACCTTGAAGCTGGCAGGTCGCCGTAGGCGGTTCTGTCCGCTCAGTTCACGGTCACGAATGTGTCTCAGGTTAGTCCAAGCCTGGTTAGCCAGAGACTGCTTGTGTTCCAGCCAATCTCCCACAGGGCTCTTGAAGTCCTCAGGAAAGGGGGTTTTGAAGAACCAAGCAGGTCGTCCTCCATGGAACAGTTCGTGGGGGGTGAAACCTGTAGAGGAGCTCCGCTGTGAGTTCATGGTCAGCACTGCCCAGGGCGCAAGGCGTACCCAGTCCTTGGTACGCTCCTGTTTCATCAGGATTGTTAAGTTTTGCTCCACCACACGGTTCTGTCTCTCACAGAGAGGGTTAGACGTCTGGGTATAGGGCACACCTGTGGTTATCTCCACGTTGAGGGCATTTAGCACTCGTTTTTACCACCCAGTGTCACTGCGGATGCGTACATCCTCATCAGAGTGCACCTGCTTAGGTGCTCCATAGGGTTCGAACCATTGTTCGACCAACATTTTCACAGTCTGCTCACCTGTGATTTGCTTATTGCAAGGGAACACACGGGTGAAGCGAGATAGCCCACAGGTGACCACTAGGCAACTATCATAGCCGCCGAAGCGTGGTAGGCCGTGGATGAAATCACCGTAGAGAAGAGAGTTAGCACAATAGGGTATGGGTAAGCTGGAGATCAGGCCCCTATCCCTACTGTCGCTCTGCTTGCTGGCATGACAGCCACAAGCATCCACAATGGTCTGCATACGCGACCTCAGTTCAGTCAGGGTTAGACTAGAGTAAAAACACTCACGGAAGAAGTCCACGGAGCGATTAGCGCCAGTGTGACCAGAACTGAGATGGGACCACTGTAGGCACCCATCCAGCCGTGCCTCAGGCACCACAATTCGGTCCTCGCTGAAGAGGTACTGATTGTTTTTATACCACTGGTGCCCGTCAATGACACGGGGTTCGAGACCAGTGCTGAGGGTTTGGAGAATTTCTTTATACTCTGACTGATAGTCGGTTATACTCCAACCCTCCAGGATTCCACCAGTGTGCATGGACAGGTCAAGCTGGACATCCATATGCTGGAAAGCCTCTCTGGCGAGCGCCTCAGAACTCTCACCTATAAGCGCATCGAAGTTGTTGCGCGATATATAGTCAGACAGTTCATTCTTTATCCCGGGGATATGATGCACTGTCAGCCTGAATTGGCTCAGGTAAGTCCACCACCGCTTTAGCTTTGCTTTCTCTGGTGGTGGGCCCTTCTGAAAAGACTTCACAGGTTCCTGGTCACAGGACCAGACAATGGGGTTAGATTCCAGGAGTCGGGATACTGACGAAAGCACCAACCTACCGGCCAGGAGTTTCTGGTCATAGGTGCTGTAATTGGAACGCGCTTGGTTCCATTTCCAATTCCAGTGTCCCAGTGGCACCAGTCGCCACTCACTGGTAGGATAGTCATGTTTCAACGAACCATCACAGTTCAGTCCACTAGTACGATAATGGCAGTGGGTTAGTTCAGCGGGGTGAAGCTCCTGCCATTGGTAGATCGTACCACCCCCCCCCTACATCACTGGCATCAGTGATCAGGACTATCTCGCCCTTAGGGTCGGGTACTCCCAGGCAGTTGGAGGAGGCAATCTTCTTCTTCAACTCCTGGAAACACTCTTTCTCTCTGGCGGTCCACCTCCAGGGAGTAGTTTTCTTGATTAGGTCAGTGAGGGGGCAGAGGAGTAAGTAAAATTGTGGATGTGGCGCCGATAGAAATTACAGGCGCCCACAAAACTCCTCACGTCGTGTAGACCCTTCTTAGGGTCATCGCGAATCTGCATGTCCTGTAGGGGCTGCATCTTAGACGCGGCTGGTTTCCACCAACCATACCCCACGTCGAAACCCAAATATTCCATCTCCTCTTTCATAAACTCACATTTTTTGAGTTTGATTCGGAGATGGTTTTCTTGACAAACAATGAAAAATTCACGGAGGAAAAGGACATGGTCCTCTTGGGTATTAGTACCCAAACTCACGTCATCGATGTGAGCCTCGATTTCTGCACCCCGAGAAATCAACTCTTGTACTAGAGGCCTGCGCCTCAGTATGTACAAAATTTTGTTCATTAGCTCCTGGAAGAGCGCTGGGGCATTAGCCACCCCGAAAGGCATAACCTTCCACTTAAAGACACGGCCCTAAGGGGTTATAAAAGCCAGCAGCTCCTGAGCTGCGGCGGTTAGGTCCACCTGCCAGAAACCAGAGCGTTTGTCCATTTTGGTCTTGTACCTGCATTTGGCAATACGCTCCAGGGTATTTTCCATGTTAGGAATACTCCCTGAGTGGTTCTGGGTTTTCTTGTTGACCTCACCATAGTCAACAACCAGTCGTAGGGCAGTCGACCCTGGTTTGGCAACCAGGAAACAGGGACTGCAGTGATGGGGGTAGTCCCCCTTCTTATATTCTTCAACAAGGCCAGCATCAATAGATTCCTTGATCTGGCGCTCGATTTCTTCAACCTGTTCCTGTGGAGCGGGATAGGGACGACGCCTCACTCGCGTCTTTTCAAATTCAGGTTTCAGTTTCAGGTCCATCTGGACCAGTTTTTTACAAGAGAGGGGAGGCGGCAAGGCGCCGAACACCTCCTCATAGGTTATCAGCAGTTTCTTCAGTCGGGGGTCAAGGTTAAGACTCTCGAGTTTCTGCAGGAAATCCTCCTCAGCATGGAGGTTGCCCTTTCCATGTTCTTTCTTTTTCTGCCGATCAGCAGTTTCGGCAGGCGCAGAACCATCGTCCCACTCAGGGGGACATTGCTGCCCATAGTGCAGAGAATACACTAGCGGTATCTCAGGATCAGGCAGCGTATAGGAATCATCGTCCTCCTCAGACCAGATGGAGGATTTCCAGGTCTGTCTGAGGTATTGCAGCCGCTCTTGGCGCTCAATACCTTCGGCCTTCAGGTACAACAGCCGCCGGAGTTCCTTAGTGTCATGCTCAGACAATGGCATGTTATTAGAAGCAGGTCGCGCCAGAGCATCAGCACTCCGGGCCACGGGTTCACCTGTGTGCATAGGCTGCATGTGTAGCACTGGCTTCCCAACAGGGGAAGCGGCCTCAGGGGTTGACTCTAGATCTACCTCCTCTAGCAACAGCTGGGCGAGGAAGGCACTGTGTTTTAGGTCAATACAGCTGGGATCAACAGGAGGGATAGTGCTGGCAATCTCAGACAGCTGGTCGTCAGCATCCTCCTTTACAGCTGCAGGTTCCAGATAGTCATCAGGAGACTCACACCCTGTAAGTGTGGCAGATAGGTGCTCAGGAGATCGATTTTTGAGATCAGAAAGGGTCAGGCCACGATTTTCGGCCATGACCTCTTTCAGTAGCACCTGGTCTAGGTCACACAGGGGTACAGGATTGAGAGATCCATGGACGATGGACAGGAAGCTGGCCCACTCAGGGGCCTGCATAGCTGTGTCTGAGTCCTCAGGCACATAGATGGGGCCGTCGGGGAGTTGCACACTTCCCACGGTCATTCGATCTAGCATACGGCGCCAGTAAGCATGTTCACCAGAGCAGCCCCAGTCAGGGGTGCACATGACAACCCTTCCTCCCTCATAAGCGATTTTTGTTAGAACCTTCGCGAGCAGGGAGAAGGGAGGGTTAGCATACGCTAGGCCCATTGCTTTCCAGAAGAAACGGAAAGCATTGTTCAATTGTTTCGAGCAGTACAACTGCATGATGTGCTGTTGTTGCGAAGCAGAATCGGTAACGATCCCTGCGTTTGCATTTTTGTAGCAGAGCTTAGCGTCGCGAAGGCTTCTCGTACAACTGCATGATGAGAAAGATGTCCTTGATTAATGCCCTAGATATTTTGATGAAATCGTGCAGGTTTTGAAGTTGAAAACCCAAGCCAAAGCAGCAAGTAGAGCAAGAACAGGATGTGGATCGAATCAATGAATAGTTTTGGAATCCAGTGTAACACAGAAGGGCTGCAGATAGACAAAGCAGGTATAAACACAAAGATTCAATCACAAATGGATAGTACAAAAGATTTTATATGAAAGCTGGACTGACTCAGGCCTCCAAGATAGCATCAGGCACTTCATGTGCACTCTTTTGCGTGAAATGGTGCTGGTTAGGAATGTGGGGCATAGATATCAGGCCAACATAGAAAATGACTTGGCCAAGCAACTGAATTCAGAAACAGTTAAAAAGTAGAACCACAATGAGTGGTAGAAACAATTGAGTATAGGGGTCTTGGGGTGGGAGACAACTAGGCTTAACCTCCAAGGCCTAAAGCATGAAATGCCTATTTTATTTCGGTATATCCTCCATGAAGGAAGGTACCTCCGCTCAGTTGAGTGGTAGGGGTGAACTTCATGGGGGGGCTAGGGTTACTACCCTAGTTACTTTGAGAAAGTGTACTTTGGGCTTCAAAAGAGAGATAAAAATACTTAGGTTAGTCTTAGCATCATCAAAAGGGTTTTAAGGGGGGCTTGGCCTGGATCAAGCCCTCCAAGAAAGACATGGCAGTGACTTTTTCTTACTCCCCCCTGGAGTACTAGTTAGCTAAGCTAGTAGGACCAAGGAAAAAGGCTCAAGTATTCCCAAAATTACCTCAGAAAATGCCTTCAACTTACCAAAAACATCCTCATCAGTTCATAGAAGCCTATTACGCTGTAGGTACCCTCTAAAAACAGTGTAATGTACCGTGAATGATGTCCCTTTGATGGGGCATTCCTCAAAAGTCGCCGGCGTGCGACGAAAACTCTTGGTAAAAATTTTGGGGGTAGTAGGGTTTGAACCCAGGACTCCCTCCCTAGAGCACATGTGCTTGCCCACTAGGGTACATTCGACCGCTCTGATGCGGACGGCGATCGCTGTATAAACAGCGTTTTAGTAAACGCCCTGACCAAGGGCCACGGCGGAGCAATACTCCCAATGGAGGACACAACTGTCCAGGAGCTGAAAAAAATAGAAAATGTAACCAACAGGGAGTGATTCCTGCGGTGTAGCGAAAGGGGCAGCGATTTAACAAGTCAAATCGCTAAAAATTGACGAAATCACGCGAGAAATCGTCATTTTTACACGTAACTCAAAGTCGCAGACAAGCGCAAAGGAAGCGGACTTCAAAAACAAGGTTGCGCAAGCGTAAACGGCTTTTGAAAAAGA
Organism: Eutreptiella sp. 'Long Island Sound 2002'; assembly: GCA_964036045.1. Taxonomy (NCBI): domain Eukaryota; phylum Euglenozoa; class Euglenophyceae; order Eutreptiales; family Eutreptiaceae; genus Eutreptiella; species Eutreptiella sp. 'Long Island Sound 2002'. Next base: position 26,867,348 of record OZ038383.1, on the reverse strand, counting down.
AGGTATGAGCCGTAGTTTTTAAAGTTCTAGAGGAAATTTTTGCACAGTTGCATCAAAATGTTTATAAACTTCAGAGAAAAGTATTCAAATTCAACCCACACCACAGAGCAGGTGGACAACCCACCTCTCAGGTATGCCAGTGTCATTTCACACGCATGCATTGCGTTCGTGTTGGTTGCTTCGTTAAAACGTTAGGGTTGTCAAAGCGGTGTTAGTTGGGGGTTCGGGCGCTCATCTCCTTTGCTCTGCACAGGTCAAAACAGGAATGAAAGGTATGCGATGCGAATGGAGCGCGCAGCGCGCACGTAGGGTTAGAATATGCGCTGTGCTCGCGATGCATGTGCCTAATTGAGGCATTCACACGCTGTGACGCTTTCCCTGTACCCCAATTCATCCTTGTTCTCTCTTCACAGGTAAGAAAGAAAAGTGTTTGCTCGCGTGTAGCCGTAGCGTTAAAGTAGGGTTGCTGAAAACGCTTAGGCTTGTTTAAAACTCGAAATAGGGTTGTTTTGCGTTCGCTTCACTTCGGCATTCACACGATGCATGGTGAGTATGGTAAGTAAGCCCAGGAGGAGCTCACCTCCTGGTTGAGTCATTGTGGTTATGGTTCCGCCTCCCTTCCCTGCATGCGTGCACACGATGCATCAAAGGGGAGGCCACGCGAAATGCGCACGGTAAACCTTGTTTAGGTTACCCAGGGGCTCCTCGGTACGTTCTCAAAGAGAACCTGAGGAGGCTCTTAACCCTTGCTTGCTTGACAGGGCGTGTTTGAGGACAGTGTATTATAGGTCACACTGAGAAGCGTATAATATCTGGAGTGTCGCTTGGTTCCTCGGCCGCAAACACCCCTTCATTGGCCTCTGTTGTACAGGTGGCAGAGGTTCAGGGTGATTGGTGCACGCAGCAGCTGCCTTCGGCGGCTATCCCATTTTTCTGCCCCAGCTAAACAGGGGCGCTGGTCACACAATCGATTGACTGCGCCTCAGCCAGGAGTGGCGTGGGCAGTTCGACTCCATCGACATCCGCGCTGTGCACGCAACAAGAGCACCCCTTCCCTCCAAGCCCTAGCAGGGAAACGTGTTGTGATGTCCCTGTTAGGCCACAGTTGCTTAGCAGCGCTGTGTTCGCTTGTCTTTTTCACAGGAGGGTCATTAGGACCCGAGACTTCATTGACAGCAACACCAAGTAGTGTGTGTAGGGGATAGGGTCAGCAGGCCTGGCAGGAGTTGAGTGCAGGTGATGAGTTCTCACTCTGCCTTCGAAGGCCGGTGCTGGCGTTAGTGAGTGTAGTGTAGTGGTGTCTCCTGTCCCGCGTGCTTTTCCACGTGGGCAGGGGAGTGCGTTAGCTTTTGGCCCTTAGCAAAAATGGGCGTTTTGTATGCCCTTAGCACACTTGGCCACCCCTCCCCTCTAGTAGGTAGGGCTTTTGCCGTCTTCCCCCAAGGATAGGCGCCAGCACAGAAATTGGGCGCCATAGGGATGGTAATAGTACCTGATTAGGACCTTCGGTCGACGTCAGCGAAGCCCGGTCTCCGGGAGCCACGCCGGGAAGAGAAGTGAGACACACACAGACATACGTAGCACACATAGGGGTATGGTAAACCCTGTAAGGAAGGGTAGAACCCCATGGGTCTGGACCAGTCAGGGGTCCTAACTGTGGGCTCGCTTGTCCCCAAGGGGGGAAGACACACCTTGCCTGTATAACACCTTGCTTGTCATTCCCCCCTGGTGTAGTAAGCCACCGTTCTTCGTTGGCTCCCCAAGGTCATTACATCAGGGCAGTCCCCATGCAACACGTGGTCAACAAGGCATACACTCGCTGGGTGGCTGCAATCCTGATAAGCGGCCACCTGGCCCACGCTGGAAACCATAGGCATGGGTCTGCAGGGCACAGACAGGGTCAGTGCAGTGCTCAGTAAGCAGTAGTCTGTGAAAAACCAATTGCCTTCGGCCAGGGAGTGGTTGTCACGGGGCGCTAACGGTCCTGTCCTGCGATGCAATGCGGGGCAACTGTGACAACTGCTCTTACACCCATACACAGGCACGTCTGCAGAAGAGTGCTCACTGCACCTGTCAGTAGACTGACACAGGGAAATTAGTTTCGCTTTTTACGCTGGGACATACTCTCAGCACGGGTTAGGAGCTGCTTCTCGTTGTTCTCAACGAGGTAGGTGCGGAAGATGGGGTTGATACTCCCGTCTGGCTGTATGAAGGCTGACATAGGTTCCCAGGTCGCCTCAGATAACCCATAGCCATCCCACAGGGTTAGGAATTTCCAGCCCTGTTTATACTCGTGGCGAGCAATACCTGCAACCACGTAGTAACCATCGACTGCCATCTCATCGGCAGTCATCTCTTCGAGTTCGTCTGCCTCCTCTGGACTGGCAGCGTTCTCTAGGTCTATACGCTCGACCTCACTGTCGCTGAGGCGCCACTCATCCCAAGACAAATCGTCAGGGGAGTGATAGTGCCTCAACTGTTTAGGTGCACACAGCAGTTCACCACCTAGACGTGGACTGCACCTGACATGGATCCTGGATCCATCTATCCTGATGATACGATAGGGTCCAAAATAAGGGTCCTGTAGGCAGTTACGTGGCCAGGAGGGTAGGCGTGAATGGTGTACCAAAACAAGGTCACCAACCTTGAAGCTGGCAGGTCGCCGTAGGCGGTTCCGTCAGCTCAGTTCACGGTCACGAATGTGTCTCAGGTTAGTCCCAGCCTGGTTAGCCAGAGACTGCTTGTGTTCCAGCCAATCTCCCACAGGGCTCTTGAAGTCCTCAGGAAAGGGTGTTTTGAAGAACCAAGCAGGTCGTCCTCCATGGAACAGTTCGTGGGGGGTGAAACCCGTAGAGGAGCTCCGCTGTGAGTTCATGGTCAGCACTGCCCAGGGCACTAGGCGTACCCAGTCCTTGGTACGCTCCTGTTTCATCAGGATTCTTAAGTTTTGCTCCACCACACGGTTCTGTCTCTCACAGAGAGGGTTAGACGTGTGGGTATAGGGCACACCTGTGGTTACCTCCACGTTGAGGGCATTTAGCACTCGTTTGTACCACCCAGTGTCACTGCGGATGCGTACATCCTCATCAGAGTGCACCTGCTTAGGTGCTCCATAGGGTTCGAACCATTGTTCGACCAACATTTTCACAGTCTGCTCACCTGTGATTTGCTTATTGCAAGGGAACACACGGGTGAAGCGAGATAGGCCACAGGTGACCACTAGGCAACTATCATAGCCGCTGAAGCGTGGTAGGCCGTGGATGAAATCCACGTAGAGAAGAGAGTTAGCACAATAGGGTATGGATAAGCTGGAGATCAGGCCCCTATCCCTACTGTCGCTCTGCTTGCTGGCATGACAGCCACAAGCATCCACAATGGTCTGCATACACGACCTCAGTTCAGTCAGGGTTAGACCAGAGTAAAAACACTCACGGAAGAAGTCCACTGAGCGATTAGCGCCAGTGTGACCAGAACTGAGATGGGACCACTGTAGGCACCCATCCAGTCGTGCCTCAGGCACCACAATTCGGTCCTCGTAGAAGAGGTACTGATTGTTTTTATACCACTGGTGCCCGTCAATGACACGGGGTTCGAGACCAGTGCTGAGGGTTTGGAGAATTTCTTTATACTCTGACTGATAGTCGGTTAGACTCCAACCCTCCAGGATTCCACCAGTGCGCATGGACAGGTCAAGCTGGACATCCATACGCTGGAAAGCCTCCCTGGCGAGCGCCTCAGAGCTCTCACCTATAAGCGCATCGAAGTTGTTGCGCGATATATAGTCAGACAGTTCATTCTTTATCCCGGGGATATGATGCACTGTCAGCCTGAACTGGCTCAGGTAAGTCCACCACCGCTTTAGCTTAGCTTTCTCTGGTGGTGGGCCCTTCTGAAAAGACTTCACAGGCTCCTGGTCACACAGCCAGACAATAGGGTTAGATCCCAGGAGTCGGGATACTGACGACAGCACCAACATACCGGCCAGGAGTTCCTCGTCATAGGTGCTGTAATTGGAACGCGCTTGGTTCCATTTCCAATTCCAGTGTCCCAGTGGCACCAGTCGCCACTCACTGGTAGGATAGTCATGTTTCAACGAACCATCACGGTTGGGTCCACTAGTACGATAATGGCAGTGGGTTAGTTCAGCGGGGTTAAGCTCCTGCCATTGATAGATCGTATCACCCCCCCCTACATCACTGGCATCAGTGATCAGGACTATCTCGCCCTCAGGGCGGGGTACTCCCAGGCAGTTGGAGGAGGCAATCTTGTTCTTCAACTCCTGGAAACACTCTTTCTCTCTGGCGGTCCGGCTCCAGGGAGTAGTTTTCTTGATTAGGTCAGTCAGGGGGACAGAGGAGTAAATAAAATTGTGGATGTGGCGCCGATAGAAAGTACAGGCGCCCACAAAACTCCTCACGTCGTGTAGACCCTTCTTAGGGTCATCGCGAATCTGCATGTCCTGTAGGGGCTGCATCTTAGATGCGGCTGGTTTCCACCAACCATACCCCACGTCGAAACCCAAATATTCCATCTCCTCTTTCATAAACTCACATTTTTCGAGTTTGATTCGGAGATGGTTTTCTTGACAGACAATGAAAAATTCACGGAGGAGAAGGACATGGTCCTCTTTGGTATTAGTACCCAAACTCACGTCGTCGATGTGAGCCTCCATTTCTGCAACCCGAGAAATCAACTCCTGTACTAGAGGCCTGCGCCTCAGTATGTACAAAATTTTGTTCATTAGCTCTTGGAAGAGCGCTGGGGCATTAGCCACCTCGAGAGGCATAACGTTCCACTTAAAGACACGGCCCTAAGGGGTTATAAAAGCCAGCAGCTCCTGAGCTGCGGCGGGTAGGTCCACCTGCCTGAAACCAGAGCGTTTGTCCATTTTGGTCTTGTACCTGCATTTGGCAATACGCTCCAGGGTATTTTTCATGTTAGGAATACTCCCTGAGTGGTTCTGGGTTTTCTTGTTGACCTCACCATAGTCTACAACCAGTCGTAGGGCAGACGACCCTGGTTTGGCAACCAGGAAACAGGGACTGCAGTGATGGGGGTAGTCCCCCTGCTTATCTTCTTCAACGAGGCCAGCATCAATACATTCCTGGATCTGGCGCTCGATTTCTTCAACCTGTTCCTGTGGAGCGGGATAGGGACGACACCTCACTCGCGTCTTTTCAAATTGAGGTTTCCAAGAGGGAGCCACACAAGGAGCACAACGCCGCCGTGACGCACGGAACACGCAAAAAGGTTGGTGAGATAAGTATGTTACACCCACGCACGGAGCACAACGGCGACAAGACACACATCACACGAGAAGATAAGGAGGGAAAGGAGCAAGGAGCAAGGAGCAAGTATGTTGCCGTGTCGTGCCACGCCGCGCACTTGAGGGAAGCGACGAGCGCCCGGCCCGCGCCATACACACTTAGGCAAAGCGACGTGTCTCGCTTGTGCTTCGCATCTTCCCACACCTTGCTCACCCTAAGATCAAGAGGACTAGGACACTAAGATTGTTGGAAAAAAACAAGTATGTTGCATGTCACGCACCGCACGCGGGACGGACAACGAACAAAGGTGGCGGCCAAAGAGGTGTGTGGAGCCAAGACGAGAGCAAGTAGGATATAAACCTACGCCAAACGAGGCACGATAAAAGACGCCGTAACAAGCACAATACGGTAAGAAAAAGGAGAGAGGAGCACACGAACGAAGCATAAATGGGTAACATACCACACAGCCGCGGAAGTAAGAGAGCGACCGAGGATGGCACTGATGAGGTGCCATGCCGCGACAAAACCCCCGCCGCCGCACGCCCGTTTGCATCCTTTCTCTTCGCAGGTTCAAAGGAGAAGACCCAACGAGAGAGAACGACGAGCCGGCAAGGAAAAAGACCGAGACACGCACCAAAGCGGAGGCAAAGAAAAAGTGCATGCCAGGGAGAAGGGTAGAGGAAAGGCTAAAGAGCAACAAAGCCACGAAAGGAACAAGGGGTAGCCAGCAGCCGAGCAAGGGGCGGGCACAGGGAAGGGGGCACGGCAGGCACACGGCGAGCACAACACCGCACCGAGACACCGGAGAGGGGAGCACCAGAGGGACAAGAGAAGAGCGGCACCGCGCACCACGACACGCACGGCACAGACACCACACACACGGCACACATCCAACGAGCCCCAACAGGCTGCCGAGTGGGCGGGCAGTCAGGGGAGGGACAGCGCCTGACCTCAGACGCCCCTCACAATGGTGGAAGGCACCCCACCCGGGGACGCCCTTCCGCCACCCCCACAGCGAGCAACGCCGGCCCGCAAGGGCGCACGCTGTGGGGCCGGTGCTGGGTCCCCACGCCCGCACCGACCGCAACCGGGACACACGGGTCGCGGAACCCCGGCTGCCCGCTCCAGAGGACGGGCGGCCGGGGGAGGGACAGCGCCTGACACCAGGCGCCCCTCACAACGGTGGCCGGCCACCCCCCCCGAGGACGGCCCCCCACCACCCCCGCGGCACGCAGCCCCCACAGGGCATGCAGGCCAAGGGGACAGTGTTGGGCCCCCACACCCACACACCCGCGCCCACAGCACGTGGGTGGCGGACCCCCACAGCCCGCCCAGTGGACGGGCAGTCGGGGGAGGGACAGCGCCTGACCTCAGACGCCCCTCACAATGGTGGAAGGCACCCCCCCCGGGGACGCCCTTCCGCCACCCCCACAGCGAGCAACGCCGGCCCGCAAGGGCGCACGCTTTGGGGCCGGTGCTGGGTCCCCACGCCCGCACCGACCGCATCCGGGACACACGGGTCGCGGAACCCCGGCTACCTGCTCCAGAGGACGAACGGCCGGTGGGGGGACAGCGCCTGACACGGGGCGCCCCTCAAAACGGTGGCAGGCGGTCCCCCCCGGGGACGGCCCCCCACCACCCCCGCGGCGTGCAGCCCCCACAGGGCATGCAGGCCGAGCGGACAGTGTTGGGCTCACACACCCACACACCCGCGCCCACAGCACGTGGGTGGCGGACCCGAACAGCCCGCCCAGTGGGCGGGCAGTCGAGGGAGGGACAGCGCCTGTCCTCAGACGCCCCTCACAATGGTGGAAGGCACCCCCTCCGGGGACGCCCTTCCGCCACCCCCACAGCGAGCAACGCCGGCCCGCAAGGGCGCACGCTGTGGGACCGGTGCTGGGTCCCCACGCCCGCACCAACCGCATCCGGGACACACGGGACGCGGAACCCTGGCTGCCCGCTCCAGAGGACGAACGGCCGGCGGAGGGACAGCGCCTGACACCGGGCGCCCCTCACAACGGTGGTAGGCCACCCCCCCCGGGGACGGCCCCCCACCACCCCCGCGGCACGCAGCCCCCACAGGGCATGCAGGCCAAGGGGACAGTGTTGGGCCCCCACACCCACACACCCGCGCCCACAGCACGTGGGTGGCGGACCCCAACAGCCCGCCCAATGGGCGGGCAGTTGGGGGAGGGACAGCGCCTGACCTCAGACGCCCCTCACAATGGTGGAAGGCACCCCCCCCGGGGACGCCCTTCCGCCACCCCCACAGCGAGCAACGCCGGCCCGCAAGGGCGCACGCTGTGGGACCGCTGCTGGGTCCCCACGCCCGCACCGACCGCACCCGGGACACACGGGTCGCGGAACTCCGGCTGCCCGCTCCAGAGGACGGGCGGCCGGGGGAGGGACAGCGCCTGACACCAGGCGCCCCTCACAACGGTGGCAGGCCACCCCCCCCAGGGGACGGCCCCCCACCACCCCCGCGGCACGCAGCTTTCACAGGGCATGCAGGCCAAGGGGACAGTGTTGGGCCCCCACATCCACAAACCCGCGCCCACAGCACGTGGGTGGCCGACCCCAACAGCCCGCCCAGTGGGCGGGCAGTTGGGGGAGGGACAGCGCCTGACCTCAGACGCCCCTCACAATGGTGGAAGGCACCCCCCCCGGGGACGCCCTTCCGCCACCCCCACAGCGAGCAACGCCGGCCCGCAAGGGCGCACGCTGTGGGACCGGTGCTGGGTCCCCACGCCCGCACCAACCGCACCCGGGACACACGTGACGCGGAACCCTGGCTGCCCGCTCCAGAGGACGAACGGCCGGTGGAGGGACAGCGCCTGACACGGGGCGCCCCTCACAACGGTGGCAGGCCATCCCCCCCGGCAACGGCCCCCCACCACCCCCGCGGCGTGAAGCCCCCACAGGGCATGCAGGCCAAGGGGACAGTGTTGGGCTCCCACACCCACACACCCGCGCCCACAGCACGTGGGTGGCGGACCCCAACAGCCCGCCCAGTGGGCGGGCAGTCGGGGGAGGGACGGCGCCTGGCCTCAGACGCCCCCCACAATGGTGGAAGGCACCCCCCTGGGGACGCCCTTCCGCCACCCCCACAGCGAGCAACGCCGGCCCGCAAGGGCGCACGCTGTGGGGCCGCTGCTGGGTCCCCACGCCCGCACCGACCGCACCCGGGACACACAGGTCGCGGAACTCCGGCTGCCCGCTCCAGAGGACGGGCGGCCGGGGGAGGGACAGCGCCTGACACCAGGCGCCCCTCACAACGGTGGCAGGCTAGCCCCCCCGGGGACGGCCCCCCAAAACCCCCGCGGCACGCAGCCCCCACAGGGCATGCAGGCCAAGGGGACAGTGTTGGGCCCCCACACCCACACACCCGCGCCCACAGCAAGTGGGTGGCGGACCCCAACAGCCCGCCCAATGGGCGGGCAGTTGGGGGAGGGACAGCTCCTGACCTCAGACGCCCCTCACAATGGTGGAAGGCACCCCCCCCGGGGACGCCCTTCCGCCACCCCCACAGCGAGCAACGCCGGCCCGCAAGGGCGCACGCTGTGGGACCGGTGCTGGGTCCCCACGCCCGCACCGACCGCAACCGGGACACACGGGTCGCGGAACCCTGGCTGCCCGCTCCGGAGGACGAACGGCCGGGGGAGGGACAGCGCCTGGCTCCAGGCGCCCCTCAAACCGGTGGCAGGCCACCCCCCCCGGGGAGGGCCCCCCGCCACCCCCGCGGCACACAGCCCCCATAGGGCATGCAGGCCAAGGGGACAGTGTTGGGCCCCCACACCCACACACCCGCGCCCACAGCACGTGGGTGGCGGACCCCAACAGCCCGCCCAGCAGGCGGGCAGTCGGGGGAGGGACAGCGCCTGACCTCAGACGCCCCTCACATAATGGTGGAAGGCACCCCCCCCAGGGACGCCCTTCTGCCACCCCCACAGCGAGCAACGCCGGCCCGCAAGGGCGCACCCTGTGGGGCCGGTGCTGGGTCCCCACGCCCGCACCGACCGCACCCGGGACACACGGGTCGCGGAACGCCGGCTACCTGCTCCAGAGGACGGGCGGCCGGGGGAGGGACAGCGCCTAACACCAGACGCCCCTCGCAATGATGGAAGGCACCCCCCCTGGGGACGCCCTTTCGCCACCCCTACACAGAGCAACGCACCAGCGCACCAACGCACCAGCCACGGGACATCCGCACCCCACCGCCTGCTCTTAGGCACAGCGACACAACAATGGCGGAACCCGCGGCCCCACGCAAAACACGCCCCCGATCTCGGACGCTGGACGCGGCATACGAGGTCATCAGGGCACTGAAACTCAGAGACAGCGAAGGAGACCCCCCACAAGGGGACGCGGGCACGAACTCCGACCTGGAGGCAGTACCGGAGCCCTCCACGGGAGGCGCCCCCGCGGAACCTGCGCCGCCGGCGGGCGTAGTGCCCACCCTCTGCCCCGCGTGGAAACGGGGCCACTGCACCGGCGAAGGCTGGTGCCCCAAACAGCACCCTCAGCCCGGCCCCGATGACGGAGCGCTGCCCGAGGTGAGACCCGCGGCCGCGTGCGCCGCCCTACGCTACGGGGTGGCGCAGGGCTGGATCCTGGATGAGACCGCACGCGGCAGCGTGAACATCCAGGAGGCCGTCGACCGAATCACCCACGCGGGACAGGCGGCAGTGGCCTTGCACACCCGGGGCCGCCACGGCGGACCCGCAGAGAGGATCATTTTGGAACCCTCGGGAATGGTGCTGGTCCTGGCGGCAGACATGGTCCAAGGCGTGCTCCACGCATCCCCTGTGCGGCGGGCGTGCCCACAGTGGACCATCCAGGTGTACACCCCCCCACGGGCGTGGCCCTTCTCCACGTGGGCGGTGCTCGCCGTCATGTGGCACCTGGCACCGGAGGACGCCCCCACAGGGACCGCAGAGGAAATCGCCCGGAACCTCCACACCTGGCCGGCCGACCAGGATTACCCCTGGCGCAGGCCCCGGGGCGGCCTGCCAGTGGCACCCGCGGCAGAGGGGGTCAGCCTCGCGGCAACCCTCCAACGGCACCCCGACAAGAGGGCACGCCACTTCCTGCAGACGGGCACCGTCCCGGCCGCCCCGCCAGACTCCGAGTGGCGATGGGACGCAGGGGAGGCGCAACCGCTGCCGGGCCCCTGGGTCCTCCCGTTGTGGTATTTGCCCATGGGCACCCTGGCCCACGCCACTCAAGCCGTCAAGGGTGCCTTCCCGCAGCCGCTCCTCCCCGGCGTGGGCCTGCTCCGCAGCCTGCAGGCGGGGGCCGCCTGGGTACGGTGGAAGGAAGGAGGCGGGCACTCGAGCCCCTATTTCCCCCTGGTCCAGGGCCAGGCGCTGCTCCACGCCGAGGGCATGGGGACCGTGGAAAGGGGGGCGATCGTGCCCGGCACGGCGTGCAGGTGGATCACAGCGGCCGCCCCACAGCCCATGCGATCGCCGCCGGCGTGCCACCGCCTCCTACGGATGGTCCCCTCTTTAGCCCCCCAACACGCCTTTACGAGGGACGTGTGGAAGGCCATACTGAGCCACACCAGGGAGTGGCTCACGAACCTGGGTGCACGGTACCCGCCGGGGCCGGTGCTCGAACAGCTCACGGCCCCCACACCCGGGGTCCGCCACGCCCTGCCCAGGGCGTCGGCTCTCACGGAGCAGCTCAAAACGAGGTGCTGGACCTGGCGCTGGAGCCGCTGCGGGTGCTTTACCCGCAGACCCACATCCCACCCGCGGGCACGTCCAACCGCCTAGGCCGCCTGGAGTTAAAGCGCCGCGTCGAGGCCGCGCACCCGGGAGGCTTGGTTGAACAGTGGCTAACGCTCCGCAACCCGTTCGCCGCGGAAGGACACTGGTACCTACACCAACTCCTCTTCCTACCAGGGGCGGCCCCGGAACACCGCCGGCAAACCCCGTACCACACGCACCCGGAGCGCCGAGGCGCGCAGGGCTTCCCGCAGCCAGTCCCGCCCGCCCTCTTGCCGGGGCAGGGCCCGGAGGCGCTCCAGCAGGGCCCCCCGCTCGACAGCGCCACCACTGTACAACAAAGGGGACCCGACGACGCGGATGGTGCCGAACTGGACGTCACGAACTGCAGAGCGGTGGCCTGGATGGCAGCCTGCAGGCACCTCGCCCGAGATACCACGGGGCTCCGGCAGTGCAGACCAACGGACCGCACGGCGCTGGGGTCCGCGGTCGCGGCCGTCACCATGGGTCCCGTGGCGGCGTGGCCGGCACAACTGCTGCCCCATGTCTCCTGCCGCGACACGCAGCCCCGCCGGCCGGCTGCAACGCACGCGCCGACGGCACCCCTCACGGTGGAGCAGCTATACGTCGTCGCGGCGGCGTTGCTAGCGGACGGCGGGGAGAGCTTTGTCCACCACCACGGCCCGGCGCAGATTGCGGGAAGCATACAAGGGATGCAGCGCGATGCACCAGACCCGTGGCACGCCACACTCCGCGGGCGCACCTGCGTCTGGGATGCGGGCGATGGCACACCCCCACCCAGGCCTCAGCAGGGGGAGGCACTGGTGCTGCAGACGGCAGGCTACCAGGCGATCCTGCACGGCCACCCCGGAGGGTACCGGTCGCATGTCCTGGCCGGAGGCCGCTGGACTGTCTGGCACAGCACCGCCAGGCAAGGGGCATTCCCGCCCCTGCCCCACGTCAACTGGCAGCAGGGGCCCGGCCAGGCCTACTATATGTCGGCGGACCCCTGGCCGCTGGCAGTCCTGCTACACATCATCAGCGCCCCCAACAAGAGGCAGGAACCGGGGTGGGTCAACCCCCCCGCACTGGTGTGGAGCCCCGACCAGGAGGAGCATCTACTGGCCGCGTGGCAGGGAGACGCCATCAGGGCCACGGACGTCTCGGACCTCCACGCGGGGCCAATCACGCACGCCCGCCCGGCGGCTACCCTGGCGGTGGCCCAACGGGGACAGCAGAACCCGCAGTGGGTGGTCTGCATGTTCAGCCCGGCGGACGCGCACATCGTCGTCTGCGACCCCGAGCGCCTGCCAGGGCCCGAAGCCGTGGTCCGCGTGGCAGACTGTACCCGCATGGTCGTCAAGGCGCTACGGGAGGGCGAACACCACGCCCTCCTGCTCCAGGTCAGGCTGAAGGACAACGCCCGGGCGGCGAGGCCGGGGGTGTGGCCGGCAGCGGCGCACCCCGCCGACCTAGAGCTCCAGCTGGCGGTCCCGACCACAGTGTACCACTGGCTACAAGCCTTCCACGACCTGCGATGGAGGGGCAAACCCGACCGCAAAAATCGGCTCCACACACTGGCAAACGTGGTTGCAAGCAGACGTGCAGCACGATGCCATCCGGAGTCTCGGGCCCGCGCCCGCGACACGAGCCCTCGATGCAGCGGCCACGGGCCGCACACTGGCGCCACACACGGTTCCACTGGCCAACCTGCCCTTCGAACCAGCGGCGGAGGGCGCCATCCGGAAGTCGGTGCCGCTCCCCCCGGCGCGAGGGGCCACGGAGCCGACGAAATGCCCCCTGTGTGCAGACAAGTACTACACAAGCGGGGCAATGCTGGAACACCTGGCGTGGCACGCGGTGCACGCTGCAGCCCCGGTGGACGACAAGGAGGCGGCCTCCAACATCCTGCAAGGGAGGGCACGGAGGTCCCCATGGCACGCCCTGTAGGCCCGGCGCCCCCCGCCCCAGGCGGCCGACCCCGCAGACGGCAATGAGGAGGCACCCGGGGCGGCCCCGGGGACCGGCGGTGCGGGCCAACCAGGGTCCATCCCTGCGGGGCTGGCCCCCCTGGCCCCCCTGGCTCCCCCGGCCCCCCGGGCCCCCCTGTGGGCCCCGCTGGGAACGGGCTCAGCGGATGCGGCGCACCCGGATGCCCTGGCTGCGCCGGCGAACCCAGCGGCGATGCCGATGCGGGATAGCTGACTCCAGGAGGACACGGCGGGCGACACCCTGTGGCTCCTCTCGTGGAACCTGCGCAACGGCCTCGTACCGCCAGACCGGTCCCTCCGGGACACGCTCTGGCGGCGCCGGGGGCCGGCGGCCTGTACCGACAAGGAGCACCTCATCACCGGCATGCTACCCCAGGAGGGGGGCTTTGCCATCATGCTCCAGGAAACAGGGATCGCCACCCGGGCGCAGGAGATGCACGTGGCCGCGGCGCTCCGGGACAAGGGGTACACCGCCTTCTTCAGCAGCCGGCTGGCGGAGACGGGAGCCGCTTCCACCTCGAGAGGGGGGGGGCTCCTCACCGCGGTCAGCAGCAAGTACGTGGCGGAGCACGAGGTGCTCAGTTTCACGGAAATCGTCCCCGGGAAGGCCGCGGCCCTGGAGATCCGCACGGACGGGGGAGGCCTCACCCTCATCAACGTCCACGGGCCGCAAGCAGGCTGCTCCCCGTGGGCGGGACAGGCGGCGTTCTGGGCCGACATACAAATGTATGCCACCCGGTGGTCATCGCCGCCGACACCAATATCTACATGGATGCGACCACCAACCCGGCCACGGAGCACTTCCGAGCGGGCTGGGAGGCCTGCGGTTTCCGGAGGGGCACGGCAGGCGGCGAGGAGGACATGACCCCCACGCTCCACCCGTCCCGGCACAGGGTGGACACCTTCCTGGTCAACGAGCCCCTCCTGCCGTGGTCCCTGCGGGAAAGCGTCTCGGCTCGCCGCATGGCACACCCCGAGGTGGTCGGCTCGGACCACCTCCCGGTCCGCCCGGCCCTGCCGGGCCTCCTCAGCGCAGCGGGGCGCGCGGCGATGCCCACCCCCTACAGCCACACAGAGGGCCGCCTCCTCCCGTACGACGCCGAGGCCGCGCCCGTCCAACACTGCCTATGGGCGGCAGTCACCGCCGCGCAGGATGAACCCTCCCTGGCGCCCTGGCTGGGTCCTGCAGAGCAGCACGACTACGGGTCCATGCCCGCGGCCGTGGTGGACAAGGTGTTCGAACACCTCCACGCGACGCATGACGCCCTGGCGCGTGTGGTGGGACGCCGGCAGCCGTCCCCGGCGGGGACGGACCCGGCGGAGGGGGACTTCCCGGAGAGCGGAAAGAGGCTCCAGGCGGCGGTCCTCCGCTATGACACCCCGGCAGCGCGCGCGCCGGCAGCGTACCAGGCGGACGCGGCACGGCATGGCATCCGGTCCGAGGCGGCGCTCCGGCTCACGGAAGAGCTGCGGGGTGTGTCGCCCGGATTCCGCCCGACAACACAGGGCCAGCTACAGGAGGAGCTGGAGAGGCAAGCAGCCGCCCTCGAGGAGGACATTTGCCAGCTCCCCGCACTCCTGGCGGCACACCGCAAGCGCCCCATCAATGACTTCTGGCGCCGCCACGCCCCCGACATCGCCCAGCGATGGAAAGCCGTGCGGGGAGCCATAGAGGTAGAGGCCCCGGGTCCGTCAGGCCTCTGGAACGTGCGGGTCCCCAACACCCAAACGCTCCTCACGGAGGCCCACGACGTGATGTTCGCAGTTCGCGCCTTCTGGCGAGAACTGTATGTCAAACGCCCGGTGGACCTCCCAGGCTTCCAGGCAGTCCTCGGCCGCCATGTCCCCCGGGTCCCTGAAGGGGCCTGGACACAGGTCCAGCAGTACTCCATGCAGGACCTGAAGTCCGCCTTGGACAAGGCCGATGGCAAGGCCCCAGGTCCCAACCACGTGGAGGCCCGTTTCATCAAGGCCCTCCCGGCACCCGTCCAGTGGCTCCTGGTCCACTCCTACCGGGCCATCCTCCGCGGCGCCCCGCGCCGATGCACTGGAGGGACGCGCACATCTGGCTCAGCTCCAAGGTACCGGGTCCTGCCAGACTGGACGACTACAGGCCCATAGCCCTGGGCGGGCTGGACATGAAGCTGCTCACAGGCCCCCTCACCCAGCGCATCACGGAAGTGCTCACACGGCACGGAGTGGTCAGCGACTGGCAGCAGGGGGCCCTCCCTGGCTCCAACACAGGCCCCCCACTGTTCATGGCGCAGCGGCAGCTCCAGCGGGGAAGGCCCAACTACGTCTTCTCCTTCGACGCCCGCAAGGCCTTCGACACCGCCCCGCACGGCGCCCTCCACCTCATCCTGCGCCACCTCTCCGTGCCGCCGGACGTCATCGACCTCCTGCTCTTCCTCCACACGTGTGCCAGGCTGCGCATCGTCACTGCAAACGGGCTAAAGCAGCCCGTCTACATGCTGCGTGGCGTCCGGCAGGGCAACCCCGAGAGCCCCCTGCTGTACGCGCTCCTCCTGGAGCCCCTGCTCAGGGCGCAGGGGCACCGCCTGCGCCCGCCGGGAGGGGCCGAGCACGGCCTCATCCAGGCCTACATCGACGACCTGCTGGTGGTGGCCCACACGCTGCAGCACTTTGTCGAGGGCGTGGAGGCGGTGGCCGCGTACCTGGGGATGATGGGCATGGAGCTCAACGCCCGCAAGTGCGCCATGGCCACCACGGAGGGCGTCCCGGGCCTGCAGCTGCGCCTCTGTCCCCACCTGGAAAACCCGTGGCACTGGGTACCAGCGGCGGACTCCGTCCCCTACCTGGGACTCCAGCTGCAGCCCGACGGGGAGTTCCCCCTGCAGCGCAAGCACGGGCTACGCCTGGCGGCGGTGCACCACTGGTGCCTCAACACCCTTGCGCCACCGAAAGTGGTGCAGGACGTCATCCTGGCGATCCTCGGGGGGGGTGACGCAGTACGTTGCCCCTTTCATCGCCGACGACTCTGACACTGCACGCCACCTGGACCACATCAGGGTCCAGGTCGCGAAGGACAGGGCGCGGTACGCCTTCGACGCCTCGCGGGACAGCCTGCAGGATGACCGGACCCTGGGGCTCACACGGGTGCCAACGCGGTGCCAGCAGGCAGCGGTGGCCCTCGTGGGTACACTCGTCCACCACCGCTCAACCTCCGTGCGCGCCGAGGTCACCAAGATGTTCTGGGAAATAGCCGGCGCGCACGGAATATGTCCCCAGGTGCACTGTCCCGTCCCGGAGTTCGCAACTCTAGCGGGGGGTGACTGGGTCAACCGCATACCCCGGGCCCTGGCCGCCCTCGGAGTGGGGCTGTACAACGCCATCGCGTGCCCAAGGGCGGCCCATGTCCAACTACAGTCCCCGCCGGGCAACATCGTCACGCTGCGCACTGCCAAGCTGCGACACCGCGACACGTGCCGCCTGACGGTGCCGCACACATTGCCGTGGCATGGGCACCACGGGCAACGCCACCCCTTCCCCGACAACGACCACCCGTGGCCGACGGCAGTGCAGGAATGCCTCAACCAATGCGCCGATGAACACCTCCACTATTGCCGCCGTGAGCAGGAGCCCACCAACCACCCCGGGTGGCGCGACGCCTTGGTCCACCTCTTCCACACCACCGGCACGTGGGACCCCCACCTGAGACTCGTCCACCCCACGAGAGCTAAGCAGGACGCCCACACCGGCCCACGGGTGACCCCGGACGGCCTGCACCTCCACGTCGGGGGCTACCGCCGCCAGGGCGGCCTATCTCCCCCCACGCGGGGGGCGGCGTACCATCCGCCGGCAGCCCTCATGTACATCCTCCGCGACGTACTCGATGAAGCGAGCACCAAGAGCCTAACGCGGATGTGGCATGGTCCGAGCCCCTGCGCCCCCGGCCCCACGCGCCGACGCCGTTGTGGTTGGTGACCACGGACGATCAATGCACCCAAGCGGCGGGGCAAGCGCAGCTCCGGGCCGAGTGGGTAATAGTGCAGGTGGGGGCAGGCCAGCCCAAACCCCGTGGGCTCCCCCGTGGCACCGCCCTGCTGGTAGCTACAGGGGTGCCGCACGACCCACACATGGCAGTGCACGCGCTGGAGGACCAGCCGGAGGACACGGGACACCTGGTGGTGCACCAGCGCGGAGGCCCGGCGTGGCTCAAAGAACATGTGACGGCACTTCGGTCCTGGGCAAGCACGATCGCCGGAGCGGAGATCCGGCTGCACGACCTCCCGGCGATCAGCCCCGGCGACACCAGGGCGCTGAGCGTGGACCAACTGACCCCCAGCCACCCCGACGTCCGGTGGCACTCCGCCGACCTCAACGCGGGCCGGCTAAGCCCCGCCGGGTACTACTGGATCCCGGAGGCCTGGGGCCACACCTCTTCCGACGCGTCCAGGGGCGGACCCTGCAAACACGCCACCAGCGTCGCTCTCACCGCCGACCTCACCCGCACGTGGGCGGTGGCCATCTCGGGCACGGTGCCCGACGGGGAGGGGGTGGCAGCCTCCCTCCCCCTACAATAGGGTGCCCACCGACCATGGGTCCACACGGTGGACGCCGAAGTCATCCTCCACCTCCTGCGGCACGCAGATCGCGAGCGGACCACGGGGGTCCCCGCGGGCGCAGCGAAGGTGGTCAACCAGATGCTCCTGCGGTGGCTCCGGGATGGCCTGTGCGCGCGAGGGCAACACGCCGGGCACCTGTTCTGGTACGTCCGAGCCACCCCGCAGCACAGTGACGCCCTACTGCACAAGGCGGACTGGGCGGCGTCCCAGGACACCGTCCTGCAGAACACGCCCCCGGACCCTGGCCACGCCCAACTCATTGTCGCCGGCCGTGACGGCCACCTCGATCTACGGCCCCCCACGATGCGGGCGCTCGGCGAGGTCGCGCAGCGGGCGCAGACGGACCATGCGCTGACGCACCGGGGACACACACCTTTGGGCGCGGCCCACGCCACAGCCTATGTCCATGCCCGGGACCTCACCGCGACGGCCACCAACCGCCGGGCGCTTCGAGCCCGAGACGGCCACACGCCGATGCAGCGCAGGCTCCGCGTCCGTAAGGAGCGGCTCTCCGGCGTCGCCGTCGTCCCACAACCGTGCCTCCTATGCGGCGGCCCCGAGGAGACCCCGGTGCACATGCACGTGGGGTGGGCCAACTCACGGCTCCTCTGGCCCCACTACCGCCAGGCGGTACACGAGGCGGCCCGCCACCTCCCACCCGGGGACAAAGCCCTGTGGGTGGCCTTGTGGCGCTCCGCAGGCGCCACATGGACGGAAGTCTTCTGCTCCGGACTGATGCCCGAGGACGCGGAGGCGCAGCTCCGCGCCATAGCCCGCTACGACCCGCCGGGAGGGACCTCTGTGGACAATTTCCTCCACCACATGCTCCGGCTGGGGCACTTCGCATGGGAGCTTCGCAACCACCGGCTGGAGCAACTCCTCCGCGAGCCCCTAAGCGCAGCGGCCCGGGCACACCGATGGCTCACTGCGGCGGAGGGCGACCACCCTCCCCCTCCCCCGCGCCCTGACAAGGACTTCGTAGCCTCCCTCTGTGTTGTGAATGGCACTCTGGAGTGCCCGCCCCAAGGGGGCCCCCACCCGTACCAGGACCTGCCGGGGGGGGTTCTCGAAGCACCTACAAGACGCCCTCCTCCCCCCGTGGATCATCGGGCGCCGCTCCATGACCGCGTGGGAGGCGCGCATCATGGGTGAGGAATGGGCGCGCGAGTGGAGCCGGTGGTGCGCCGCCACGCGCGCCTCGGAGACCCCTGGGCAATGATACGCCGCCATCCCGCTCG
The DNA here is from genome assembly GCA_964036045.1 of Eutreptiella sp. 'Long Island Sound 2002'. NCBI lineage: Eukaryota > Euglenozoa > Euglenophyceae > Eutreptiales > Eutreptiaceae > Eutreptiella > Eutreptiella sp. 'Long Island Sound 2002'. The sequence goes on along the minus strand of OZ038383.1, from coordinate 26,848,537 downwards.
AGGGATGGGGGCCGGACACCCGGCCGAGACCCACCGTGATCGGCGGGGCGGGACCTGACCACCCGTCGGATGTGGCGACGGGGGAAAGGCTGCAAGCGGCCCCGGGGCCGCAAACAGGATAGACTGGGGACGTGTCCTCACTCGTCAGGACATCCGTCCCCCCCCGCATCGTCCTTCACGCCGCCAACGTACTCCAGGCTACGGAGATACGCAAATGGGGACACGCCGCGGCCACCGTCCGGTGGCACCCCCGAGAGGACGGGGCCGCCCAGCTCGCCGTGGCGCACTTCAAAGCTGGGGGGCCGGTATACGACGACGCCCTGTCCCGGCTGAGCGACACCCAGGGACCCTTGCTCCTCATGCTCCCCACCGACATTGCAGCCGCGCTGCGCCAGGAGCTGGACGCCTGCGAAGGGCTGCGAGTGGGATGAGAGGCAGTCGCGGATGGCACCGTGCTGGCCCTCCTCCACCGAGACGCCAAGAACGGGTGCCAATGGGATGCGCTGACGCCCCACCTCACCGGGCGCCACGTGTACATGGCAAACCCCCCCCAGGGGCACCCCCGCCCGGCGTGGGACGACCTCATCGCCGCCTTCCACGACCACGGGATTCTCCCCAACGACACGTGGCGGGAGGTCCAGCAGAAGACGCTCGGCAGGGACTACCGGCGCCGCGTCCGCGCCCGCCTGCTGGAGATCCGGGACCCCCTCCGACAGAGGTGGGACGACCTCTGGCTCCGCCATCTCGACCCTTGGTCGCCGCCCTCCCACCTCCCACACACCTGCCGGCTCTGCGGGGAATGTGACACCCCGTCCTCCGCAGCGTCTACAAGCGCCAACAGGTGCGCGCGATGCGCCCAGGTGGCAGCGTGCCCCTGGCCCGAACCTCCCGCAGGCCCGCGCAGGCGCACAGAGGAGGAGGCCCTGCACCGGCGCATCGAGGGGGCACACGCCCCCTCACACGAACGCGTGGGCCCCGCGAGCGCTGCCCTTCTGTGGATCCACGTGCACCTGCGGGACCCCACATCCGTTGCGCACCTGTCGCACGTGTTCGCGCCCTGACCCCCAACCGCCGCCGCCCTTTGCAGAGCCCGCAGTACAATGCCACGCCGACGGGGGGATGGGCCGGGACACACCAGGGCCCGCCGCAAAGCGCAGTAGGCGGCCGTCCGGGGCGTGGTGGCGGACGCGGTGGCGGAGGCGCACGAGGCGCACGCTGCCGCACGGCGTGACCTGACAGGCAGTGCGAGGGCTTTCCTCAACGAGACCGCCCTCCCGGCCGTCCGCGCCCTGAACGGAGCGGACGCCCCTTCGCTGCTCCCGGCGAGGCACCGGATGGTGAACACCGTCCAGCCGGGGCTCATCAGCCCGGAGGCGGCCCTCTACGGGCACTGGATGGAGTGGCATGAGTCCAACCGGTCGGGCCGGCCCCTGTCCATGGGGAATACCCTCCAGCTGATGGGTCGGGGTCCGCCATGTCCTTCCGCAGCAGCGCCCCAGCCCTGCTGCACGCCCTCAGGACGCGCTACCCCGGGGGCGCGGCCCCGTACCTGAACCAGGCGCGGGCCACATACCCGGGGGGAGTGTGTCCGAGCTGGATGCGGCGCTCCACCTTGCACACCCACCGGAAGAGGACCTGGAGGTGGGCGAGGTCACGGTGTTTGTGGAAGGCGCGGACGAGGCGCCCGTCCGCCCCCGACCGACCAACCCGGTGTACGACGGCACCAGGCCTACCCCCCCGTACACCATCGTATGCGAGGCGTTCCCCAGTAAGCCCACTTGGTGCCCCGCCCTCCCGCCGGCGACGCACGCGCCCCGCGGCTGGGCCAACCCAGACCTGTCCCCCCCCCTCTCCAGGACCAGGGGTGCCCACCACAGAGGGCAGGTCCTCTGGCAAGAGTGCCCTGGCACCCCCCTGCTCCTGCTCGTCGTTGCGGCCCGCGGGGACCCGGGGCGGGTCCTGGGGATCACCCCCACCCACCTCTATGGGGCAGCACCCGTACCCCGCCCCCCCCTCCCAGCGCCCGCGGCGCGGGACGGAGTACACACCTTCCTGCGAGCACAGGAGGTCACTGCCGTTACGGGGGTCCGGCTAGTGCGGCTCCCCCTGACACCACCCGTCGACCCCCGGGGGCCCAGGGCCCTGGGCCCCGCCCCAGACTGGGGGCTGTGGCGCGACGCGTGGGCCGCGTGGCTCCCCCGCCTCCCCTCCCAATGCCGATGGATGGCCGCCGGCCCCCGCCCGTGCGGGGCTGACGCCACAGCCGGCCCCCGACCCCCTCCCCCCCTCCCCCCCGCAGAGCACCGCACGGCACTGCCCACGGCACGGCACTGATGCACCAGGAGGTAGAGGGAAGGGCGCGCCTGCCACCACGCATGCCTACCAGGATAAAAGTGATGGCAGACTCCGATGGCTCCCCCCAGCGGGACGACCGCCACCACCGCCGGTCCCGCTCCCGCTCCCCCGTCTCCCCGGAGTGGACGGGGGAGACCCCCGCGGAGCGCGAGGAGCGGAGGCTGGCGGAGGCGGCGGTGCTGGTCGGGCCGCCGCCGCCGGCCCAGGAGCCTGAGCCAGCCGAGGTGACCGCCCCCGCCGCCCAAGCAGCAAGCCCTGCCGCCCCGCCCCGGGAGGAGGCCCCAGACACGCAGGAAGCGGAGACCGCAGCCCCGGCGAGCCACGCCGCGGCCCCGACCGCGGCCCCCGGCACGCCGCCGACACGGGGGGTAGCCCCGGCGCAGGAACAAGGCGCATCGCCGAGGGGAGCCGCAGCCGCAGAGGAGAGCGGGGAGGGCGCGCGAGGGGTTGCGACCGCGGCCCCGGCAAGCCGCGCCACCGCCTCGGCCGGCCACGCCGCGACCCCCAGCACGCCGCAAAAGCGGGGGAAGGACTCCGCACGGGCCACGGGCGCCTCGCCGGCGGCTGCCGCAGCAGCAGCAGTGGGCAGGGAGAGCGCGAAGTACCGCGCCCACGCCAACCTCACCCACACCCACACCAGTCCCCCGAAGCCGTTCCCCCCCAAGCCCTTCCCCCCGGGGCGGGCGCGGCACGTCCGCCCCCCGGCGCCCGAGCGCTCGCCGCCGGGCGTCACGCTGCCGCAGCTGCAAAGACAGCGGGACGCCCGGCGCGTGATCTAGGAAGGAGGGGACGGCGCGCAGGCAGACCTGCGTGCCAGCCACGGGAGCGCGGAGCGGGGGACAGGAGGCGACAGGGGAAGTGCCCAGGAGCGCGCGCAAGGGGCAGGCCAGGGCACGCGCGGCAGGGAGCAAGGGCGCAGCAGCGGAGGGGGACAGAGCGCAAACAGCGGACGGCGCGACTCAGGGCAGGGGGCCGGGAAGGGACCAGGGCACGGGAAGGGCGCGCAGGGGCGCGGGCAGGGCGGCCAGGTGCAGGGAGCGGGGCGAGGGACGGTGGGCGAGCGGGCAGGCCAGGGCGTGGGGGACAGGGGGCAGGACCCGCGGCACGGGCAGGGGGCCGGAAAGGGGCCAAAGGGGAAGGGCAAGGGCGCCGCTGGCCCCAAGGGACAGACGGGACGGGGCATGGGAGCCCGGGGGGGAGGGCAGGCCGAGGGGAGGGGGGCGGAGAGCGGGGCGCCCCCGCAGCCGGACGTGCAGCCGGTGAGGTGCATCCCCCCCTGCATCCAACAGATGCCGGCGCACCACACCCACCACCACCACCACAACCACCACCACCTCTACAACATCAACCCTGACGCCCTCGAGCTCGTCCCCCCCCAACCCCCACGACCCCAGCACCAGCCAGCCCCCCCCGCGCCGAGAGCGGTGCCGGCGCGGATGGCCTCGGCGGGGGGGGGGCGGGGCGCGGCATCGGCGGCGCAGGCACAGGGGCAGCGGGGGGAGCCAGCGCGAGGGGCAGAGGGGGCCCGGCCCTGGTACCGGGACTGGGGCACGGTCCCGGACCCTCTGGGGGAGGAGGCCCTCCCCCTGGTTGGGGAGGTGTACGGGTGGTTGTGCTGGGCCAACCAGGGGACCACCAGGGGGTTGAGGAACCGGCCCTTTGATTCCGTGCTCCTCCGGAGGGACGGAGGAAACTGAGAGGTACCCCCGGGGGGATGGGCAGCCCCAGAGGACCATGAGAGGGTCCTCAGGTCAGTGATCCGGGCGGCGTGGCCCGACAGGGAGCCGACGTGGCCGGCCTTCCTGGAAGGGGGAGCGGTGCTCCGCATCACGGATGCGGACGCCAACAACTGGCTCCCCCGGGCCTTGCGCAGCGCCCTCGCCCACTGGCGCTACCGCCGGCGCAACCCGTCGCCGCCACAGCCCCAGCCCCCACACAAGCGGCGGCGCAGGTGACGGCCCAGACGGCGAACGCGAGAAGGTGGGGGGGGGGGGCTGGGCCCCCCGACCCACGCCCCCCCCACGGTACGGCGTGACGAAGGAGCGCGCGCCACCTCCCGCGGGAGAGAGGGCGGGGACAACGAGCGCGGGGGGGAACCTGCTGCCCCGCAGCCCGCTAACCGCTGAACGCTAACCCTCACGGCCGCCCCCGGCCGGCCAGCGCCACGCGACGACGGCAGGGGGGATGAGGGGCCCCAGCGAAGGCCTGCAGGAGGGTCCGGCTCTAGGTAGAGGGGGGCGGGCGAAGGGTGCGACCCCCTAGCCGATGGCTGGCCCCCGGGGCCGGGACCGCCATGCCGCCCCCCCCCCGGCCCTCAGGAGGCGGCGCCGGGGGACCAGAGGGCCCCCCCAACTCCCCCCCCCCCCTGCCACTCAGGCCCAAGAGCGGACGGAGGCAGACCGAAGAAACGGCGGCCCCGCACCCCCCCGAAGAGGCCGCTGCACCCGGGGTGCGGGGGCACCACGGCCGAGGCAGGCGCCCGCACGCCCTGCCTGCTGCCGGCCGACGGCGGACCGGCGGCGCCCAGGACGGCACAAACGGAGCAGCCCTATCAGAAGCCGGCCCGGGGAAGACGGGTGCGCGAACCAGGGCGGGGGGGTTCCCCCCCCCTCCCCCCCCCCCCCCCGCCGCACTGGCCCGTCGGCGGCCGACCGGACCGCGCCCGACGCCCGCGGCCGCCCGGCAACCCCCACGGCACGAGTATACCCCGGGGGGGCACGCCGGAGACAACGGATGGCAGGCCGACGTCCAACGGGGCGGGGGGGCAGGGAGGCGGCCCCCCCACCCCCCCCTCCCCCGCTCCCCCCCCCCAGCTTGGGAGCCACAGGAGCGGCCCTCCGCCCCCCCGGAGCCGAGGGGACGCCCCCCCCCCCCAGAAGGGACCGCGACGCGGGGGGGGGGGGGGGCGCGGCTGGACCTGCACACCGCGCGCCCCAGCGCCCCCAGCCGCCTGCTCCCGCGGGGGTCGCGGCCGCAGGGCGAGCCCACACCAGCGTGCCGGAGCAACGCGCGCACCAAGCTTGGGGGCGGCGCACGGCGGCGCACCAGAACAGTATGGAGGCCGCGCCCTACATGACCCTCCCGTGACCACAGCCCACTCAGGGAGGGCAGAGGGGGGGTTCAGGTCTGCAGGGGCTCCCGGGGGAGCGGTCCACGGGCCGCCCCTCAGCCCCCCCTACCCCGGGGCGGCACCGCGACCCCGACCGCACGCGCACGCCGGAAGGGAGTGCGCCGACGACACGAGGGGGGCCAGGATTGAGTACCCCAGGCCGCCACCCAGAAGGGGAGCGGGGAGGCCGCGGCGCGACCCCCCCCCCCCACCGCCCCCACCGGCCCGCAAGCAGCTGGGGGCCCGGCCCCCACCCCCCAAGGCAGGGGGCATGGCCCCCCCCCCCCCCGAGAGAGGAGCCGGAGCGCGACCCGCCCCCCTGGGCCAGCCACAGGGGCCGCGGAGAACAAGTGAGCCCGCGCCAACGCGCCAGGACGCCGCACAGATCGCGCCCAGAGAAGGCGGGCGAGCACGAACCGGAGTGGTATGCGGGGACACGCCCCCGATGGACAGCACGACGCCAGTGACACCCGCTTTGTTTCCTGCCCAGGGAAGGCAGAGGGACGGGACGAGGCAGAGCGACCCCCCGCCCTACAGGCCCCCCCCGGCCGCACAAACGGGGGGTACGGCGCACGCCCCCCCCCCCGGCCCGCCCCCCGGCACAAAAACGCCACGAACCTGCCCCGCGGCGCGCAGCCCCCACAGGGCGTGCAGGCCGATGGGACAGAGAAGGGCCCCGACACCCGCACGCCCGCGCCCAAAACACGTGGATAGCGGACCCCAACAGCCCGCCCAGTGGGCGGGCAGTCGGGGGAGGGGGAGCGCCTGACCCCAGACGCCCCTCGCAACAGTAGAAGGCACCCCCCCCGGGGACGCCCTACTGCCACCCCCACAACCCCAAGCCAAGTAGGGGGGGACCGGGACCGGACCGCCCCCCCCCAAGCACGCCAGACGGAGCAAGGGACCGGGGCAGGACACGCGGAGGGGCACGGACCACGTGGAACGGCCCTACCAGTGCCCAGTGCCGGGACCGCGCGAGGTGCGCACGCCACACCACTCAGGAGGGGGGGGAGCGGACGCCGCGGGAGCGCGAGCGCACACACACGTAAAGGGCACGCGGGGACTACCAGAAGGGCAACCGGACCGAGCGCGCGGAACGCACAGACCGCGTGGAATGGCGTACCAGCGAGCGAGGGTAAGGGACAACCGGACAGGACGGCCCGCCACACGCAGCGCGGAACACGCGGGGCGGGAAGGGGGAAACGAGAGAGACACAACAGCAGGTACCGGCCCAAACCCCCTGAACCGGCCGCGAGCGCCGCGCACACACAGACGGGGCACTGCACCCGCCAAGGCAGTAGTGGCGCACAGCGCCACGCCCCAACCCCTAGGCTAGGCAGCCTCCGCGCCAGCCCAAGGGGGTCCCACTGGCGACAAGCCAGTAGCACGGGCCCGGCGGCGCCGGCGCCCCGGGCGACCACGCATTAGGGGGCCAACGCAGTGGGTAAGCGCCCGCAGCCACGGCTGCGAATTGATGCACTGACCGGGGAGTGGCGAAACGGGGAAGCCGGGGAAGGACGGGGCTCCGAGCCCCGTGAACCCGGGGGACTCCGCCACCAGGCAGGAGGTGCGTCTTGGAGGGCCCCCCACTAAGACCCGGTGGGGAGGATATCACCTGGCCCGACCAGGTGGCCCCCCGGGGCTGAAAGGCGTCTAGTACACGCAAAATCAAACCTCAAACCTCAAATTCAGGTTTCAGTTTCAGGTCCATCTGGACCAGTTTTTTACAAGAGAGGGGAGGCGGCAAGGTGCCGAACACCTCCTCATAGGTTATCAGCAGTTTTCTCGGCGGGGGTCAAGGTTAAGACTCTCGAGTTTTCGAAGGAAATCCTCCTCAGCATGGAGGTTGCTCTTTCCATGTTCTTTCTTTTTCTGTCGATCAGCAGTTTCGGCAGGCGCAGAACCATCGTCCCACTCAGGGGGACATTGCTGCCCATAGTGCAGAGAATACACTAGCGGTATCTCAGGATCTGGCAGCGTATAGGAATCATCGTCCTCCTCAGACCAGATGGAGGATTTCCAGGTCTGTCTGAGGTATTGCAGCCGCTCTTGGCGCTCAATACCTTCGGCCTTCAGGTACAAAGGCCGCCGGAGTTCCTGAGTGTCATGCTCAGACAATGGCATGTTATTAGCAGCAGGCCGCGCCAGAGCATCAGCACTCCGGGCCACGTGTTCACCTGTGTGCATAGGCTGCATGTGTAGCACTGGCTTCCCAACAGAGGAAGCGGGTTCAGGGGTTGACTCTAGATCTACCTCCTCTAGCAACAGCTGGGCGAGGAAGGCGATGTGTTTTAGGTCAACACAGCTGGGATCAACAGGAAGGATAGTGCTGGCGATCTCAGACAGCTGGTCGTCAGCATCCTCCTTTACAGCTGCAGGTTCCAGATAATCATTGAGAGACTCACACCCCGTAAACTGTGGCAGATAGGTGCTCAGGAAATCAATTTTTGAGATCAGAAAGGGTCAGGCCACGATTTTTGGCCATGACTTCTTTCAGTAGCACCCGGTATAGGTCACACAGGGGTACAGGATTGAGAGATCCATCAACGATGCACAGGAAACTGGCCCACTCAGGGGCCTGCATAGCTGTGTCCCAGTCCTCGAGCACATAGATGGGGCTGTCCGGGAGTTGCACACTTCCCACGGTCATTCGATCTAGCATACGGAGCCAGTAAGCATGTTCACCAGAGCAGCCCCAGTCAGGGTTGCACATGACAACCCTTCCTCCCTGATAAGCGATTTTGGTTAGAACTATCGCGAGCAGGGAGAAGGGAGGGTTAGCATACGCTAGGCCCATTGCTTTCCAGAAGAAACGGAAAGCATTGTTCAATTGTTTCGAGCAGTACAACTGCATGATGTGCTGTTGTTGCGAAGCAGAATCGGTAACGATCCCTGCGTTTGCATTTTTGTAGCAGAGCTTAGCGTCGCGAAGGCTTCTGGCGCATAGCAGGAATTCCACGCAAATGACGCAATTTTGCATCAGGAGAGTGACTGAAGGCAGCCGATAGCTGCCGTTACGTGTTTTTATTTGGCAGCTATTTTTTATATAGTTAAATTCTGTAGCATAATATATGCGATTTGCGTCGTGTATGTTAACTCTGTTGGTTACGGAATCTGTTTGTCGTTGACGTTCAGGTTTGTGTCATATGGGAGGACCGTCCAAGGTTCTCAGAATCATTTGTAGGCCGACACTGGCCTGAACGCCACATCCCCCGTCCTGGGGCAGCATGCCAGGGCATCTCGGACGCAAGCAACGCCCTCGTTGAGGGCCAAAGGTCGTGAAATACACCGGCGGCGCTTAGCATCGTGGCAAGAGCGCCCTCGTTGAGGGCCTACGGCTACTGGCCTATGGCGCTCAGCATCGTGGAAGCTTAAAACTGTACGTGGTACAGCAAGGAAGGTCTCAGCCTATGATGGATTCACTGAAAGAAACCCTCGATACAGGTTAGACCTCCTGTCGATTTGGTGCGCTGCGTTTGCCATTGGGTGCCAGCAAGGCTTGGACGATCAAAGGGTTTTGTGTGTTTGCATGCAAGGAGCAGCAGGATATTTTATTATCAAAAACAACCTGTGGTTCAAAAAGCTCGTAAGGTGTTCAGCTTTTCTCACGTGAAAGCAAAGCAGGACCAAGAGTGCGGCGGCAAAGTATGCAGAAATACCAAGGGATCAGTATCTTGTTTTTCTCACGTCAAAGACAAGCTGTGATAGCAAAATGGCAGACAAAACAGTGGTGCAAGAAAGGGAAAATCAGTGCAAGGCAGAGATCAAAGAAACAAGTTCAGCGCAGTGTCCCGTGAGTCTCAAGGATCGAAGGCCTCACGCTCTGCGAGGCCCCACTATACCGCCTCAGTTGGCTCGCAAAGAATTCCTCCTGGATCTGATCCAAGTTTACCTGAAGGGCCGCCAGTCCATTTTCAAGAACGTGACGGGCCAATTGGTAGTTTTCAGTACGATAGTTAGTCTTGGATGCGTAGCGCAGCCCAGACTCTTTTCTTCCTGACAGCTCCAAAGGTACCGAGAATAGCCCACTGCCAAAGTCGCAGTGCAAAGAATAGGGGCGCTGGAGAGACAGCATTTTTACCTGGGGGTTTCTCTGTAGGAAGTCGGTGCCAATGACGATGTCAAAGGCGTCGGTGTCCAGCACTCTGCAGTGTTGGGTCACGGTTTCGTCGCCCAGACATATAGTCACATCGACCCCCCCCCAAGGAATGGATGGTACGCCCATCCCCTACTCTTATGGCCACGGTCTTAGTTTTCTTGAAAGTCTTTAGCAGGCGCCGGGCCACTATGGAAAGTGTTGCACCGGTGTCAAGCACCGCTCGAAAAACTTGATCCCCGATTTTCACAAGGATCCAGAAAACGAAGTCCTCCTCTTCGGAGCCGCCCCCCTACTCCTCATCAGGGAACTTGACATCCACCCCTGCAGCTATGAGGGACCTGGCCATCCAGACCAAGCGCCTTTTCTTGGATTTATTCCCCTCAGGGGTAGCGTTATCCCCCTGGGAGAGCTTCTTGGGATCACCTGTGGCAGGAGTGGGTGTAGCAGCAGGAGAGGGTGTAGCAACGGGCGCTGATGAGCGCCTCTGGGGGTTAGGGGGTCCATTTTTGCCACCCCCCTTGCCACCTCCTTTACCACCTTTATCCCCATTCTGGGGGTTTTTGGTGGGTGTTTGGGTCTTCTGGCGTTCGGCCTCCTGACGCTTGAGTTTATCACTCTCGCGTTTCTTTATGTGACATTCGTCTTCGTAGTGACGACGTTTGCCACAATACCCACAGGTGATGGTACACCTGAAATAATCCTGATGGGTCACAGGTTTCCGATCCTTGGTATGCTGCTGTCGTTTCATCTGCAGCATACAGCTACTGCGGTGATCGCAGTCAGAGGCATGACAAGGCCCCCCCTTGTCATTGACAGGTTTGCAGTAGAACAGAGGGGGTGTACCTGCATCAGGTTTAGCCTCATTCATGGCACGTAGGTTACCCCTCCCTTTACCACCTCCCTGGTTGGTGTTAGTGGGACTTTTAGGCCCTTTCCCTTCGCCACGTTCGGGGGTAGCGGTACCACCTCGACCCAAGTGCTTCTTGAGGAATTTCTCCATGTGGGAGTCATTCTCTCTCTCAAGAGCTAGCTCAATCAGGAGGTCCACCAGTTCATCGTACGAGTGGGTCCGACTCTTCCTCTCAGAGGTAGAGCGGCAATCATCCCACGTACGTTGGGGGATCTTACTCATGAGTCACAGGTGGGGCTTGGTGGCTCCGTAGGAGCCCACGTTCATCCGCGAAAACAGATACTCCAAGTCGCACACGTATTCAGAGATTCGCGCAGCGGAAGGAAACTCAGGGAGCATAGGTAGCTCCTCTATCTGTGTGCGCACACTGAGGTCAGTCTCATAGACTGGGAACGTTTTCTCCAACCTCTGGAGCACCTCTGCCCAGGTAAAACAGGTTTTCACAATCTGTTTGACCTGTTTTTGCAAAAATTTCTTTTTGCATGAGCGTTTCAACAGTGAGCATTTGGTGGCCACATCCGCATGGGATTGGCCAGTCAGCAAAAGAAACTCAGCAAATTCTTCTGCCCATTCGGGCAGATTTTTGGATTCGAACTCCGGCAGTTCCAGCTGGATGTTCGCCTGGGCAATAGGTCTTTTTGCACTGAACGGCGCCTTTTGTGGCTGGCCAGGCCGGGGAGAAAGGCTCTTGCGCGCCAAGCTTTTTTCCGGGAGGGGCGGGAGCCAAAAAACAAGTTCAATCGCGGGCTGAGTACCGCTGCACGTTGCTGTCCTCCTCTGCCTTATCTCAATGAGACCTGACAGCCTCGTTATAGACAAACGCAGAGCCGGGGTCTCTGCCTGTTTCCCGAAGGCTGTACGGTCGCGGTTTGGGGGTTAGAGCATGACGGCTTGAGCACGGGGGGTGGCTTGGGGGAGGGATTCATTTGCAGAAGTGACACGTGAGTGCCAGTGTGGTAGTACTGATTGGTGGCGCCGTGTTAGGGCTGTTGAGGGCTGGCGTGAGAGAAACGTGTAAGTGTGGCTTTTTCAAAGAGATGACACGTTGGACGAAGATGAGGACGATTGTGAGTTTGTGCTCGCGGGAGGGGGGGGGGCTGGTGCGAAGTACCTTGTTATGCGGGGAGAAGGGGCGGATAGGTTTGCCCGTCTTCCCACCCCCCGGAGTTAGGCCAGAAGGCGATACGCCGGCAAGAGGTGCCAGGGCTGACAGCCCTCTTTTCTCAGTCCCTGTCACAGGCACGTCCTGTAGTTCAGCCATGGGCACTGTCCTGGTACGGGGGTGAAAGGGGCTGGGGCAGGTGACCTTAGGCAACAGCCTTGAAACCCTTGATCTCTTAAGATCTTCGGCCAGGGTACTGAGGCCGGGAGAGGGGGAGGACAACTCTGGCTTGGGTAAGGGTTCTGCAATACCCAGTTTCGCCTTAATGGCCTTCGATAGGGCCGTCACATCTGGATCTTCTGATCCAGACAGAAGTTTGGCCAGCAGTTCGGCCGTATGATCCAGGGCACCGTAGGTTGGCCTTGGATGATGTTGTTCCTCAACTCGAGTCAGGCCCACTTCGGGAGCCCTTGGGGTTGGACAACATGCTCTTGGATACTCGGGTCTCGGTCCTCTTGGCAGGGATGCTGTCTCGGCTCCGTCGGACGGCGGGCCAGAGTGCGTGTAGGACCCTAGGTCTGTACGTGGTCTGGATCCGTGTACTGCCAATGGCTCCTCCCCATCTTCTCCACGAATGGATTTGTAGTACTCCTCATGGAGGATGTATTCATCCATTTTCTTCCTCAGCTCCTCGTATTCCTCAGGGCCTCCAATCGCTGTTGACGATGAAGCCGGACAGGCGCATCGGGAGACTGAGGCTGCTACGCGCCTGTGGAGATGATGCAGGCTGTCTCCACCGTGGGCCGCTAAGGCCTCGGTGGTAAGGATTGTATTTTCTTCCGCCCTTCTGCGATCTGGATCTCCTTGGGACCCAGATGCGCCACTCAGATGTGGAGCTCGGTAAGGTGGTTCACTCATAGGGTGGGCCATGCTGCCCATTTGTACTTGGACAGTTCTTATGGGCCAGGTCCTGATGCTTGGCGTTGACATGATGAACCTGTTGTTGAGCTTTGTGTGCTGCACTTCTTCTCAGGGTCGGTTCCAAATTTCACAAGGGACTGTCTCTGCTACCGGAAAGATGTCCTTGATTAATGCCCTAGATATTTTGATGAAATCCTGCAGGTTTTGAAGTTGAAAACCCAAACCAAAGCAGCAAGTAGAGCAAGAACAGGATGTGGATCCAATCAATGAATAGTTTTGGAATCCAGTGTAACACAGAAGGGCTGCAGATAGACAAAGCAGGTATAAACACAAAGATTCAATCACAAATGGATAGTACAAAAGATCTTATATGAAAACTGGACTGACTCAGGCCTCCAAGATAGCATCAGGCACTTCATGTGCACTCCTTTGGCTGAAATGGTGCTGGTTAGGAATGTGGGGCATAGATGTCAGGCCAACACAGAAAATGACTTAGCCAAGCAACTGAATTCAGAAACAGTTAAAAGGTAGAACCACAATAAGTGGTAGAAACAATTGAGTATAGGGGTCTTGGGGTCGGAGACCACTAGGCTTAACCTCCAAGGCCTAAAGCATGAAATGCCTATTTTATTTCGGTATATCCTCCATGAAGGAAGGTACCTCCGCTCAGTTGAGTGGTAGGGGTGAGCTTCATGGGGGGGCTAGGGTTACTACCCTAGTTACTTTGAGAAAGTGTACTTTGGGCTTCAAAAGAGTGATGAAAATACTTAAGTTAGTCTTAGCATCAACAAAAGGGTTTTAAGGGGGGCTTGGCCTGGATCAAGCCCTCCAGGAAAGACATGGCAGCGACTTTTTCTTACTTGATGTGCTGTTGTTGGCTCGCAAACAATTCCACCTGGATCTCATCCAGGTTTACCTAAAGGGCCGCCAGTCCATTTTCAAGAACGTGACGGGCCAATTGGTAGTTTTCAGTACGATAGTTAGTCTTGGATGCGTAGCGCAGCTCAGACTCTTTTCGTCCTGACAGCTCCAAAGGTACGGAGAAAAGCCCACTGCCAAAGTCGCAGTGCAAAGAATAGGGGCGCTGGAGAGACAGCATTTTTACTTGGGGGTTTCTTCGTAGGAAGTCTGTACCAATGACGATGTCAAAGGCGTCGGTGTCCAGCACTCTGCAGTGTTGGGTCACGGTTTCGTCGCCCAGACATACAGTCACATCGACCCCCCGCAAGGAATGTATTGTACGCCCATCCCCTACTCTTATGGCCACGGTCTTAGGTTTGTTGAAAGTCTTTGGTAGGCGCCGGGCCACTATGGAAAGTGTTGCACCGGTGTCAAGCACCGCTCGAAAAACTTGATCCCCGATTTTCACGAGGATCCAGAAAACCAAGTCCTCCTCTTCGGAGCCGCCCCCCTACTCCTCATCAGGGAACTTGACATCCACCCCTGCAGCTATGAGGGACCTGGCCATCCAGGCCAAGCACCTCTTCTTGGAGTTATTCCCCTCAGGGGTAGCGTTATCCCCCTGGGGGCGCTTCTTGGGATCACCTGCGGCAGGAGGGGGTGTAGCAGCAGGAGAGGGTGTAGCAACGGGCGCTGATGAGCGCCTCTGGGGGTTAGGGGGTCCATTTTTGCCACCCCCCTTGCCACCTCCTTTACCACCTTTATCCCCATTCTGAGGGTTTTTGGTGGGTGTTTGGGTCTTCTGGCGTTCGGCCTCCTGACGCTTGAGTTTATCACTCTCGCGTTTCTTTATGTGACATTCGTCTTCGTAGTGACGACGCTTGCCACAATACCCACAGGTGAAGGTACACCTGAAATGATCCTGATTGGTCACAGTTTTCCCATCCTTAGTATGCTGCTGTCGTTTCATCTGCAGCATACAGCTACTGCGTTGGTCGCAGTCAGGGGCATGACAAGGCCCCCCCTTGTCATTGACAGGTTTGCAGTAGAACAGAGGGGGTGTACCTGCATCAGGTTTAACCTCATTCATGGCACGTGGGTTACCCCTTCCTTTACCACCTCCCTGGTTGGCGTTAGTGGGATTTTTAGGCCCTTTCCCTTCGCCACGTTCGGGGGTAGGGTTACCCCCTCGACCCAAGTGCTTCTTGAAGAATTTCTCCATGTGGGAGTCATTCTCCCTCTCAAGAGCCAGCTCAATCAGGAGGTCCACCAGTTCATCGTACGAGTGGGTCCGACTCTCCCTCTCAGAGGTAGAGCGGCAATCATCCCACGTACGTTGGGGGTTCCTTTTCATGAGCCACAGGTGGGGCTCAGTGGCTCCGTAGGAGCCCACGTTCATCCGCGAAAACAGATACTCCAAGTCGCACATGTATTCAGAGATTCGCGCAGCGGAAGGAAACTCAGGGAGCATAGGTAGCTCCTCTATCTGTGTGCGCACACTGAGGTCAGTCTCATAGACTCGGAACGTTTTCTCCAACCTCTGGAGTACCTCTGCCGAGGTCGAACAGGTTTTCACAATCTGTTTCACCTGTTTTTGCAAAAATTTCTTTTTTCATGAGCGTTTCAGCAGTGAGCATTTGGTGGCCACATCCACATGGGATTGGCCAGTCAGCAAAAGAAACTCAGCAAATTCTTCTGCCCATTCGGGCAGATTTTTGGGGTCGAACTCCGGCAGTTCCAGCTGGATGTTCGCCTGGGCAATAGGTCTGCCCGTCTTCCCACCCCCCGGAGTTAGGCCAGAAGGTGATACGCCGGCAAGAGGTGCCAGGGCTGACAGCCCTCTTTTCTCAGTCTCTGTCACAGGCACGTCCTGTAGTTTAGCCATGGGCACTGTCCTGGCACGGGGGTGAAAGGGGCTGGGGCAGGTGACCTTAGGCAACAGCCTGGACACCCTTGATCTCTTAAGATTATCGGCCAGGGTACTCAGTCCGGCAGAGGGGGAGGACAACTCTGGCTTGGGTAAGGGTTCTGCAATACCCAGTTTCGCCTTAACGGCCTCCGATAGGGCCGTCACATCTGGATCTTCTGATCCAGACAGAAGTTTGGCCAGCAGTTCGGCCGTATGATCCAGGGCACCTTAGGTTGGCCTTGGATGATGTTGTCCCTCAACTCGAGTCGGGCCTACTTCGGGAGCCCTTGGGGTTGGACAACATGCTCCTGGATACTCGGGTCTCGGTCCTCTTGGCAGGGATGCTGTCTCGGCTCTGTCGGACGGCGGGCCAGAGTGCGTGTAGGACCCTAGGTCTGTACGTGGTCTGGATCCGTGTACTGCCAATGGCTCCTCCCCATCTTCTCCACGAATGGATTTGTAGTACTTCTCATGGAGGATGTATTCATCCATTTTCTTTCTCAGTTCTTCGTATTCCTCAGGGCCTCCAATCGCTGTTGAGGATGATGCTGGACAGGCGGATCGGGAGACTGAGGCTGCTACGCGCCTGTGCAGATGATGCAGGCTGTCTCCACCGTGGGCCGCTAAGGCCTCGGTGGTAAGGATTGTATTTTCTTCTGCCCTTCTGCGATCTGGATCTCCTTGGGACCCAGATGCGACACTGAGATGTGGAGCTAGGTAAGGTGGTTCACTCATAGGGTGGGCCATGCTGCCCATTTGTACTTGGACAGTTCTTATGGGCCATGTCCTGACGCTTGGCGTGGACATGATGAACCTGTTGTTGAGCTTTGTTTGCTGCACTTCTTCTCAGGGTCGGTTCCAAAGGTCACAAGGGACTGTCTCTGCTACCGGAAAGATGTCCTTGATTAATGCCCTAGATATTGTGATGAAATCCTGCAGGTTTTGAAGTTGAAAACCCAAATCAAAGCAGCAAGTAGAGCAAGAACAGGATGTGGATCGAATCAATGAATAGTTTTGGAATCCAGTGTAACACAGAAGGGCTGCAGATAGACAATGCAGGTATAAACACAAAGATTCAATCACAAATCGATAATAAAAAAGATTTTATATGAAAGCTGGACTGACTCTGGCCTCCAAGATAGCATTAGGCACTTCATGTGCACTCTTTTGGGTGAAATGGTGCTGGTTAGGAATGTGGGGCATAGATGTCAGGCCAACACAGAAAATGACCTGGCCAAGCAACTGAATTCAGACACAGTTAAAAAGTAGGACCACAATAAGTGGTAGAAACAATTGAGTATAGGGGTCTTGGGGTCGGAGACCACTAGGCTTAACCTCCAAGGCCTAAAGCATGAAATGCCTATTTTATTTCGGTATATCCTCCATGAAGGAAGGTACCTCCGCTCAGTTGAGTGCTAGGGGTGAACTTCATGGGGGGGCTAGGGTTACAACCCTAGTTACTTTGAGAAAGTGTACTTTAGGCATCAAAAGAGATATAAAAATACTTAAGTTCGTCTTAGCCTCAACAAAAGGGTTTTAAGGGGGGCTTGGCCTGGATCAAGCACTCCAAGAAAGACATGGCAGTGACTTTTTCTTACTAATGTGGGCGTCTACATCCTCCTCAAATGGAAAGCGACCCTCCTTTTCAACTTCTTCCTCAACCCGATTCAACCATTCCCAAATATTGTTGCCATGAGATTGTGGCTCTTCATTTTCGGGCAAACACTCAAAGTCCTGCTCCGCGAGAGTAGCCAGAAGATCACCAGCCCCCTCCCTAATAACCCCAAAAACAATTGAGCACTTGTCATCAAATAGCTCGTCACCTGCAACCCCTCACACACCCAACCAATCGTCCGGAATTTCGCGATGATTTTCCATACAACGAGCAAAATGCGGTGCCAAATTCCGCAAATAGTCTTTGGTGATCCTGATTGCCTCGGGCTTTGCCCATGCACGCGCAAATTTTCTTTTATTCCCCCGGTGTACAAGGCATGAAATGAGCCCACGCATGTAGTCCGGAGTACACCGCCGGAATGAGGTGGCCGCATTTAAGAATCGATGCAGGCACTCATCATTCTGTGAGCCACTAAACCATTGTTCAAACAAACACTCGCTACGTTCCTTCAAGTCTGCTATGTCTTGGCGCACCGCAACATTTGCATGGGCGCGGTAGTTCCGCACCCAATCACGCACTCTTTGCCACAGCAAATCGGGCTCCGCAGTGCGTGACGTGTCCCTGCAGACATGATCTTTGCGACCTTCGCCACGGAAGCACAATGAAAACGCTGTGCAAGCAGCCTTGGAGCCTTTTTGCCGTTTGCTCACCTCGCGGGTGACGCGTTGGACGGCATGAAAAAGGTCCAAGCACACATGGCAACCGGGGAACAAATTGTGCCAGAATTGTTCCTGGCAGCACCGGTCAACGTGGACTTCTTCAATTTGGACATTAGTCCGCAGGGCAAGTTCGTCCAAAATGTGTTGCGGAACAGCGGCATCAGAGCAAAAACACCATGCCATCACCATGCCCAGTTCCTTCATAACAAAGTAACCCGTTTCGTATTGTCCACGATATTGACCGTTGATTTTTACCTTGCTCTTTTTCGCCACTTTGTACGTGTGGTCCGCCGACAATTTTGCTGCACCAATTTGCGCGAGGCAATTGTCCCAAAATCCGTTGTTCGTTTCGAAGTATCCATACAACATGTCAATGAGCAAATTTGTTCCTGGCGGTGCACCCCAATCGGCATACGTCATGGGTTCTTGCAACGTGTTCAACACAAATTTGAAATTTGTGCTGTACATCGCCGAGATCATGTTTGCTGTTGTCCTTGTCGGCACACCTCGCACTGGGCCTTCCAGAACCATACTAAATAAAGTGACGTCTACGCCACTATTGGGTGTTAGGATGAATGGAAACCCATCCACCACCTCTTGAGGCCATTGATCCCGGATGTTACATACAGTAAATGTCTTGGTAGATGCCGATGTGCTGCATGTAGGACAGCTATAGCGAGGGTGAAGCAAAGCGCAGTTTTCGCTTGCCATGCAAACCACATGCTTTGACCACCCGTGTTTTTTTGCAGGGCCACGGCAATCAGGACATACGGGCCTCCAATTTTACATTTGCTCCGGGTGCCATATGTAATAGGCAGGTGTACCACGAGGTCGATTGGTAATTACGACACCAATCTCGCCCATGGTGCGTCCATGAATTCCACGGACAACATCGGAGCATTTCCAATCAAAGCGTTTGGGATTGGAGTGTGTGCCCAAACATAAGGAACACACAAGTAGCAAAATCAGTAGGCGAATATTCATTCCGAGCTGTGACAGAAAAATTAAAAAAAATGAAAAATGAAATTCAAATTGGTCTAGAAATTCAAAATTCGAATTTGTCAGCGCTGGCATATACGGCAGCTATGGTATATACTGTGGTATATACTGTGGTACATACTGCGGCGGCGATGGTATATACTGTGGTAAACGTGATAGGGGTCCTGAATGTACTGGTACATTGCCCTCCAAATGTACCGGCCAGTGTGACACCAATCTGATCAATCATTCAAATCAACCATTTGAACCGGTTCCATTTCAAGGATGGCAAACGTAAGCATGGTGGAGGGAGGGATGGACCAAATCAAACCATTTGAAGGAATTCCACTTGAATGATGGCCTGCTGGAGGGAGGGAGGGACAAGTGCAACCAAATGAAACCAATTCTGACTAATTGAACCTCATCAGAGCACGTGGAGGTGGAGGCAAGGGCAGAGGAAAGGGACAACCAGCAATCTGATCATGACCTGCAAGCGGGAATAGCTTACAGGGCCGAGTGCTCACTATTTCACTATCCTTGGTTGCTAGCTACTGGTTTCTACAATTTGTTTCGGCACAGCGTTGCCGTCCATCGCTACGTCTATGGACCTATGTAACCTGCGGTTCACGGTGTGTGTATGGTGTGTGTATGTGTGCACATGTACATTCGTGGTACAACGGTTATGGAAGCAGGGCGCACATGAAGTCGGCAATGCATCAAATGGCTAAATCCCGATCCAGCAAGCAAGCAGCGATCAAGCAAGCAATCAGCAATTGGTGGCGTATTCCATGAGTTGCGCCAATGTGATAAGCAAGACTCAGAAGCGTTCGCTTGCGTAGTGCGTTGGACGACATCAACAACTTGAAAGGTAATTTGGGCAACACTCCCTCATTCTCACTCGAGGGTGCTGGTGAGAACTTGTCCACGTTCTGAAAAAAAAAAGGACCCTAATAGCTTAGGAATTCCATTTCGCATCAAAAGAGGCTAAAAGGCTTTTATTGGGAGTATCCATATTTCAACGCGAAAAATAACTTCAGTATCTTGGTTTGCGCCTTTGACATGCCACAATTTGTGGCACAAAGCCTCAAATAGCAAAAAAGAAAAGCGCTGTGGACTAGATGTCATTTGTGCAGTAAAGCCCCTATCACATTTAGGCAATATCCGCGGCCTGTGATAGATTGCGCGCTCCAATGTGCCGGCCTATCGGCCGTCACATTGGGCACGCAATCTACCACAGGCCGCGGATATTGGATATAATATGGTATATACTGGTATACTGGTATACTGTGGTATGTACTGCGGCGGCGATGGTATATACTGTGGTATATACTGCTGCGGCGGCTGGTATATACCGCGGTATATACTGCGGTATATACTGGTATATCGGTATATACCGCTCGTATATACCGGTATTTACGCGAGCGGCAATCATCCCGCAATGTTGCCTACCCTGCGTGCGCGGTACAGGGTATTACCGCGCAATGGCTCAGTGCGCACTAAAAAACTATAGCGCGCGTCATCGCGCGCGCTATACCTCGGGTTCTTGGGTTTGTAACCCCATGTCCTAATAAGCAGGGCAAAAACGCCTATTTTTCTAAAGTTTCAGATGCTTCCGGCACCGCATGTGACGCTCTCAATGTCAGAAAAAAGATTGCCAGCATTTCTGGGCCGCCACTATGGGTGGTACCTGTGGAAGAACGAGGACCTTTTGGCGGACCTAGTTGAGTTTTTTTGCCCAGGGTCTGCCGTCCAACGGTCTTTGTGGGCCAGGTTGGAAAGAAGGGACCCCGTGTCTGAAGCAGAGAAGACACGTCGCAGGACCGAGGCTGCCAACGCCGTCACACACACCCCTGTCGATGGTGGACTTGGTCCTGCTCCTGAAGATTCCAAGAAGAAGGTATTATTGCGCGCGCTTTGCATGTGACGTTGCGTGCACTTCGGCTCATAGCACGAGCTTCGTTGACTTCTGCGCGCGCTACGTCCTCATGTTGCGCGCGCTATTTTCCTCAGATACAAAGATTTGATTACTTGGACGAGAAGTAAGGTCCCCACACACCTTTTTTCTCTCCCGTCCTATGCTAGTTTCGCCACAGAATGGAACCAGCTTGCAAGGAGGCAGCAGTTACAGGTTGCCGTGCACACAACGAGGTCACAGTCTTTTCGCAGTGGCCCCTGCAGCACTTTTTTGACTATACATTTTCCTTTGATTCCATTGTTTCTAACCTCCAATACCCCAGGGAGTGCCAAGGAGAGCTGTGGATCGTTGTGAGGGGGGATGCGTTGCCTTGTGGGGGGTCACCTTATATTAACTGGATGTTGCACGATGCTACAGTCACTATTCAGGCCATAAGGCCCTATGGCCTAGGAATGTTTTCAGGGGATCTTTTGGAAGGGAGCAACAGGCTGCTGAAGGACATTTGGTCCTCCTTTTGTGATAGAGGTGGGGGGGCAGGAACCCTGGTGTCGCGCCGCATTAAGATGCTCAGGCAGGTTAATGAGGGTCTGTTCCTGTACTTTGAAGTACCAAGGTGGAATCGGACCTCCAGAAGCAACCTGTGCAATGCACAAAAATTGGCTGACGACGTTCGGGCATATTTTGCTGATGAGAAACTGTGGTAGCGCGCGCTATTTGTTTTTCAGCGCGCGCTACATGCTATCTAGTGCGCGCAATGACCACTATCGCGCGCGCTATGCCGTATTCAAGCGCTGGAACCCTTGAAATCGCGATATACAATTGGAAGTGGCGTGTTATGACTACGCACTTCAAATGAGCCTCCAATTCCAAATGCATTGACAGACACAGAGATTTGTTCCTTTTCGTCCGTTTTTTTTGGTGATTTCGATTTCTTTGTTACTGCATTTTCCTTTTTGTAATACTACTGGAAAAGGGGTACTTTAATGTAACCCTCTTGCCCATGCAGCCCGTGGGCTCGGGGTATTGACGCGTTCCCGTGGGGGGCCGGCCACGGGACGCTGCGGTGACACGCACAGGTGAGCAGGCAGGCAAGGCACTACGCTCACAAGGGCATCAATACGCCTGTGTCATGTGACAAAGCGTTTCAGAATCCTTGCCACTCTGCAAAGAGGGAACAAAAGTATGTACAGCAACACATCAGGATATGTACACATGGGGTTAAGACTGGACTGGGGTAAGGGCATCACAGGACCATAGACACTCAGTCCCAACTCGTATCCCAATCCCAGGTCTGACCCTCTCAGTGGCTGATGGGGGCGGGGGCTCAAACACAACCCATGCCCTGCTCAGTCCGGACCCTGAAACCCTGCCAATGGGAGAAGTGTCCCGCCTAGCCACAGGCGAGTTCCTGGGAACCAAGGAGCTCCCAGGTCAACCGACAGTGGCTCCCTATGCTCCCTTAACGGCAGGTCCCAACTCCACTCTGAGCCAGAGATATGGCCCCGCCATTATCACCCAGGAGTTGGTAGTTGAAAATGGGCTGTTTCAGCCCAAACTGAAATTGGCTTGAAAAACTCCAAAATTGACCCCTCGTCCGGACCCGCCAGAGGTAGGGACGAGGCAACTGACCCTATGCCCTTCGAGTACGAACTCCCTGGAGCCCTCACCCAACCTGGTTCCCTCTGAGGTCCCGGCATCAGGGCAACACGGATGAGTCAAGTGGGGTCATGATGCCAAAATCACCAAAATTGGCGTCATTCCCACGCGCGGCTCGCTCGGCCAAGGTGAGGCCAATGGCTCACAGGGTAGGAGGCAGGACCTAGGACTTATATCTGAGTGTACAACTTGGATTTAGGTCCGGGCTCCCTATGGGCTTAGAGAAATGGGGCCGCCAATTGACCACACGGAAGGGGGAAATTGGGGTCCCAAAATTGGGTCATTTTGGCTGCTTGAAAAGAGTCAAAATTCAGTGTGCTCCCAATAGTATATCTCCACGCCGGCTTGGAGATCGGATCCGGCATTCCATACGTGATCCACCGGGAGTCCAACGGAGACTCCCATGCCCTTGGCTCTCAAAGATCTCCATGCTGCTTGGCGTGGTGACGATCCCAATTGGGTCCACAAATGCAAAAATGGCAAAATTGCCCATACTCAATTTGGCCTAGCGCCTTAACGAAGGCGGCTCCGCTTCGCCCACGTGGTGTGTCGACCATGGGGACCATTACCCATAACACCCATGTCATATATGGTCCAATGGTCCATGCGTCCGGCGTGCACGAGGGTTAGAACATAGTGCACGGCGGGCAGCAAAAGTGGAAAAATGCTCAAAATGGCCAAAATTGCGCACACTCATGGTTAGGGCAAATGAGGCACATGCCCGACTCGGACCGGAGTGTGCCATAGGATTGGTATCAAGTCATATATGTCCAACATATCTTTGGGGCGTCGCCCAACTCCTCCGGTATTGGGAATGGCAGGGTCGCCAAGTGAGCCCATGATTTGGGATAGTCCCAAATCGCCAACATGGCGGCCACGGTATGCCAAGCCTAAGAGGAGTTATTCGCCGGGTCCAAGATATGTTGGCTACCGAAGTATGTACCCCCATAACATACTTGGGTCATGATGTCAATTGAGCGCAACGTTGAGACACACGGTCGCCACTTGACATCATGACGAGCCAAAAATGGCAAAATTGACACAATGACACACAAAAGTGCCTTGAAAGGCCTACAATTATATTATAATATCTCCGGCTTGGATCGTGCAATCACTTAATCCTTCTAAACACAATGACTTGACACCATTGACCTTCGATCCCACATATGTGCTCCACTTGGGGCGCCTTGAAAGGTTACGAGCGCTACTTCCCAAGTGGGCACATGAAAATATGGAAAATTGTAAAATACACACCTTGCTCCCAACGCATCGCTTCGGGATCACCGCACAAGCTTCCCTTCACGAAGGTTGGGCTTGCAATTGACCGTAGGGAGTATGGAGAAGGGGCTTGCACAATATGAGGTCCATTGGCGGGCTTGTCTTGGAGCAATGGGCCCGCCAAATGGGCACGCAACACCACACATGGCACATACCAAATATTGCCCAAAAAGGCACCTCCCACCACGATATGTCATGCCCCTCCAAGGGCATAACTTTGTGTCAATCGCTCATAGGAACTCAAGGAGAGTTCCTATGCAACACCAACACTTGCGCGCTACACTCGAAAGTTATCTTAACGCACGCAATGTCATGGCCAAAGAGTTATAACGCAAACTCTACCCTCTTGACCATGATCCATTACACTAGCGCACACGTGTGGAAACGCAAGGCATATAATGCTTCCTAAATTACGTCGGGAGTATTGTGAATACATCCCACGTTTCCTTATCGTCAATACTCGCAAGCAACACGAGATATGACCTTCACAAGTGGCCTCACGAATCAACTTTGTTTTGCCCATATCTTTAAGACAAATGGAGGGCAGGATAAAAGGGAAGTTGATTCGTGCATACGGAAGCACGTAGGTCCACTCGAAAGAGGTCAAATCAAGTGCGGGGATGTCGAAGTCGAAAATCCGATTTCGACATCCTGAAAAATTCGGATTAAGGTTGCGAGTATTAATTATGAAAATTGCGGAAGCATCCATGCAGTTCCTGGCGACTTTGGAGCCTTCGTCGCGGATAACGTTAAAATTTCCATTATAAACAGTTAATCTGGCGGTTACGGTAAAGTCGCGAACCAACCGCCAGCAGTCAAAACAGTGAGTATCGGAACGGAAGCATAAAAATTGACGGAAACAATATGAAAATAAAACCCTGTTGATTCCTGATATTCTGATACACAAATCTCCGCTGGCGGTGCATCGGTTGCCGATGCGGGGCTTCACGGCACGGAACACGCCGTGCATGGGGTTAGTGGACCGGAGACCGGTTGTATGCCGTAACCTGGCCATGGGGTTCTGGGTACCGCTTCACCCCCCTCCTTAGAGCAAACCCTGGGGGGGCTCGATAACACCCACGCATGGCAGCGGGTACCCAGGACCACTCCCTGAAAAGGGGGGGGGGGGGGGGTGTCACATCCTCACTTCAGTAAGTCACAGTAAAATAGGTATCCCACAGTGGGATAGGTATGCTGCCGTAACAGCTCGTAGCACATGTATAGTATCAAGTATCAAGTCCCGGGTCCTGGCGGCGATTGTTCGGCATCCAAAGGACCCGTTAACCCATACCAGGCGCACCGGGTGCCGGCTGCTACGGTCACCACCACAGTGGCAGTGGCATACACGGCCAACATAGGCGTCACACGACGGCCGAGGTGGCCCCACAAGTCGAGAGCGACCACAAAGATCCATCAGGCTACCCCAAGCTTCCCAAGGCCCGCCGACTGGGGAGAGTCCCCACGGGTCCTTCCTCGGGCGCACCATGTCCATATCCATACGACGCGAGTCCAGAGTGCCATAGTCGAACTCCTTACGAACCCCAAATCGTAAGGGAACTCCTCCTGAAGGGATCGGGCATCAAGGCCGTCTTTTCCCTCGCCCTACTACCACGAAGCGTGGCCATACATGAGGGAGTCCTCATGCAGTGTGGGCGGAGGCGTCGACTCCTCAAACCACCAGTTTCCCAGGCAGACTGACCGAGGTCAGGAGCACCGGAGGCCGCCATCCGAATGCAAGTGCGTCTGCAAATCGGTAGGCTCACACTGGGACTGACAGTGGCGGACCGCTGGGAGTGTAGTCAGGCAACTGGGCTTCCCGCCTGGCGCCATCAGGATCTCCACACATCACAGCGAATAGGGCAACACGGTATCACGGGCACTCAAACAGTAGAATCTGTAATCAAGTACTGGTCCAGGCTGGACCAGGCTGTACGGATATGTACACGGCGACTCAAGGCGCCTCTGTATCCCGGTTCGTGGTGAAAAACAGTCCATCCCTCAGCGATGGGCTGATGACACTTAACATACAGATGCACATATCCTGGAGGGCAGAAAAACAAGCAACAATTTGGGTAAATAGGCGTGTAAACACACTCAGAACAGAGTGCCAAACCACGCCACGGTCAGGATAAGGCAAATGCAGGAGGATGGACAGGATAACGCCTGAGTTCAGGCATATATAGTCTCGAGACACACGTCGACTGGTCTGGATTCCGCAAATGCCATGGAACCAGACCACACACCAAAAAATCGCAATGCCGATGACAGCGGCATCCGTTGCGCAACGTCGTATGGGCTTCAAGGCCCCAAGAGCTCAAAAATATGAAGGTCAGTCGCCCTACCTGGTTTCCCAAGGATTCAGCAGGGGGGAGAGTGACGAGTAGAAGAAGAGAGGGGCCATCCTCCTCTGGATACAGCAGGGGGGGGTATATGGCCACTCTGTCACCAAAAGATGGAAGAGAGCAAGCAAGTAAGGGACGATTCGTCGGCCTCACAAGCGCTCATAACACATCAGGGGAGAGCCCAGGGCGCTGATCAGGCACCCCTGGCTGCAATCGCCCGGGTGAGTGCTGCCAAGTCCGAAACGTGGATCTTGGTCTTGTTCTTGCGGATGTACTCCATGAAGGTAGTATTGACCCGCGGCACAAACGAGGAGACGGGTTCCCAGGTGTCGTGGGACGGCCCATAGCCTCGCCAACGAACCTTGAACTCCAGACCTCCGGGTGCCGAGGCCTTCGGACGCTGAGCCAGGATCTTCTCGACAGTGTAGTCGTCCTGCTCGGCATAGTCGTCGTCCGAATCGGCCTCATGTTTGGCGTAGTCCAGGGACACATGTCGGCCACGGAGGTCGGGTTCCCGCACACGGAGTTGACTCTCGTGGCGCTCCCGGAACTGTCCGTGACCCACCTTGACGCGGTAGGTGTCCTCACCAATCCTGCGGACCACCTCGCCGGGTGTGAACCAGGTTTTGGTGCGGTGGGTGCCCATGGGGCGGGGTCTGATCACCCACACCGGGTCTCCCACCCTGAACTTCTGCGCTGTCGAGCTCGGGGCGGACTTCTGACGCTCAGCATGCTCCTTCTCAAGCTGCTGGCGGATGTCCCGCGCCGTTTGCTCTTGCCGCGCGAAGAACTCCTTGGCATCCATAGCCATGCCATCACCAGACAAGGGAAGTCCCCTACCCAGGGGGTCCCTGCCAAACAGAATCTGGTGAGGGGACAAACCGCCCGGAGTGGGGGTGTCATGATGGGCCTTCAGAGCAGGCCACATCTCCTCGAACCAATTCCGCCGTGGATTGGTGATGTGGATCTTGCGCAGCTTCTCGAACAGCTGCCGTCCAGCCACTTCAGCACGGCCGTTAGACCGGCTGAGATAGGCGACGCTCTTGGCATGACGTATCCCCATGAGGGAACACATAGCCTTGAACCAGCCACCAGTAAACTGGGGCCCTCCGTCACTGCAAATGGTGCGGGGGATGTCAAAGACGGTCAGCCAATGACGAATCATCATGACTGCCACTTCCTTGGCAAGCAACCCCTTTTTGCGTGCCGGAACGGCTACAACGTAGCCGCTGTGGCGGTCCACACAGAGAACCACACAGTCAAAGGTCTCCTTGCCAATGTGCACTTCGGGCATGGAGAAGACGTCCATGGCCACGCTCTCCATGGGCTGGTCAGGAACCGGGGTCCATTGGGGTTCCCCCTTGACGTTCCGGTTATCGGGATTGCAGGCCTGACAGACCGAACAACCCTTCCTGACCTTCTTGATGGCGGTGTAGAGAACGATATGGTCGATCTCGAACCGACGCTGCATGTCAAGGGCTTGCTTCTTGACCCCTGGGTGCAGCATGTGGTGGTGCCAAGCTTCACAAAGCTCGAGTACCCGGGACTCCGGGACTAGCAGCTTACCATTCCGGTAGAGCTTGCCATCTTCCTCGGTCAGCCCCTTTGGCCACTTCTGCCCGTCGTCAGGGTCGGTCACAGCCCTATACTCGGCCGCTAAGGCCTCAGACTTGGCGTAATCGTCGGTCCAGTCGTCCTGGAGGCAAGACTCTGGGAAGAGGTGCTTGTCGGACTCCACTCCCACAGGGGGTGCCGGACCGGGCCTTCCGCCCGCGGCACCCACAGGGGCGAGTACACTGACCGTTCTGCTCACCCTCGAAGCGAGGGGGGCATCTGCGGCCATGACGACGAAGCATTTGGCACCCTCCTCCTCCATCAGGCGCTCCATTTCAATGATCCTCTTGGCTTCAGCGGTCTCAGACTCATCGCCATGGGCGGAGATATCCTGCATGCCCTTGCTGGCGGGATAGGCCCACCTACTGAGACAGTCCGCCACGGTGTTATCCTTTCCAGGAATATAAACAACCGTAAGGTCGAACTTGGCCAAGGTCTCGTGCCATCTTGCCCGTCGGGAGGCGGGACCTGAGGGGGTGTCCACGTGCTCCTTGTGCCACGACTGCAGACTCTGATGGTCGGTGCAGACGGTGACGGGATGGAGGGCTATGTACCCAGCCCATTTCCTGAGAGCCATGACGATGGCATACGCCTCCTTTTCACGGGGCGTCCACGTCCGTCTCTGGCCTTCCGCCAGGACTCGGCTCCAGAAGGCCACGGGCACGTGCCTCCCATCGTCAAGCACTTGCTCCAACACAGCGCCAATGGCGTAGTCGGAAGCGTCGGTGCGTAGGACGAACCCTCGGTCGGGATCCACGAGGTGCAGACCCACTGCGGATAGCAGCGCCTGCTTCATCCCCTCAAAGGCACGGTCGGACTCTTCAGTCCAGACCAGAGCCTTCTTGGACCCCTTCTTGGTCTCCTCTCGGTTGCCCTTGAGCATGGTCGTCATGGGGGCTGCATACTCGGCATACATCTTGATATACCCCGAGTAGTAGTTGCAGAACCCCAAGTACGCCCGTAGCTCAGAGACCGTTTTGGGCTTTTCCCAGTGCTCAATCGCAGCCACCTTGCCAGGTATGGGCTTTCGCTGCCCGTTCCCAACTACGTGGCCAGCGAAGACCACCTCGCTTACCGCAATGGTGGCCTTGTCACTGCTGCCCGTGAGCTTGTGCCGAACCAGAAGGTCCAGCACTCGAGTGACGTCCCTCTCGTGTGCCTCCAGGAGCTCCTCGTAGCTCATGCTGGGGTCCCCGGACGCGATGATCACGTCGTCCACGAAGGGGTCCGCACAGTCGCGCACCGGCTCAAGCAGGTTCTCCAGCATCCGCTGAAAAGCCGCATTGCCGTTGGTAACGCCCATAGGCATCACCTTCCACTGGAGAGGTCCAAGTGGAGTGCTCATGGCTGTGCAGGCACGGGACTCTTCGGCGAGAGGCATCTGATGATAACCATGTTTCAGGTCAATCACCGTGAAGATCCTCCGCCGGTGTTGTTTTTGCAGCATATCCTCAATGAGGGGCAGCGTGTAGCTGTCGTGCTGCGTTTGGGCGTTCAGGCCGCGGTAGTCGACCACGAGCCGCCACTCACCGGCAACCTTCTTGGGGACGACGAAGCAGGGAGAGGCCCACTCGGAGTGGCACGGCTCAAGCCAGCCTCTCTGGATGAAGTCACGGAGGATCTTCTCCATGGCCTCTTTCCTCTCGCCCCTCAGGGCAAACTCCCGGTGACGATACACACGGGGGTCCTGCTTCAGTCGTATCTTGGCCTCGCCATACGGTCCACGCACCGGTGGGGGGAACACAGGTTTTCCGCTGAAGAAGGTCTCGCCATACTTCTGCTTCAGCCTGGCCCTCAACGCCTGGATCTTGGGGCAGTCATCGGACTCCGCCTTGGCTTTCCCGGGCACTTGAACCACGGAGCTTACTTGAGGGGTAGCGACCCCGCTCGCTTTCGGCTCAGGTGGTCTTCCCAGGTGGCCCAAAGGGCCATCTCTGGTCTTGCCTCGGAACAGATCGCCGTAGGTGGGTGGGTTACCGCCAGGCGGCTCGTCTTGGCTGGACATGTGATCCAGCACCCTCTGCACGAAGGTATTCCCGTCATAGGAACCGGAGACGATTGAGTCCACTTCCCACCAGGCTTTGTCCTGGCCCTTGCCCTCACGCTGGTTTCCCCAGTCGTGAAAGGGCTGATCCATATACCCCTGAACCAGATCCCACTCCTCTTCAGTGAGGGGGTCTTCGGAGTCCGATTCTTCGATGTCAACAGGGGGAACCGCAAAGCACTGCCGCCAGGGCTCTGCTATGATGCGGTTGACACACACGAAGTCCGTGGTGTCGGCCTGATCAAGGCCCCCATCCACATAGTGGAATTCTGTTGGCCATCTCTGGGGTGGCATGGGCTGTCCCTTAGCGTCCTGATAGACACTCTCTCCAGCCGGTAGGACGACCTTGTTCAAGGTCATGTTGGTCAATGAGGCTACCCAATGTCGGGTACTTTCCTCCTCGGTGCATCCCATAGGAACAACCAGCACTGCCTTGGAGCGGTCCGTGCGAATCTTCGCTATCGCTCTTGGAATGTCCCAACGGGGGCAATGGATCCACATCAATCCCTGATGCGGACCCCAGTGCTTCTTCCACGCGGAGTCCTGGGCGCTCCAGTACTTCTCACATACCCGCAGATGGGCGGAGGTTCCTGAAGAGAACGCATCCAGGGCCAGATTCGACGCTCCCAGGTCCGCGACCACTCGGTACGCCACTTCCGGCCTTACGCCGTACTCCTGGTTTGCTGGCCCAGTGGGCCCGGTGTCCAGCGCGGCCACTTCGAGCTGATTGCGTTCGGGGTGGATCCATTGGCATTCCACATGATGCTCAGGTGACGAGAGCCACGAGAGTTGGTCGTCCTGGTACAGGGTCATGGAGGCCTGGGCCGGGAGGACGCCGGAGTCCGTCTCCATCATGAAGTCGTACCCGACGATCATGTCCCAGTCCATCTCGGCCTCGTAGAAGCTACCGTGCAGGAGGATTTCCTTGCCGAGGTCTGGGCGGCTCAGCTCACGATGGTTCACGAACTGCAGCCCAATGGCCGCTTCCTTCGTGCCTCCCACCATGTACTGGCCGTTCGCCACCTTCAGCCTGACAGGCTTCCGACTGTCGGTCAGACACTCTGGTGGAAGTAGGCCAGCCTTGACCAAGCTGACTTGAGCTCCCGTGTCAACCAACACGTCGAAAACCTTTTCCACCTCCCCGCATAGGGCACGGACCTTGAGATGCAACTGCCGCTCGCGACCGACACGGCGCACGGCATGCAAACTCAGGATCTCCGGCCGTTCCAGAAGCTCCACAAGCGACTGGTGCAGGTCGTGGACAATGGGCTCAGGCTGCCCATCTGCAGCATCCAGCTGCGGTCCGGGTGATCCTCCGATACTCTCGGATAGATCCTGTAGTACATCAAACACGTTCTTGGTCGCGAAGGACGGACGGGTGCAAGGGTTCGTGCCTTCACTTGCCCTCACCCCGCCTCCGCGACTGGGCGCCAGACCGGGCCTTCCGCCCGCGGCAGTCCCCTTGTGTTTACCGACTCCCGACAGGGATGGTTCGGCGCTTCCCACGTCACCATCCTGAGACCGCCCTAGCTGGGGCCCTTGGCTGCAGGGGCTCCGCTAGGGGGCGTCGGTTGTGGAAGAGGGGGTGTGCTCCTCGGCCTCAACGTCGTTGACGCCCTTCTTTCTTCCCCCTTTACCTCCTCCTTTACCCTTGTTCTTGTCCTTGTCCTTGTTCTGGTCATTCTGGTTGTTCTCCTTGTTCTTGTTGTCCGACCTGGGAACCCAGTTCCGCTTGATCTCCTGGATCTCCTTGGCCAACTCGGTCCCCACCGACGACATCAGCTTGGCCAGCTCGTCCTTGTCGACCTCCATTTTGGCTTCCCGGATACCCGCGGGCGCACGCTTCTTCGACCCGTGCACCTTCTTGTAAGCCTCCGTGTCGGCCTTGTGGACGGGGCATGTTCGGTGGTCATGGTTGAAGCCTTTCTTCCTCCCATAACACACGAAACAGCCCTGCGGGTGAGCTCGTATGAACTCCCCAAAGGACAGCGGAGGGTCGCCAATGCGGCGAGGGTCCCTCTTCTCCTGCTTCTTCCAGCCTGGCTGCAGGGGCTTCCAGTTTGCTGGCCTGGTCCCCGCGCTCATGTTCTTGGCCACGAAGGCACACACGGCCATTTCGGCGGGCTCATCGTCGTCGTCATCGTCGACGAGAGTCTCATCGCCGCCGGCTCCCGCTGGGTCCATGGCAGATTCCCCGCCAGGCCCCTCGCCAACGTAGTTGACGTCGCGGTCGCCGGGCCTCAACCCGCGGGTGTTGTGGAGGTTTCGGTACTCCTTGAGTACTTCCTCGCCAACCCACTCCAGGATCTCGTCGCAGCTCATCCGCGCCGGGATGGGCTGCAGACGGATGGTCTGGCCGCTCAACTCACAGTCGTCAAGGCGCCAAATCGCGGTCCTCTCGCGATCGCCCGAGACGGTGATGAGAAGAGCGTTCCGCAGGGAGTGCCGTTTGACATCCCGGGCCACGTTCTTCTTCGCCCAACTCACCACGTTCGTATGATACTCCTTGGGGAGCATCATCTTGACCGTGTGGTTGGACTTGGCCCTCTTGGATTCCTCCTTGGTGACCCTCTTGATCCATGCTTCCGGTAGCATGGAGAGCAGGCGAGCCTGCTCGTCACCCTCGTTCCAATCCTCCACGTTGCGGCGGAAGAGGGTGTATTTCCCTCGGAAGTCCCGCCACTCTCGTAGGCGGATCTCCCGTCCATCATGCTCAAGCTTGATGGACTTTCAGCGCTTGGCAGCCACCTGCGGAGCGTCCACCCGCTCCTGCTCGTTGAGCCACTTCTTGGCGTCCTTGAGGGTCTTGATTTTCCCCTCCTTGGTCGCCACGAAGTATAGCTCGCCGAGCACTTCCGGCAGGCGGTACCTGAACCGTTTGAAGACATATCTCTCCGCATCCGCGGGAGGTTGGTCTTCAGTGACGGCCAGCCCCCAATCGTCCAGCTTCTCCAAGAAGCGGTCGAGGTTGAGGGGGTTGCCATCGTACATGGGGGGCTTGATGTCCTTCAAGTCTTCCCACACGGCGGCGTCCGCGGCCTTAGAGACCATGAACGCCGGCCGCGAGGTCGACCGAGGTTCCCATCGGCCTCGCCCACGGACTCCCACGGCCGCCACGTCCATCTCCTCCATGGAATCCCTGTGGCTACGCCGCGGTTCCTCCACGTACGCTGAACCGAAATGTTCACGCCGTACTGCATCCATGTACGCATCCTCATCACGGCGCCGGCGGCTGCGTTCAGCGGCCTCCCGTCGTACACCACGCGGCGGGCTGATGTCGAACTCCTCCAGGTCCAGGTCCAGGTCCAGGTCCTCACCTTCGCCGACATCCCAATCCACGTCTCCTCTGGGGACCTCATCCCTGAGTCCACCATAACGTCCTCCAGGCCTGGGGATTGGCGCCGGGGCTGGTGGCGGGTGTCGGGGGCGTACAGGCGTCCGCGGTGGGGCACGGCGGTTGTGGTAGTCCGCGCTGAGCCACTCATCGCGCCATTCCTCACTGCCACTGCCGGGCGGCACGCGTTCGTTGCGGCGGCCCGCGCTGTGGTGAGAGGGGGCGGAGAGAGAGGGGGCACTGGCGCTGGGGCGACTCCTGGGGGCTCCGCCGGGGGCGTGGGGTCTGCCTGGACCTGGTCCGGGTCCCCAGCCGTCGTCCGACGAGCCTGACTCCAGGGGTGGGTGGTCGCTGCCGACTCTCCCACGGGCTTCCAGCGCATCCAGCCTATCCTGCAGGCCGCTGACGACGTTGGTCAGCGACTTGGTCTCGGCTCTGGCGATGTCCAGGTTCTTCTGCGCGCGCGCGGCGACCGTGGAGATGCGAGCCATCTCGCTCTTGCCCGTGTCTACCTCCAGCTCGAGCAACTGGACTCTCCTGCGGAGGTAGACAATCCACCGCCAGGTGGCATCCGGGACACCGTTCCCTGGTGGGTCGCCGGGGTCCCCAGGGGGTCCTCCAGGAGGGCCTCCGCCGGGTCCGCCCGGTCCAGGGGGTCCTCCCCCGCCAGGTGGTCCGCCTCCAGGGGGTCCACTCGGTGGGCGTCCTCCAGGGGGTCCTGAAGGTCCTCCGCCAGGGGGTCCCGGTGGGTCTCCGCCCGGTCGCCTCGGTGGGTCCGAGGATGGGCGCGTGATGCCGAACTCCATGTCGTCATCTTCGTCCATGTCGCCCCACCTGGGCGTCTCGGTCACGGAGGACTCGGAGCTCCGGTAGGGAGGAGGGGGATCCTCATCCTCACCTTCCATGGGGACGTCTCCGCCACCTCCGCCCGTCCAAGCCACCACTTGGCGATGTCGACGGCCTCGTTCATCCCCGTCACTGGCGGTGAAGAAGGGGTCACTGTCGTGGGGGTGCCCACCCGCTGGCCTCCGCGGCCTCTCGGGGGTCTTCCCCTTGCCCTTCCTCCGTCGACGGGCGGTGGTGCTACCGCTCCCACTGCTGCCCGTGTCCGCCTCATCCAGCTTCATCCTGGAGGAGGCGTCCCCTTCGAAAAGCCTTCGAAGGGTCTCCACTCGCGATCCTCCCGGGGGAGTCTCGTGGCAGAGTTTGGCCTCTGCCTCCTCCATTGCGGCGGCGGTGGCTGCGGCAGCTCGCGCCTCGGCCTCTTCCCGAGCACGAGCCGCCTCGGCTTCCCGGGCCTGCAGCAGCTGCGCCTTCTGCGCCTCCAACGCCGCCAGCTCCGCCTCCGTCCTGGCCTTCTCCTCAGCGACCTTCCGTCGCGCGGCCTCGATGGCTTCCTTCTTGGCGGCATCCTCCTGGGCCTTAGCCGTCGCTTCGGTGTGGGCCCTTTCCTCCGCCTCCTTCTTTGCCCTCTCTTGGGCAAGCGCCTCCGCCAGCGCCTTCACCTCGGCCTCCTTGCAGGCAATGGCCTCCTGCGTCAGGCGGGCTTCCTCGTCGACTGCCGCCAACTCACCGTTGACCTGGGCAGTTGCTGCACTATGGGCGGCCACGGCCGTGAGTCCAGCCGCGATGGCCGCCACGGTCTGGGTGTGGATGGCCATGCCATGCGCCCACTGCGCAGCCTCCTCCTGGGCGATGCCGGCGGCGCCCTCCACAGCAGCGCGGTACTGCTTGGCCCGTTGCCGGGCAACCCGACGGTTGCAGGGCACCCCACAGGCGCGCTCACAGGCGAGCGCCACGTCCCTCTCGGGAGCGACGCTGCTGCTGGAGCTGGCCTGGTCGGCCGGCGTCCTCCCGCGGTGGGCCGACTCGATGTCGCTGCTGGGGCCTGCTGAGGCCTGCCGGGCCTTCACGAGCAGCGGACGGGGCTTGGCCTGGGTCTGCTTGGCGACTTGGATGTAGTCGCCAAGGGTGGTGGAGCCGGGGTGGTGTCCACCATTGGGCCGTTGGGGACTGGGGGCTGGGGTTCCGCCCTTGGCGCCTTGGGCGGCTTCGGCAGCCAGGGACTCCTGGTACTCCCGCCACCTCCGGTCCCTCTTCTTGTCCCCGGCGGACCTCTTCTCCGTCGCCGGAGACGCGCTGCTGCTGCCCTGCAGCCTGCGCTCGTTCCCCGGTTCCGGGAACTTCCTCTCGATCACGTCCCACAGGGAGACGTTGATCGAGGCGCCCGACGGGTAGGCGTTGGGCTCCTCGTCCTCCTCAATCCCGTCGGGACGCAGCCCTTCCCCGGGCCTGTCCGGCCGGGTCCACGCCCTCCAGCGCCTCTGCTGGTGGCGGTACTCGTACCCCTCCGCCCGCAGCCAGTCCTCCACGGCCTGCAGGCGGTCGGGGGCGATGTCCGTGCGGAGCTCGAAGCTCCTGGGCATGCCCCCTTCGCACTGGGGGTTGCTGTGGCGGTAATGCTGGTCCCAAACCAACCCACGCAGCAGGCGTGCTGCATGGGGGTGGGGCCGCGGCCACGTCCTGCCCGCTTCCTGCCAATTCACCATGGCAGCGGGGGCGTAGATGATCTTGAAGTCCTTGATGTGCACTCGTTCACCTCAACGAACTGGTTGTGGTTGTTGGGGAGGGTGCTGCAGCACTGGATTGGAAGTGCGGCTGGTGCTGGTCAGCCGGTGGTTGTGGAGGTGGTTGACGCGGCCTTACTGGTCGGCCGTTGGGACTCCGGGTCGGACGATGGGGCTGATGCAGGAGTCCTGGTCTGTGCACCTCTTCCACGGGCGCTGCGCGGTCAGGACGATGTTCTGGACGGCGCTGCGGGCTCCGTGACGAACTCGGCGCTGTCGCTGAGTGGCGCTGCGAGCTGCTGCGCTGCGCTGCGAGACGCTGCGCCGCGCTGCGAGCTGCGAGCTGCGCCGCGCTGCTGCGACGCGCTGCTCGGGGTCTGTGGCCCCGAGTGGCACGCGAGGGTTGGGTAACCCCGCGGCGGTGAAACGCTTTTGACGCGTTCCCGTGGGGGCCCGGCCACGGGACGCTGCGGTGACACGCACAGGTGAGCAGGCAGGCAAGGCACTACGCTCACAAGGGCATCAATACGCCTGTGTCATGTGACAAAGCGTTTCAGAATCCTTGCCACTCTGCAAAGAGGGAACAAAAGTATGTACAGCAACACATCAGGATATGTACACATGGGGTTAAGACTGGACTGGGGTAAGGGCATCACAGGACCATAGACACTCAGTCCCAACTCGTATCCCAATCCCAGGTCTGACCCTCTCAGTGGCTGATGGGGGCGGGGGCTCAAACACAACCCATGCCCTGCTCAGTCCGGACCCTGAAACCCTGCCAATGGGAGAGGTGTCCCGCCTAGCCACAGGCGAGTTCCTGGGGACCAAGGGGCTCCCAGGTCAACTGACAGTGGCTCCCTATGCTCCCTTAACGGCAGGTCCCAACTCCACTCTGAGCCAGAGATATGGCCCCGCCATTATCACCCAGGAGTTGGTAGTTGAAAATGGGCTGTTTCAGCCCAAACTGAAATTGGCTTGAAAAACTCCAAAATTGACCCCTCGTCCGGACCCGCCAGAGGTAGGGACGAGGCAACTGACCCTATGCCCTTCGAGTACGAACTCCCTGGAGCCCTCACCCAACCTGGTTCCCTCTGAGGTCCCGGCATCAGGGCAACACGGATGAGTCAAGTGGGGTCATGATGCCAAAATCACCAAAATTGGCGTCATTCCCACGCGCGGCTCGCTCGGCCAAGGTGAGGCCAATGGCTCACAGGGTAGGAGGCAGGACCTAGGACTTATATCTGAGTGTACAACTTGGATTTAGGTCCGGGCTCCCTATGGGCTTAGAGAAATGGGGCCGCCAATTGACCACACGGAAGGGGGAAATTGGGGTCCCAAAATTGGGTCATTTTGGCTGCTTGAAAAGAGTCAAAATTCAGTGTGCTCCCAATAGTATATCTCCACGCCGGCTTGGAGATCGGATCCGGCATTCCATACGTGATCTACCGGGAGTCCAACGGAGACTCCCATGCCCTTGGCTCTCAAAGATCTCCATGCTGCTTGGCGTGGTGACGATCCCAATTGGGTCCACAAATGCAAAAATGGCAAAATTGCCCATACTCAATTTGGCCTAACGCCTTAACGAAGGCGGCTCCGCTTCGCCCACGTGGTGTGTGGACCATGGGGACCATTACCCATAACACCCATGTCATATATGGTCCAATGGTCCATGCGTCCGGCGTGCACGAGGGTTAGAACATAGTGCACGGCGGGCAGCAAAAGTGGAAAAATGCTCAAAATGGCCAAAATTGCGCACACTCATGGTTAGGGCAAATGAGGCACATGCCCGACTCGGACCGGAGTGTGCCATAGGATTGGTATCAAGTCATATATGTCCAACATATCTTTGGGGCGTCGCCCAACTCCTCCGGTATTGGGAATGGCAGGGTCGCCAAGTGAGCCCATGATTTGGGATAGTCCCAAATCGCCAACATGGCGGCCACGGTATGCCAAGCCTAAGAGGAGTTATTCGCCGGGTCCAAGATATGTTGGCTACCGAAGTATGTACCCCCATAACATACTTGGGTCATGATGTCAATTGAGCGCAACGTTGAGATACACGGTCGCCACTTGACATCATGACGAGCCAAAAATGGCAAAATTGACACAATGACACACAAAAGTGCCTTGAAAGGCCTACAATTATATTATAATATCTCCGGCTTGGATCGTGCAATCACTTAATCCTTCTAAACACAATGACTTGACACCATTGACCTTCGATCCCACATATGTGCTCCACTTGGGGCGCCTTGAAAGGTTACGAGCGCTACTTCCCAAGTGGGCACATGAAAATATGGAAAATTGTAAAATACACACCTTGCTCCCAACGCATCGCTTCGGGATCACCGCACAAGCTTCCCTTCACGAGGGTTGGGCTTGCAATTGACCGTAGGGAGTATGGAGAAGGGGCTTGCACAATATGAGGTCCATTGGCGGGCTTGTCTTGGAGCAATGGGCCCGCCAAATGGGCACGCAACACCACACATGGCACATACCAAATATTGCCCAAAAAGGCACCTCCCACCACGATATGTCATG
Organism: Eutreptiella sp. 'Long Island Sound 2002'; assembly: GCA_964036045.1. Taxonomy (NCBI): domain Eukaryota; phylum Euglenozoa; class Euglenophyceae; order Eutreptiales; family Eutreptiaceae; genus Eutreptiella; species Eutreptiella sp. 'Long Island Sound 2002'. Next base: position 26,810,629 of record OZ038383.1, on the reverse strand, counting down.
CCCCTCCAAGGGCATAACTTTGTGTCAATCGCTCATAGGAACTCAAGGAGAGTTCCTATGCAACACCAACACTTGCGCGCTACACTCGAAAGTTATCTTAACGCACGCAATGTCATGGCCAAAGAGTTATAACGCAAACTCTACCCTCTTGACCATGATCCATTACACTAGCGCACACGTGTGGAAACGCAAGGCATATAATGCTTCCTAAATTACGTCGGGAGTATTGTGAATACATCCCACGTTTCCTTATCGTCAATACTCGCAAGCAACACGAGATATGACCTTCACAAGTGGCCTCACGAATCAACTTTGTTTTGCCCATATCTTTAAGACAAATGGAGGGCAGGATAAAAGGGAAGTTGATTCGTGCATACGGAAGCACGTAGGTCCACTCGAAAGAGGTCAAATCAAGTGCGGGGATGTCGAAGTCGAAAATCCGATTTCGACATCCTGAAAAATTCGGATTAAGGTTGCGAGTATTAATTATGAAAATTGCGGAAGCATCCATGCAGTTCCTGGCGACTTTGGAGCCTTCGTCGCGGATAACGTTAAAATTTCCATTATAAACAGTTAATCTGGCGGTTACGGTAAAGTCGCGAACCAACCGCCAGCAGTCAAAACAGTGAGTATCGGAACGGAAGCATAAAAATTGACGGAAACAATATGAAAATAAAACCCTGTTGATTCCTGATATTCTGATACACAAATCTCCGCTGGCGGTGCATCGGTTGCCGATGCGGGGCTTCACGGCACGGAACACGCCGTGCATGGGGTTAGTGGACCGGAGACCGGTTGTATGCCGTAACCTGGCCATGGGGTTCTGGGTACCGCTTCAGTATCCGCCTCCTGCAGCACCGCCAACAACTGCTGCAGGGGCCACAGGAGCAGGTGCGACACCGCAACCACCGCCACATGCAGCTGTAAAAACCGGGACTGCAGCAGCCGTCCACGAAGCCGTGGAGCATGCAGCCACAGGTACTCGCCGTGCGTACTACTGTTTCCGTTGCGCGTGCTACGCTCTTGTTGTGCGGGCTAGCTGTCTCGTTGTGCGCACTACGCACGTCCTCGTTGCGCGTGCTTTGTCCTGTTTTCCGCAGACACTGTCCCAGCAGCTGACCAATTTCTCCCCAACTCAGCCTCTGTGGCCCGCGCCGCAGTCCCCGTTACGAGCTGCCTCACAGCAGCTGTCTCCCATGCTGTTTCCCGGTGGGTCGCCCACCTTGGGCTCCCCAGTGCGCGGCAGTCTTCCAGTGGGCCAAGTGCGGCAAGTGCTCTTCTGCCCACTGCCAGTGCAGCAGCAGCAGCAAATGCAGCAGCAGCAAGTGCAGGCCGCGCCCCAGCAAGTCGGCAGCCCAGAACAGCGGCAGCAGCAGCAGCAGCAGCAGGTCCAACCAAGACAGCAGCAACCCCAAGTGCAAGCACAGTTTCAGTCTCCCCCACCCGGCCCACGTACGGGCTTCGCGTTCAGCAGCGACTTCAAGAACCAAATCTAGCCGAACCAAACAAAGCACCATCTGCGCCCAAGGGCCCGACTGGGCATGGCTGAAGGACATGACACCGGCCTACCTCTTCGAGATGGCCTTCTACAAGTTCTGGCGCCAAAGTGCCACGGTAATTGCCAAGATCCCAGACGCAGCCGTGAAACCCTGCTGGCATGACGAGAGCATTACTGGCCACTGGTGCAGTCTCACAAACCTGTTGAACCCCTCCGTGCCAACCCAAGAAAGACAAGCTGCCTGTGGACATTGCAAGGTGGAGGAGTACGAGCTGCTGTTCTCGTGCTGGGCAAGTAATGGGTGGGGTCACATTCGGACCCACACGCCTCCGGGTGCCACCGCAAAGACCGTCCACCACTTCTACTTCAACAAGGACCCATCGAGCTTCATCAACGCGACTGACGCGGGGGCAATGGCCTTCAAGAACGAGTGCGCCTCGGTGAGAAGTGCGGGTGCCAGTTTGCTGCGGGGGTCAGCCAGGAAAGGAGCCAGTGCCGCAAGGGCACTTGCAACCGGCGCCAAAGTCAAAACCACGGCGGTCAAGGACAATGAGCGGCCGCAGCAGCAGCAAGTGCAGCAGCAGCAGCTCCAACAGCAGACAGCCGTGCAGCAGGCAACACTGCAGCTGCTCGAGCAGCAGCAGCGGCTGCAGATGGCCCAGCAACAGCAGCAACAACAACAACAACTGGCACAGGCACAGGTACGCGCTATGTTTGCCATTGCGCGCGCTTTCCACATTGTTGCGCGCACTTCATTTGTTGTAGCACGCGCGATTTGATTGTTTGCGCGCGCTACAGCCCTACCTTCTGTCCCATTGTCACGTAGGTGGGCAGCTTTGAGCAGCTCCTGTGCCTGGGATCCCGCAGAGGGCCGTTGATGATCAGCGTGCCCGCGGACATTGCCGGGCAGTCCAAGCATGCGGCCGACTGGCTTGACCGATGGAAGGAGCAAGGCCCCTCCCCGGTGCTGGCCCGGGCTAAGCGGCAGATGGAGGAGCTGGAGGTGGACTGGGCCGACGCCTTTGCCGTGCCGGAGACGGAATCCGTGACAGTCCCAAGTCCCAAGAAGAAGCGTACCGAGGAGCCAGCAGCCACCAGCCACCTACCACCAGCCATCTCCGCCTCCCACACCGCTAAGCCCCCCCACCCGCCTGGAAAGGTCCTTGCCCAGAAGACTGCCGACCAGCACCTGCTGGCACAGGCGGCACAGAGAGTCCAACGTCAGGCGGAACAGGCCAAGAAGAAAGAGGACGAAGCAAAGAAGAAGAAGAAGGAAGAGGAGGAAAAGAGGAAGAAGAAGGAGAAGGAAGAGGAGGAAAAAAGGAAGAAGAAGGAGAAGGAAGAGGAAGAGAGGAGGAAGTAGAAGGAGAAGGAAGAAGAGGAGAAGATACGGAAGAAAGCAGAGGAGGAGAAAGCAGAAAAGGTAATGCAGCGCGCGCTATCGTTGTCATTGCACGTGCTATGCATTTCGTCGCGCGTGCTATGCTCCGTATTGCGCGTGCTATACCTGTGCTATGCCTCTGCGCTACTCTTTCCGGGCAAGCAAGACGGCACCGCAGCAGGCACCCCAGCCGCAGCTCGCATCAAAGCCAGCACTGAAACAGCCTGTCCCAGTCCCAGACCAGCCACAAGAACAAGGAGGTCCGTGCGGTTCCACCCCACCCAGTACGGCTCCCAAGGCCAAGCAGCAGAGCAGAGCTGACGCGGACAAGGAGGCAAGAGATGAGCTCATGCAGCGCCGAGATCGGTTCTACAAAGACGGCTACAAGCCTCGGTGGATCGTCTACTGTACCACTGCGATCGCGCCGATGATTGTGGAGGGAGCCGAAATCAAGCCAGCAGGCGCCAGGAGGGCCCCTCAGGACTGCGTGGCCGTCATCATCCCCAACGAGGGGAGGAGGAGGAGGAAGAGGACGACTGGTCGGAGTTCATGCCGAGCTGCCAGGTGTTCTCCGCCAAAAGCAAAGCGTATGAGGAGTTGGACAATTGGCAGTCGTGGTGGGAGATGTACGAGGCTGATGAAATTGTGGACCTCTGCCCCGACCCAAAGACTATGAGGATGTCCCCGTGCAAGCCACCAACCCCAAAGAAGAAGAAGCCCCAAGGAGACCCACCAGCCCAGCCACCAGCCCCCCCACAAGAAGACAAGGGACCTGCCGAAGCGGCAGCACCAGTAGAAGCACCAGCAGCAGCTGCACAAGAAGAAGAGGCACCAGCCCCAGCAGCAGCAGCAGCACAAGAAGACGACGCACCAGCCCCACCACAAGAAGAAGAGGCACCAGCGGCCGCGCCACAAGAAGGAGAAGGAGCAGCCCCCAAAGAAGAAGAGGCACCAGAAGGAGCAACCCCAGCAGGCGACCCAAGCCCACAAGGAGAAGGGGATGCAGCCCCAGCTGCCACTGGGGCAGAAGACCACAGACCCGAATGGGAGAAAGAGTGGGAGGCCGAACTGGTGGTCCAAACCATTAAGGAGATCACTGAATGACAGCGCGCGCTATACCTGGTATAGCGCGCGCCGTAAGGCTCATAGCGCGCACTGTAAATATGTTGCGCGCGCTACACTGTCTGTGCCTGTGAGGACCTGTACTGTTGCACACTTTTCAGACCTTTCAGAAAGTGCTTTTGCATGTGTCTTGGGTTGGATGAGCAACAAGGAATGTTTTTGAAAAGCAAGGGGTTTTTGAGAAACGCAGGACACTGGAAAGGGCATGGTTTTGAATCATTTTCCGGTTTTGAAAAATTCGAAAAATGGGACAATATAGCGCGGTAGAGCGCGCGCAATGGGCGCGCTATAAAGGTCATATTTTTGAAAATTTGCGCGCACTATGGAAAAAATGCACCATTGCGCGCACGCAGGGTAGTGCATCACGGAGTGTGCCCAAGTCTTCAATGCAACCCTGACAACAAGCCGCCTTGTTCACACAATAAGGCTTCCCCATCACTCTAAAATCAACCATATTTGCTGAAGCAAACCCAATGTTCCCCACCCTCAAAACTTGCTACACTTTTTTCTTGTCACAGAGCTCACACATTGGTTCATCCACAAAGCCTTGACTGTTTGGTGTTTGTGGTGTTGTAGGTGGTGTGGGGTTCAACCTCTTGTTACGAGAAGTGAGAGTTTGTTCATCACCCAAATCCAAACCAACAAGGTCCCAACACTTTTTGCAACAAGGGTAGGCACCATTGTGAGCACGATACTTGCGTTCAAACTCTGGCATGAGTGGTGCCCAATACGACGAATTCTTGCCTTTTGGGTTCTTGCACACCTAAGGCAACCAAGATTTAGTGCAGATCGCAAATGGACTTATCTTTGCCTACAACAAATTCGAACTTGACGAATTCGAAATCGGACATCCAAATCGAGACGGAATTGGATCAGGTACTTTACGAAACATACCACACAGAAGCCTTCTAATTTGCCATGCCTAGCATCGCCAGGAAGGGGACCTTGCATGGTGATTCATGAGGCACATGCTAAGAAGGGAGCAACATACAAGAAGACACCACATACAAGAGGATCAGACACGATACCTATTTTATCAAAGGCGAATATTATCGCCCATGCATCGAGGGTTTAAAAGCGAAACAGGTCAATGTGCAATGATACCAAACAACAAAAGAACATCATGCGACACTTCCTTCTACCATGAAAAACAACGAAGAGTGCCAATGAAGACAGATACAGAAATTACATCAACAAAACCACATTGTTCTGAATGATTGATTCACATTCCAAAATTCAATGGTCAGCGCAGGAAAAAATATTTCTTTCTTGAGAGCCTCAAAAAAATTCGGTTAAGTAGGCCTACCGCGGCAGTCGGCTCCAGCCGGTGACGGTATGCAGACTGCGGCCCTAGCAGACTGCGAAAGACTGCGCACGAACAGGATGACAAGGATGTGTGCAGCCCAAGTTTATAAAATAATTGCATTATTTTATCGCCAGATAAGGGAACGATACCTTACTGGTAACAAGGTTACTGCTGCTGATTTTCAAATCTCTCCAAGTGAAAATCCACTCCCTCCTACTCATTTTCAACTCCCTCCTACTCATTTTCAACTCCCTCCTACTCATTTTCAACTCTCCCCTGCTCATTTTCAACTCCCTCCAAGTGAAAACTCACTCCCTCCTACGCAATTTCAACTCCCTCCTACTCATTTTCAACTCCCCCCTGCTCATTTTCAACTCCCTCCAAGTGAAAGTCCACTCCCTCCTACTCATTTTCAACTCCCTCTTACTCATTTTCAACTCCCCCCTGCTCATTTTCAACTCCCTCCAAGTCAAAATCCACTCCCTCCTACTCATTTTCAACTCCCCCCTGCTCATTTTCAACTCCCTCCAAGTGAAAGTCCACTCCCTCCTACTCATTTTCAACTCCCTGCTGCTCATTTTTAACTCCCCCCTGCTCATTTTCAACTACCTCGAAGTGGAAATCCACTCCCTCCTACTCATTTTCAACTCCCCCCTGCTCATTTTCAACCCCCTCCAAGTGAAAATCCACTGCCTCCTACTCATTTTCAACTCCCTGCTGCTCATTTTCAACTCCCCCCTGCTCATTTTCAACTCCCTCCAAGTGAAAGTCCACTCCCATCTACTCATTTTCAACTCCCCCCTGCTCATTTTCAACTCCCTCCAAGTCAACATCCACTCCCTCCTACTCATTTTCAACCCCCCCCTCCTCATTTTCAACTCCCTCCAAGTGAAAGTCCACTCCCTCCTACTCATTTTCAACTCCCTGCTGCTCATTTTCAACTCCCCCCTGCTCATTTTCAACTCCCTCAAAGTGAAAGTCCACTCCCTCCTACTCATTTTCAACTCCCCCCTGCTCATTTTCAACTCCCTCCAAGTGAAAATCCACTCCCTCCTACTCCTTTTCAACTCCCTCCTACTCATTGTCAACTCTGCCCTGCTCAGTTTCAACTCCCTCCAAGTGAAAATCCACTCCCTCCTACTCATTTTATAACTCCCTGCTGCTCATTTTCAACTCCCCCCTGCTCATTTTCCACTCCTTCCTACTCATTTGTAACTCCCTCCTGCTCATTTTCAACTCCCTCCTACTCATTTTCAACTCCGTCCTACTCATTTTCACCCCCCCTCTGCTCATTTTCAACTCCCTCCAAATGAAAATCCACTCCCTCCTACTCATTTTCAACTCCCTCCTACTCATCTTCAAGGCCTCCTGCTCATTTTCAACTCCCTCAAAGTGAAAATCCACTCCCTCCTACTCAATTTCAACTCCCTCCTACTCATTTCCAACCGACCTCAGACCTCAGCAGTGGGAAACCCAACCTCACACAGGCAAACCCTAAAGGCATGGAACATAAACTCAGACATGAAAGTTGAAATGTCCTTAGTTCTTCGACACTTGAGCCCACCACTCCAAAAGCTGCTTACACTGATGCAACTCAGCTGGCGAAAGTTGTTCCCCACATGCAGTCCGAGCATACAACTGAGCCAAGTGAGTATCAACCTGCTCAGCCGAGTCAACCATATTGTGAATGTGTGCATGCAAATGATCATTATACGCGGCCTGCTGCGCACTCAGGCCCCCAGGAGCCTGATTCACGGTGGTTAGCGAATCTGAAAGCTCAAGGGCAGCATTCAGCTCTTCCTTCAGCGGCGGACCGCTACCCCTACCGTGACCCCTACTTCTTCCCTTTGTAGCACCCTTTGGACCATCCCCTCGCTTAGCGGCCTTCCAGACAGTTGGCTGCACAGTTCGCTTGGCGGCCACCGGCGGGGGAACTGGTTGTGGTACTTGTGCACCTGCCACATCGACCTGTGTGGAGGAGGCTCGCATGTCCACAAATTGGTTCAGTAGCCTCTCCTCTTCTTCGAGAAAGGCCCCTGCATCCTGTCCCTGGTCGGAAAGATGAGTTGCCACTCGATCCACATTAGTTATATATTGACGCATCCGGGACTGCAGGTTCCCAAGGGAGCGGACAATCTGCTCGCGTTTCGTTCTGGCTGGCAAATCAGCCCACGAGGAGATGTCGGTCAATATAATGTCATCGTCTGTAGCATGGATTGTCACGGGTACCTGCACTGTGGGTAGGGGGAGGCGTTGGCTGCCGCATTTGGCACTGACAAGGACCTGAGTTGCAGTCTGAAATTGTTTTAAAATAAAAATTGGATTGAACAACCCAAGATGGAAGCCAACTGAAGATGACCGATGATGCAAAACAGCAAAAAAGTGACAACATGGATGCCCGACTCGGACAGCAAGTCCACAACTACACCAAAACTTCGTTTAGGCACCATCCTCAGCCAATGGCTCGAACAGACAAACATAATGTGGTGAAGCCGGTTCGGACCCCCGTGGCCATCTTGGGGTCACTTGGGGTGTGTATCTATGTGCCGGCAAGCCGCCATTGGCTGATATCATACTCTCCCATCCACCTGGCCTAACCCGATGTGATAGTGTGATAGGTTTGGCCATTCCGGCTATGAGCGGCAATATTCAGTACCGGGGCGCCGCCAGCGGAGATTTATATACCGGAATATCAGGAATCAACAGGGTTTTTTTATCATAATGTTTCCGTAATTTTTGAGCCTTTCATTCTGATGGTCAATGTATCGGCGACTGTCAGTTGGCTCGCGATTTTGCGGTAACCGATTGGTTAACTGTTATTTCCAGATATTTTGGCGGAAACCCCGATGAAGGGTCAGATTTCATCAGTAAAGGGTTCGTTGCTTCCGCAATTTTCTAATTATGCACTCGAATTTTTAATCTGAATTTTTCGCGATATCGAAATGGGATTTTCGACTTCGATATCGCCGCACTTGATTTGGTCTTCGTCGAGTGGTCATACTTCTTTCCCTATGCCCAAATCAGGTTTCCCCTATACTTGCCACCCATTTGACTTGCAGATATAAGGGAAACAAAAGTGAATCGTGGGACCACTTTGAAGGGCCATATCTACGCGCGAGTCTGAGGAAAGAGAAAAAGAAAGGTTGCGTTGCAAGCACCTTAGTCTCAATTTTTTTTTGGTAGGGTCCAACACGTTAAGTCGTCACACACACTCGTTGTAACATAGGATCATGGTCAACATGGTAGAACCTTGTTTATAACTTGTTGACCATGTGTCCGAACTTGATATTATGACTTTCGAGTGTAGCGCATGAGTCTTGCGGTTGCATAGCATCTTTCCTTAGGTTCCCACGTCCATTTAACCCAAAGTTATGACCATGGAGGGGCATGGCATACCATGGTGGGAGCCAATTTTAAGGGCCATGTGTGATATTGGTAGTATATGTCTTGATATGCTCACGCCCATGTTATATATCTTCGTGTGGCCGAAGAGATGGGGAGCCACACGTGACAAGGGCCTTGCCCATGTCCCAATTGTGGAATTCAAAGCGCTAGACTAAGTCTACCGCGTATGTATTGCTCATGGTATGTTTGGCAAAGAGATCCAAGATTGCACTCCCATTTTCCTGGGGCATGTAGATATGAGTGGCGAAGGTATCTCCATGCGCCCGATTGGGGATCCAAGTGGGGGAATCGTTCACAAATGGTTCCAATCAGTTGTGTATTGAACCATGAGCGGATATCATGGGTGAGCATAGAGATATATTATCATGACAGCTTTGTATTTGGTCATATTTTCATGTTTTTGACCTCAATTTTTGCTCATTTTTGCGTTTTGTGCACTTACCTGGTCGGCAAACAGCAAGAAGCCTATGGAGAGTCGAACCATGGTATGTTGTTCATATGTTGGCATATGCTTTGGAGTTGAACACCACCATATGCCGGATTGCGTACTCCATTTGGCTTGGCGCACGAAGGATTACAAGAATTGGTCTCAAGATCATGGGCTGACTGGGCAGTGCGTGGCGCCGATATCCGAAAGGGGTTTCGAGGGTAAAGTGGGATGTACATGGGCATTGACCTTTGGTCTCTATCCTCCATGAATACTAGACTTCGAATCCATGCATACTTTGAGCCTTCGGATAAGTGGTAACCTCAACTTTGAGCATATACTTGATATATGGCCAATATGGTGTGAATTGGCATGTTATGAGTTCAAACTCATGGGGCATATCTCTAAGCCCAATCGACTCCAAGTCCAACCAAGGTTATGTCAGGGTAGGGCATGGTCCTGAGTGCCACTCTAGGCCATGACACGCCACCTCCCTCATTGGGCTAGGATTTAGAGGCTTTGGAGGGAACACATTTTTGGGGTTTGTGTAGTGACTTGCGACAAATGGCATTCAGCCATCTCATTTGACCGGATTCAGGGCAATATGTTGGTGAGTTAAGGGAAGGTCTTGAGTCCAGGGAATGAGGGGTTTATGGCTGTGAATGTGTATGTTTACCTCTTTCCCCAACTTTGCTTTATTTGTGTTCATATGCCAATTTCAGGGCTTTCCTCTTTGGTGCAATTCTTGTACATGCCCGCCACCGTGAGACGACCGGTGTGCTGAATGGAAGCCCGCAGTGTGGATTGGGTTATTGCTGTATTTGTGGGATCTAGTTGCTGTTCAGGGTTGAAGGAGGATAGTATTTTCTATATTTTTGGATTCGGAACCCTGGATTTTGATAAATGCAATCGTTGATCAGGAGCAAGTCAGCAGGGGTAACAGGCGGAAGGGGCACAGCGGGGGCCGGTCCTGGTAGGGACCTTGTTTATGGTAGCAGAGGCGTACCTGCTGCCCCTACCTACCGCCGACCCGGGGACTTGGGCCCTTATGAGCCCTGCCCAAGTACGCCCCGGGTGCGTATTGTGGACTCGGTGGAGACCACGCCGGAAGTTGAAGCCCGAAGAGAAGTACGACGTTCGGGAAGAGGAGGACTTGACATGGAGGACCTGGTCTCCATGTGTGAGCGTCGCTGCCGAAAGGCATGCAACCTCCGCTCCGCCGCGGAGGACTCTGAGGAGGCCTGCCATTCAGGCAGCAGTGGAGGACGGGCCCGGCGCTACCGGAAGCGCGGGTCACCCAAGCCCGCGGCAGAGGACGCCGGGGCTATAGATACGGACCCCAGCCCAGTAAGGCTGTGGGAATCCGAGGGGCACTCCGATGCCTATCGGACCTGCTTCGCCTCGGAGTCGGAGGAGATGTCCGCACCGACCGCCAGGGCGCATACGGCCCCCGAGCTCGCCCTGAAGCACGACGCCGAGGGCTTGGAGAGGCCAGCCAGGGCCAGGACGGCACCTGTGCCCCGGCACACGGGACCAGAGATGTACGCCGTGGGCGATACGCCCATGTAACGGCGGCAGTGACAGCACTGAATTATACACTGATGTGATCAGAATTCCAATGATTCTCAGATGTACATTAGTGCAGTAAATTTTCCGCTCAGTTTCATGTTTTCCGTTCGCCGCCAGATGTCGCCTGTGAGCGCGCGTCGAGTCGCATTTGTCTTTCGTGATTTCCCAATCGGATTTATTTAAATGTTTTCGAATGATTTCACGTTGTGTCATTATGTGCGATGAATGCGCATTGAGATTCTATGTCTGCTCCATTTTTGTAGACCGGGTTTTCGTACCTTTCATATTCCACCATGGAGTTCACTGGACCTTCAAGTGCTTTGCATATGTCGCTCCCAGAGGCTGGATATGGGTCCGAAGAGGGTTATGTGGGTTCGGAGATATCAGGGGCAGTGTCGGGCGTTACGACCCCTGGGGCATCAAGGCTACAGGCTTCGCAGTCACAACAAAGATCAACCACTATGCAGCGGTTACATCGTAGCAGAGGTAATCATGACTCTGCTTCTGGAATCTCCACTGATACTCTGAGATCGTCGGAATTTAGCGGGGCTATTACTCCTTCTGGGTCGCTGCGTGTTCCCCCCGAGGTTACATTCGTAGCATCTCCCCAACAAGCCGAGGTTCAACCATCAGAGTGCCCTTACTGTGGCCATAAACATTGGCCTGGTGTTCATACTTGTGCTGAGTGTTGCATGAACGCCCCACCCAACCTTAAACCCGGTCGAGAATCTCCCTCCTCGAGTGAATCTGGTTCCTCCTCTCACGCTTTGCCTGATCTGGAAGACAGCAGCAGCGAAGGAGAGCAGTCTGAAGCTGAAATTAGTGGTGATTACTGGGAAAACCACTTTCAGCAGATCTGGAATGAGGAATTCCTGCACAGGCAGAATTGGCTGCTGGCGGAGGCGGGCTATCGTGGCCGCCTGAGGGACTGGTTCCGGGCGTCGTGCCAGTTCCTCAGGGACAGCGGCCGGTCAAGATTTGATGCCCAATTGCAGGAGCAAGAGGACTGGGAGGAGTTGATGGACCAGTTCGACCACCAGGCAGCCGTGATGGTGCAGATGGCCATCATCGCCGAGGAACGAATCTGCGTCAGCAGCCTGGTCCGTCAGGCGCCTGGAGTCGGAACGACGACGAGGTCGACGAGATGAGGTGTGATTCGACACATTCTCACCTCTCCAGGGAGCAACTGTCCAAGCTTCCTGACTCCAACTCCAGTGTTGACAGCTGGGTTGATGAAGTCAGAAGCAAGGGGAAAGGGACGAGATGCCCTTCCTGTGGCGAATGCGCCAAGGACTGCTCCTGTCGAAGGCAGATTTCGTCGCTGGAGAACAAGGTGAAGGAGCTGAAGAACGCCGCCAAGGAGAAAAAGAGGGATGATGACAGCAAGTGGAAGGACATGGAACAGAAGTTGGAGAAGCTTACAAATCTGGTACAAAATCTGAGCACTACTGGGCTCTCTGGACCAGCGCCTACAATGGCAAGCCACCCAGCACCTACCTCCTCAGCTGCACCCACATCCACGCCTTACGGCGCTCCACATTCTCCAGCACCCCCAGCTTTTACTGGCCACCATCCAGCTTTTACTGGAATTTCTGGTATCCCCCCTACTGGATTTACAAATCCAATTGGGTTCAATCTGGGTACTGAAGGAGGAGAATCTTCGTCAGGGAAGTCTGTACTGTCCGTGGGTACTGTCGGAGATATTGATGGAGAAGCAAGGACCACTGTGAAGGAGCGATCCATGGCCTTGAAGAAGAAGGACCGGCAGCAGAAAGAAAACGAGGCAAAAATCAAAGAAAAACAGAAGAAATTGCAGGATATGAGGATGCATCAAGCTCAACCAACGCCGTTCGTGCAGCCTACTGTAGACCAGGCGTTGCTGGCGGCCGCAATCGCGCAGGCACAGGCCATGGGAGGCGCCGCAGTCAATCCAGTTTTCGTCAATCCGGTCGGCACAGCCACCAACTTCAACCTGGACCACTTGCTGAACCCTTTGCATATGAGGCTGAGAGGGTCAGTGATGAAGCAGCCGAAGTTCTCAGGACATCCTAATTACTGGGCGTCCTTCGAGAGGCAGTTCGTGGTGTGGCGGCAGACCGAGAAGCTGGACAAGGAGCTCTGGATCCTTGGGTTGATGGATTGCTTGACGGGCAAGCTCCGAGAGAGCACATACAATTTGTATGTGGAGCGGCAAAATCAGGGGAATCCCCTGACGTATGAGGAGCTGTACCGCAGCCTGAAGAAGAAAGGGTCTCGACTACCTGAAGATCATTACAGGAACCGTTTGGAGAACTTCAGGGCGATCAAGAAATTATTTCTGGAAGAGATTCAAATTGCAAGGCAAGATTGGGAGTTTTTGGTGCAAGAGGCGGAGAACTCTGGAGAAGGACTTTCTGAAGGCGAAATGAAGAAGATCCTCCTGAGCAAACTCACGCCGGAGACCAAGCAGAAGATCAGGGACTCTCAGGCGGACCAAAAAGTCCTGGGCAACTGGGTTGAAGTCCGAGGATTACCAGAAACTATGGGAAAAATGGCTGTTCGTGAGTTGCTACACTCTATCAGTGCTACTGGATTGAAGGACATCACTATTCGTGAGGGCAGATGGAGAGTTGGTTTCCACGATTCTGAACAGTCGGAGTTTTTCTGCAGCATGGTGGATGGAAAAGTGAAGTATAAGGGAACAGTTTTGAGGGTACGACCGTGGATCTTCAGTTATGGAGTTGAGCAGATCTGGTACCAACTTGAAAAGTATGCAAACTTGGAACGCCAGAAGTCCCAGGATGCACATGGCTTCGGAGGCAAGGTCAACGCCGTTGGCGAGAAGGGATGCTCTGTGTGCATTGCCCTTGGAAAAGAAGGTCGAGCGGCGACTCACACGACCGCAGATCACAGATGGACGCCCTCAGATCTCAAGACAATTCAGTCCAAAATGGATGGAAAGGGAAATTCTCCCAAAAATCCCCAGCAGGATGGAGCACGAGATGCTGACCAGCATGGAAGGGGAAAGGGTAAAGGGCAGTCCAAAGGAAAGAACAGAGACTGGACACCAAAAGATTACTCGCAGCAAGGCGGAGATCCAAGCGACTCAAGATGGACCGAGGCTGGTGGAAAATCAGGTGGAAAAAATGGCCAAAAAGGTGGAAATGGCAAGGGAAAGTCCGGGAATCAGGATGATTCCAAGGTGAATGGCAACCCCCTGTACGCGGAGACGCCAGCGAACAAGACCTTCGGCAACAACAAGGATACTGGAGGTCGAGGCAAGGGCCAATCCAACGAATCCAACCCCAATTCCAACACCTCCAACAACAAAGGACAAGGAGGTAAGAAAGGTGGTAAGGGGAAATCATTTGGAGGTCGTGGACGTGGAAAAGGAGTGAATGCTGTCGAAGCAGGAGAAGAATGGGTTGACGAAGGACAAGTACAGGACGTACAGACGAACGAAGAAGAAGGATGGCAATAGGGAAGCCAACTTGACCCAAATCCCAACACTGGGGTTGAGTGGCAGGAGGAAAAACCCATCAGGGTAGTTGGGGCGGTGGATGGACGCTGCTGGGATCGACTGGCGCGGTCCTCCGGCCTCCTGTACCCTGCCTGGGTCCTCAGCGCTGTCCGGCGAGGCAAACAGCGCCAGTTTGTCTGCTGGATCCAGGTCAGATCGACGGATGGTAAGGTTAAACTTGCCAGATGTCTGATCGACAATGGTTCAGAGGTGAACCTGGTGAGGAAAGGCTTTCTGCAGGAGGATGAGACGAAGATGTCCTCCACCCCTGTCCAGCTGGAGGGAGTCAGCGGACATCGCCTTGACGGTGGCGACAGAGAAGCAGAATTGGCGGTCAGATTGGTGAAACAATCAGTCTGGAGTGTTGAAGAGACGGTCACTGAGGAGTGGTTTGCTGGAAAATTTTATGAAGCCAGCATAAAGTATGATTTATTCTTGGGTCAACCCTGGCTTCACGCTCACCGTGTGTCGCCCATGGGACACAGGACATGCTTCCTCCAAGATCCGTCGACCACCGACCCGTCCGAACTGTATTATCTGCACCCATATACCAAGAGTATCCACCAATTCAAGGAGAGAAATAAGCTGCATTTTCAGCAAGATGGGCAGGAATGGACACGGAATCAAGAAGATTACGACGAAGGAAAGGTGGATTCGTTGAACAGCAAGAAGTGGAAGTCAGTTTGCTATCGAGTAGTTGACAAATGGCGGGACATTCTGGTGGATTATTTCGAAAAGAACCACAATTTTCGTCCTGAAGTTGATGCTTTTGCAAATAAAAAGAATAAAAGATTTCCGAAGTTCTACGACGATGCCTGGAGTGAGGACTGGTCTGAACCTCTTTGGATCAATCCGCCCTTCGACGTTTTCCCTCGTGTAGTGCAGAAGCTGAAGCAATCCGGCGCGAAGGCGATTTTAATTGTCCCCAATTGGCCAAGACAAGAGTGGTTCAAGGACATTATGGACATTTCAATCGACATTGTCGAGCTTCCGCACAAGGGCGTGAAGCTGTATTGCGAAGACAATGGCAAGCCTTTGCCACAGCGTTCGTGGAGCACGTTGGCGTGCTTAGTTGACGGGAATCTGGGAGATTATTGGCAAGATGGCAGTGAAATGGGAACAGAAGAGGTTATCTCAAATTCCTCAAGAATCGACGAAATTGGAGTGGATGAAGACGATCGAGAGCAGAATCCCGACGTATCGTCGCGGAAGGAGGGAAGGACAATCGGCGTCCCTCAAGAGAACGCCTCCATCCATTACAATTCGTCCCCATCAGACAAGAATCAAGCCAAAAAAGTCAAGATTTCAAGCAAGAATGAAGACAAATCTCCAAGAATCTCGCCTGAATTGACAGGAATGAAGCTGAATTCGTCCGACCATCCCTTCAAGACATTCGTGGACCCCTTTGATTGGTGGGATCCCACGGAGGAGCGAGCTCAGGTGAGCTTCATCCGCCAACAATGCGACGAAGAAGTTTGGAATGAAGTGGCCAAGAATATGAGACCACGACCAACAATTCGCAAATTGGTGGACATAATGTCGGTGATTAAATGTGGGAATCAGGTCGACGGAGACAAGATATCTGCAAGAAGGGACGCAGTGTTCGAAGATTATCAAGATGACGTGCTGAGTGGTAAGTTGTGGAAAAACCCCCCAAATCGATGTGAAAATGGGGAAGCCAGGATTGAGATAATCGAAGGCGCCAAGGTTCACAAACAACGTCCATTCTATCTCCACGGCACCAAAGCAGATGCCCTACGAAAGATTATTGAGCGCAATCTCTATGAGTTCGGTTGGTTGGAGGGCTGTATGAGTTCTGAGTGGTGTTCAGCACCATTTACTGTGCCAAAACCCCCACCTGCAGACCAATCCAGCATAGATGCTTGGCGTCTAGTGGTGGATTACAGAGCCCTGAATGCCGCCACAGTACCAGACGCGCATCCTCTTCCTCTAATCGAGAAGGAGATAGCAGCGAGAGCCAAAGGCAAGCTCTTTACTGTGTTGGATTTGCGCCATGGCTTTCATCAGATGCCCCTTCGAAAGGAGGACAGGCATTTGACGGCAATGTGCACGCCCTGTGGCACTGTCCATTGGACTGTACTGCCGATGGGTCTGAAGAATGCGCCGTCGATGTTCCAGAAGATGATGGAGACTATTTTATTTCAGAAGCACAAGTCTCTGGATTTACAAGAATTCTGCAGCATCTACATTGACGACCTTCTGATTGCCACGCCGTTGGGAAACAACTTTGATGAGTGCCTGAAGTTGCACGAAGAACAAGTTCGAAAAGTTCTCGAAGTCCTTCGACAAGAGAAGCTCGTGTGTGGACCCAAGAAGGGCAAGATGTTCCTCCAATCGGTGGAATTTTGTGGCTCTGTCTTGGAAGATGGGACAAGAAGACCAGCCCCAGGAAAAATGGCTGCCCTGCAGCTCTGGGAAAGGCCTAAAACCATCACGCAGCTTCGTGCCTTTTTAGGCTGCTGCAATTACTACCACGAGTTCCTTCCTCTCTACGCCAAGTTCTCTGGTCCCCTGACAGAGTTACTCAAGGTTGGCAAAATAGAAGGAAAGAAGGGATCTCAAGTCAAGCTCAAGTGGACGCCAGAATGTGAAGAGGCATTTACTGGTCTCAAGGAAGCACTGGCTAATGTGGTTACATTAAAGACTCCGTGGTTGGATGGAAGACCTTTTTATATTCGTACAGACGCCAGTCGTTACGCCATTGGTGCTACGATCGAACAAGTCGACGACGAAGGTCACCATCATCCCCTGGCTTTCTGGTCTCGCAAGCTTACTACAAGACAGGGAAATTGGAGTCCAAGGGAACAAGAAGCCTACGCAATCCTTTGTGCCTTACGGCGCTATGAAGGTTGGATCTTGGGCCATCGCGTTGAGGTACTGACTGACCACAAGTCACTGGAGAGCTGGAGGACAGAACATGTGGATACCCCTGGTGGACCAGCTGGGAGAAGAGGCCGTTGGCATGAAACTCTCAGCAGATTTGACCTCCATGTGACTTACATTCCGGGTCGCTACAACACAGTGGCGGACGCCCTGAGTCGCTGGGCCTACCCAGCCTCAGAGGCTTACTCTGAAGTGAGTTTTCATGGGACAGCGACGGATAAAGCTGAAGTGATCGAGTTCGACAAGGAGGAACAAACACTGATCAAGAACGGCCTGGCCAGCCACAAAAGGCGCCGTTCAGTGCAAAAAAACACTGATCAAGAAACATTGTCTCCAATGTTCGATTAAAAATCGGATGAAGGTGGATTTGGTCAGATGCAAGGAGATTACCAAGGCAGATCAGACTGCAGGAGTTAACTCTGACTCTGAGTCGTCGCTGCCACTCCTGAATGTGTTTCCTCTGACGAGATCCAAGTCGAAATCCACGCTCCCCCCACAGCAAAAGGACAAGGAAACTTCCTTCCTCTATGTGGATTGGACGAAGATGTACAAGGAGGACAGGTTCTTTGGGTCTGTATACCACAAGTTGAAAGGGGACAAGCCTTACGACTCTGAAGAGACGTCTGATTTCAAAATCCAAGGCGACAAGTTATTTTGGCAAGGACGGATTTGTGTTCCTGATTGTCTGATTGACCAATATGTCAAACATTGGCATCGGAATGAGACAGCCCACACACATTCTCGTGTGCTGGAACAGGAGCTACGCCACAGAGTGTACACAAGGGACCTCAAGGGTGCCTGTGAACGAGTTGCCAAAGGATGCAAGCAATGTCAGGCGACCATCCCCAAGAATCAAAAGGCAGAAGGACTACTGAAGGGATTACCAATTCCTGAGAGGCTGTTCGACAAGGTGACGGCGGATGTCTTCGAGTTGGGGCAAATCCAAGAGGAATGCCTCTACACGAGGAAGCCTATCGATGGGGTTTTGTTAATTCAAGACCGCCACAGTGGCTACATCCAAGTCCTCCCTTGCAACACGAAGCATCTCACCTCTGAAATGGCTGCCAAGTGGACTGCAAGTCAGTGGATGAGTAACTGGGATGTGCCCAGTGAAATTCTGACGGACAGTGGGAAAGAGTTCATTGGGACTTGGTGGGAGAACATGTGTGCCCTATTGGGAGTTCATCACCTTCGTGCCCGAGTCTACGACCATCGAGCTCTCCCTGCTGAACGCGCTGGAAGAATTCTTATCTCCATTCTGAGAAAATTCCTGGCGACTGAAAAAGACTACAATTGGTTGGAGACAATTTACTGTGTCTTGAGAAGATACCATCGTACCAAGAATTACACTGGATTAAGTCCGAATGAGCTGGTTTTTGGTCGTGAGAAGATGGGTCCAGGACCAGTGATGCATCATCCAAGGCAGTGCTACGACGCATCACAATGGTTTGAGAAGATCAAGGATCTAGAGTCCAAGTGGATCAAAGCCAAAGTGGAAAGTCAAGCAGATTGGTTGAATTTCAAAAATAAGTCAAGAACGCAAGGAAAACCCTTCGAGAAAGGCCAGCAAGTTTGGCTTCGTAAGTCAGACGAGACCCTGAAGGACGACAACAAATTGTTACCTTTGTGGGATGGCCCATTCCAAGTCAAAAATCAACTAAGTGAGACTACATTCAACATTGAGATTGAGCCAGGCAGGCATCAAGAAGTACATCGAGATCGTTTGAAGGCCGAAGTACCCTGCCCCAAAGGAAGGTTCAAGCCTCTCTATTGGACTTCGAAGTACCTGAGCGACAGGAAGATGGTCACAAGCAGTTTCGAGTTGGAGAAGATTCTTGAGTACAAGAAGAATGCTCGAGGCAAGTGGTACTTTCTGTGCAGATGGAAAGGATTCGGTCCAGAAGAAGACAAATGGGAGCCAGCTTCAAGTTTCATCCATGGGTATACGGATACTTTCATCAAGTTCCTGAAGAAACACCCTGAGATTGACAAAGAGCTCTCGCTGATCAAGGATTGTGTCACCAAGGAGGACTTACAAGCACAGGAAGAAGCTCCAATTGTGGCATCATCCATCCCTGACAAGATCTGATCAGAATTTGGGTCGCCGAAACTTTCAAAGAGGTTTACGGTCGACATATACCCTTGGCATGGGGACAAAACAGTCCTGACGCATCGTCTGTGTGGTTCGATGGACAGATGATGGGACATTCTGGGGTCATCCCAGTCATTCCATCCATCATTCTCATCATGGCCATCATGTGAATCATGTGCTTCATCTCAGATGATTCCAATCGGAAGTTCCGAGAGGCCTTTATCCTCGACCACGACGACACTATCGCCTTTTGCTGTCGGCTGGGCCCCTCTACTCGCCTTGGGAAGGACTCGTTCGAGTTCGTGCTCATTTCAGACATTCTGGCACATGACTGAGTCTGATCCATTTCATGTGTTTGACGGATCTGCTCAGAATGTGATTTCCATCAGCTCTTACATTGAGACGGTTGGTTCGTATTCCACTAGACCACTGTCAAAGGGCTTATATAGACCAAGTGACGACGATGGTGTTCTTACTTGTGTCGACTCGCTGTTCATCTGTGGATTTTGTTGAAATCCCCCTCAGAATCAGCAATTTTGGCAAATTCCCAGTACCAAGCATTGGATGCTTATACATTCTGGGACTATAACGAGTCAATTACCCATTCTGGCTCATACTGGATTAAACATGAAGCCCTGGGAACAATACTGACAGTGTGGGGATACCCCACTGGGTTTTCTTGGTTATCATTACTTCAAATGATTGGATTTCCATCATGGGGATTCATCATCATCATGAGGATTTGACCTGGATTGGCTATGAATGAGAACTGGATTTCCGTTCAACACTACACACAGTGTCTATCGACATTGAATTGAACCTATTTCAGCTTGCGGTGAGTTTCGCCACCCTGAATCCATGCGCGATTCACTGATTTTGGTCCCAATTCAGGCACATTTTGTACCATAATCTGGCATCTGGTCTCATGACTGCAAATGACACCAGCCAGTTTCACACATATTGGACTCCATGAAGGGATACCCTATTTTTTTGACGCTCGACGACATGGCGACGCTCGTTTTCTGTTTTCTGGCAGTGTGATGTCAGATCCTGATTGCATCATGCATCATGGATCATGGATCATCATGTACATTCTTCACTCAGACTTTCAATTTTCGAATTTTCGAGCTTGAACGAAGCTTTTTCTGTGTGCCCTAAGGTACCTATGTGTTTCATTCAAGTCGATGGCCATCGCGAAGCACAGATCTCAGCACAATTTTGCTCAATTCAGCTCAATTTCACACATTTTGGCATAGATTTGTCAGTTTTTGGTCACTTTCGCCGTTTCGTTCACTTCACTTGACCCACCCTGACATACTGGCGTATGTTTTCAGAGGGGGAGTGTAACGGCGGCAGTGACAGCACTGAATTATACACTGATGTGATCAGAATTCCAATGATTCTCAGATGTACATTAGTGCAGTAAATTTTCCGCTCAGTTTCATGTTTTCCGTTCGCCGCCAGATGTCGCCTGTGAGCGCGCGTCGAGTCGCATTTGTCTTTCGTGATTTCCCAATCGGATTTATTTAAATGTTTTCGAATGATTTCACGTTGTGTCATTATGTGCGATGAATGCGCATTGAGATTCTATGTCTGCTCCATTTTTGTAGACCGGGTTTTCGTACCTTTCATATTCCACCATGGAGTTCACTGGACCTTCAAGTGCTTTGCATATGTCGCTCCCAGAGGCTGGATATGGGTCCGAAGAGGGTTATGTGGGTTCGGAGATATCAGGGGCAGTGTCGGGCGTTACGACCCCTGGGGCATCAAGGCTACAGGCTTCGCAGTCACAACAAAGATCAACCACTATGCAGCGGTTACAGCCCATGGGCGATGAGTCTGAGGCGCCGGGAACCGCAGGATGCGCCGGATCAGGTGGAAGGCACGCTGAGTGCCACTGCGAGCACGTGTCCTTTCTCATGGGCAAGTACCCAAAGATGGGAATGGACGCCATCGTGCATCGCCTCGACAGCCTGGACAACGGGAAGGACGGTCTAGAGGAGGACGTCGCGGGGACCCTGGATGACCAGTCGGCAGCGGAGAGAGACATGTCGGAGCTGCGAGCGGATCATGCCCGGTACCGGGAGAATCTGGAGCTGGCCCTGCAGAAGCAGCAGCAAGTGGTGGACAGCCTCCTCCACTTAGTGGAGGACATGTCGGGACGCCTGAAAGGGCTAGAGGAGCGACAGCCACTCACCTTGGGTCCGGAGCTCCCGGCAAAGCCGGCAGCAGCAGAGCTGGTGGAGCGGGTTAAGACCCTCAGGAGCGCCATGGATAAACCCATGGGCGGCCCTGCAGAGGCACCCTACGCGCCTCCGCGTGTTGACCCGGGTGCGCTGCCGTGTGTTCCCATGTTCAGCGAATCCACAATGCTCGGGGAACACACGGCACCGGCTGGGTCCATGCGGGAAGGGCACGTAACCACGGACCCGAGGAGCCTGACGGTACAGATGTCCCATGCCGCCCAGGATCTACCGATCACTACGACTGCCCATGCAGTTTATGCTGAAGAGGAGATCCAGAGCCAGACCATGCAGGGGCGAACCATGGGAAGCGCCGACGGACATGGTCGAGGTCATCCAGGCGGAAACCTGTGGGTGAAGGACCCCAATACGGGGATATGCACGGCCGGTGGAGCAAGTCCTTCCCGCATTCCAAACCCCATGGGTTCAGGCCCAACTGGACCGCACTCCATGGAGGAGAGGGATGTACGGGGGGTGTACTCACACCCCCCGGCCACAGGTGGTATCCGTCTCGGTGGAGTGGTGGCTGGGGACGTCGGAGACGCCATCAGGATTGACGACCTCAGGGGAATCAAAATCCCCTACTATGATGGCAACCCCTCCAACCTGGACGACTTCATCCTGGATTGGGAGGACTTCGCCGAGGAGGTCGTCGGCGAGATGCGGGGAGCGCCGCGGGACAAGTGGGTATGTCGGACATTCCCACACCGGCTGGCGCAGGACCTGAAGGAGGAGCTGCGGGATCAGATCCAGGAAGGATTGATCCGTACGGAGCAGGCCTGCCTCCAGTGGTTGGAGGATGAGGAGCCGGTGGAAGCTCCGAACCAGAAGCTGGAGGACTTCTGGTCCATTCCGCTGCCGCTGGACCGCGGTGAGTTGCGGGTCCGGGAGTGGAACCGGTACCTGCGAAAGTACCGAAGGTGCCTCAAGCTGGTGGAGGACTGGAACGAGATCCGCCACCTGCTGAAGGACGTCCTCCCCAGCAACTGGAAGAGGAGAGTGGAGGACGAGGAAAAGAAGAGACCGAAGAAGCGCGTGGCGGTGAGGATCATGGCGGCGGAGGATACCCATGCGGGTATCATGGAGTTCTTCAGGAGGAACCTGGGCGAGCCCAACCGGATGTTGGGACTGAAGAACGCCGTGTACGTGGAGGTATTTGGTGACACCATGGGGCAAAGGTTGCTGCGCCTCAACAACGTGGAGTGGAGGCGCGGGGAGCCACTGAGGATGCAGGTCATCTTCGCCCGCCTGGACGAGATCGTGAAGTACATCACGGTGGAGTTGAAGCTCAATGCGAAGAACGAGGCCCACGTGCAGGATCGACATGGTCATGGACAACGAGGCCACCGAGAAGATCGCCATCATCGGGAGATCCAGGAGGACAAGGCCAACTCCGCGGAGGATGGTAGTGGAAGAGGCCAAGACCACTGGACCTGGTCCTGGGAGGATCACGAGGAGGCCCATTTCTTCGCATTTGTGGC
The DNA here is from genome assembly GCA_964036045.1 of Eutreptiella sp. 'Long Island Sound 2002'. Classification (NCBI taxonomy): domain Eukaryota; phylum Euglenozoa; class Euglenophyceae; order Eutreptiales; family Eutreptiaceae; genus Eutreptiella; species Eutreptiella sp. 'Long Island Sound 2002'. The sequence continues at coordinate 26,787,702 of OZ038383.1, read as the reverse complement.
GCACAATGTGAGGGACCATGGGCAGGATCGGTCCAGATGGAGCCGGGTGGGACCCAAGAAGGGCAATGAGCCAAGGAGGATCGGGAACCCACCGCTCTCGTTCCGGGAGTACAGGTCTCAGCACGACAGGTGCAGGGTCTGTTATGGCAAGGGAAACAACCATGCACACGACCACCGTCAGTGCAAGGTGTATGAGGCGGACAGGAAGGCCTACTTCGCCGCCCACCCCGAGAAGAAGCCCAAGGAGCAGCGGATTTCCGATTGGAAGGCGAAGGGCGGAGACGGGGGAAAAGGCCAAGGCAAAGGCCAAGGAAAAGGCGGAGGAAGAGGCTATGGTGGTGGACCTGGCCAAGACCGACGAGTGAGGTCGATCGAGGAGGTCGCTGAGGACATGTTGAGGACGTTGGAGGAACTCAAAGCCCAGCAACGTGGTGGACAAAGTCCTGGCGGATGGCAGCCGGAAGGGGCTGCGGGAAGTCAAGTCTAGAGGAGCCCCCACGCGAGTGGGACCTCGAAGGTCTCTCCTCCGAAAATCAGTGGAATCCAAGAGAAAGCGAAGGCACATCGGGTGCCAAAGAAGGCTCCAGAAGAGCCAAAACCACTGAGTTTCGCCACTCCCAACCCCTGGAGCGCCCTGCCCAGGGAAGTACATGTGGGTACGGGACATGGCACGAAGGAAGGAGCGACCACGGAGAGCCCCGTGGATGGGCAGGACCAGCCCGAGATCTACACCATCTGTGACCATACCCGTGAAGTCCTGATGCACCCAGACGTGCTAGAGTTGCATGCCGTGAGAGTCGTCCATACGCCTCATGGTGACGAGCGGCAGTTGCACTTGAAAGTGCGAGTAAGGTGCGGACGAGAGGAGAAGGTGGTGGATGTTTTGGTGGATACGGGTGCCCAGGTGAGCCGCGTCCGGAGAGGGTTGTTCAAGGAGGAACTCCTGCAGCCCAGCCGGAGACCGGTCCGCCTGAAGGTCGCCAACGGAGAGATCATGGGTGGGGGCACCCATGAGGCCACTATCAGTATGGAATTCTGGGAACATGAGCGCTTGAACCACCCTGATTTGGCGAAGAGAAGCACTCTATCCGGGAACTTCTATGTGGCCGACATTACAGATTGGGATATGATCATGGGGTATGACTTCATGGTGGCAAATGCCATTGGAGCCCTTCCCCATTGCGCAACGCTGGTCCGGGAGGATGATGAATGCCTCACATGGCTGTCCACGGATTATGCATGCGGATCATCCCAATGGAATGCTGAGGAAGAGGATCGGATCGTCCGAGCGGTGCAAGCTGTGGGTGCCAAGTCCAGAGGAGACCGCGGAGTTCAGCTCACGGAGTATGGAATGGCGCCACAGGTGTATGACAGGATGATCCAGACGCTGGGAGCCGAAGCGCCCGAGACGGACGTCTTCGCTTCCCGGGATGCCCCACTTTTGCGGAAGTGTAGGAGGCATTGGCATCGAGGAGACTCAGCCTGGCATAGGCATTGGGGTTTGAAGGAGTGGGGGCCCATGTATTGGCATGGCTCCCTGGACAATACCAGACGTACGGTGGAGAAGCTTGTCGCGGATAGGGCGAAGGGGATCCTGGTCATAACCGGCATAGGATCCACCCCATGTCCGCTTGAGGGTCTCAAGTCGACGCTGGAGTTCATCACCCTGAACGAGATGTCATTCGGGCCAGAGGAGGAGTTGTTCATCGACGCCAAGGGTGTATCAATGCCCTCCCCTGGTCAAGCGTGGGGTACCAAGGCTTTCCTGGTAAATGGGGCGCAAGCCCAACCCACGGGTGATGAAGCATCCATCCGTAGGGTGGAGGCGGTGCCCATGAAGGTCATGTTTGAGCCCAAGGAGGGGACGGATCAGCCAATTGATGGCATTGACGTCCTGTCCCACGCCGAGATCGACGACGTCGTCAACTACATGCGGATGGGGATGCACGACCGTGTGGCAGCCAAGAAGAGGCGGGCCATGGTCACATCTCCGCATTGGTGGGATGACAGGATGTTGGTCACCGGCAAGTACGAGAAGGATGAGTTCGTGGCGAGGGTCATGGATCACATCGCGGACCAATACGATGGTCCGGTTGGGTCGGACCCACCAACGTGGGGTTTTCCAAGAGCGGGAACCGGTAGTGACAAGAACCAGCATGAGGCCGCAAATTTTCGAAGATTATCGGTGGGAATCGCGACCCACGACGATGAAGACGGCATATCGGACGAGGAGAAGTCGGACTCGGACCCAGAAGAGGCCTATACCTCAGTGCGGTCGGTTGTATCGATACTGAAGCAAGCGGCTGAAGAGGCCCAGGAGAACCCGAAGGTCGCCGAGCTGAAGGAGAGGCTGATCAATGCCTATCCGCGGCTATTCAGTGGCGTTGCCAACAAGATCCCTCCAGATCGTGGGAGGTTTGGTACAGCGAAGATCAAGCTGAAGCCGAGACCCAAGATCTATCGTCATCGGGAGTACCAACTTCAGGGCGATCGGGCCGAGGCCATGAGGAAGTTGTTGGCCGAGTTCATTGAGCGGGGATGGATCGAACCCTCCGACAGTGAGTGGGCCAGCCAAGCCTTTGTCGTGCCCAAGAGGGAGAAGGGCGAGTGGAGGTTGGTGGTGGATTACAGGGGTTTGAACGAGCAAACCGAGCACGACTCGTACTCGCTTCCCCTGATCGACTCCATCCTCCAAAAACAACAGAAAAAGTGGATCTTCACGGTGTTGGACCTGAAACACGGTTATCACCAGATGCCGCTACACCCGGACTCCAGGCCCTGTACAGCGATGTCGACGCCGCCGGGGCCCATGCAGTGGAAAGTGGTGCCTATGGGCGCCAAGAATGGCAACGCCGCTTTCCAGCGCATGATGGAGGACCTACTAGGTCCTGTCCGGGACTGTGGCGATCCCTTCGTGGATGACATCATCATCGGGTCCGGCACGGAGAACATGACTGAGGACGAGCTCATCAACGCGCATGAGAAGGATCTGCGGCGTGTGCTCAGCGAGTTGGACAAGCACAACATCCTGTGTAAGCCCACCAAAGCCTCACTGTTCGTGAAGGAAGTGGAGTTCGCGGGTCACGTGGTTGGTCATGGGCAACGCCGTCCCATGCCTGGGAAGCTGGCGTCCCTGCACCACTGGGAGAAGCCCCAGACCATCAGCGAACTCCGATCCTTCATGGGGTTCTGCAACTACTATTCGGGCTATGTCCGAATGTATGCAGAACTGTCGGGGCTGCTGCACAAGATGCTGCAAGTGGGCAAGTTCGATGGCCGGAAGGGGAGCAAGAAGAAGCTTGCTTGGACCCCTGAGGCCGAAGATGCGTTCAGCCGCCTGAAGGAGCGACTCCTGGGGCAGCTGGGACTATTCTTGGTGGACCCGGACAAGGGATTCGTGCTACGGACGGAGGCCTCAGACTTTGCTGTAGGGGCAGTCCTCGAGCAGATCCTGGACGACGGGTCACACGTACCCGTGGCGTTTTGGAGTCGGATCCTGGCCGAGGGCCAACGCCGCACCTGGACCGCGAGGGAGAAGGAGACGTACGCCATTGTTTGTGCGCTCAGGAAGTGGTCTGGCCACATCAGATTGCAACCGGTGGTGGTTTGCACGGACCATCAGTCCTTGCAGAGCTGGCACAAGGAGCACGTCGACATCCCCTCGGGACCGGCGGCAAGGAGGGCCCGATGGCATGAGACGTTCGCCAAGCTCGACCTCAGCTTCTTATACGTCCCGGGGAAGGACAACACTGTAGCAGATTGCCTCAGTCGATGGGCCTACCCCGCGGGCAAGGCTTGGATGGACATATCTAGCCATGGGGACGCCGAGGAAACCGAGGAGGCCAAGCGCATCATCGAGATGGAGAAGGCCATGGAGCAAGAGGGGGTCAAGTGCTTTGTGGTGATGGCAAACCGTACGGACCAGGCCAAGTTCCGGGATGCCGGCGTCCAAGCTATTCGAGGGGAAACCGTCGAGCAATGGATGGTGGCCCCTGTAGAGCTAGTCAGGTCGGTGCTCACAGAGGACTGGTCGGATGACTACGCGGCATCCGAGCACTGGAGCAAATACTCGAATGCCGTGAGCGCCCCGTCGGACGACGAGTGGCCTGAGGGCTTGACCGAGGATGGGGACAAACTGTTCCTCAAGGACAAGCTACTTGTCCCTGAGAACCGAGTGGAGGAGCTCATTGACCACTGGCACAACGCTCAGCTCATGCACCCTGGCCGAGACAAGATGCAGCAGGACCTGGAGTGGCGTTTCAAGTTCCCTCCGGGGTACTACGCCATCCTGGACAGGTACTGCAGCGACTGTGCCGTGTGTCGGGCCACGAAGAGCCCCAACCACTCCACAGCGGGCAACCCGGTGTACACGGCTATACCGGAGGCCCCTATGCGGTCTGTGGCCATGGATGTATTCGCCATGCCTGAGGTCACCGTGGAAGGAGAGACCTACAACTGTGTCATCCTGGCGGTGGATAGGCACAGTGGGTATATCGTGGCGGTCCCTGGCAAGAAGTCCAAGAAGAAGGACAAGAAGGACAAGCATGGAGTGGGGCTGCAGGCCAAGACCGTCGCTAATGCCATGATCAGGCATTGGCTGACGATTTTTGATGTCCCGGCTGTCATCTGCAGCGATCGGGGCAGTCAGTTTGTGGGGACGTGGTTCAAGACGATGTGCAAGCACATGGGTATTCGGCACGCCAAGACCGTGGCGTACCACAGCCGGTCGAATGGCCGAGCTGAGGTGGCCGGGCAGCAGATGTTCGAGAAGTTCCGCCAGCTGCACATCGACGAACCGGGCCGGAATTGGTATAAATCGCTGTGGAGAGTACTCCAAGCGTATCACGACCTTCCGGGACCCACTGGACTGTCGCCCCATCGTATCTTGTTCCTACGAGATCGAGTGTCACGCACTCTCCCGTGGTTGAACCATGGCAAAGTGGCCCGGGATGCGAACGCAATGATGGCTGAGGCGGACGACACGGCGGCCAAGGTGTGCAAGGCACTTCAGGACGAGCATGACAAGAGGGCCAAGTACTTCAAGCAGGGAAAGGTCCAGAAGTATGCTCTCCAAGACACCGTGTGGGTAGAGCGGCACCACAAGGATGTCCTGTCCAGGCATCGGCAGGCATCTTGGTATGTGCCAGGGGTAATCGTGCGGAAGGTCGGGCAGGATGTGTATGTGGTTCGTGTGGTGGATAACAAGATCCTGGACCGCGACCATACCCAGCTTCGTCCCCGAGCACCAGACCCCAGCGGATGTCCCGTCACCTTCGAGTTCACGGCTGGCGATGTGGACTCGGACGAAGAGGGTGAGGACGACGACTTCACCGCTGAGAAGATCCTGGCGGACAAGCCGGACCCGGGGACACCTGGGGGGAGGCTTTATAAAGTCCGTTGGAAGGGATTCGCCGCATCCAGGGATTCGTGGGAGCCTCAGAGCAGTTTCGTGCCGAGGTATACCACGGTCTGGATGGACTATCTGAAGAAAAAGAATATTTTTTTGGATGTCAAGGACGTGTTGGTCCATTTGGTTGCTGCTGTAGCACCGTAATGGATCCCCCTTGGCATTTTTGTTTGTTTCTGTGCTTGGGACACGGGTGAGGGCGTTCATCCGGGGATTTTTGGGCCTTGATTGGCCATCTACCCCCTTCACTCGATCTCCACATATATATTTCATTGTGGTATACTTATTTAGGTCGACCGACGACGTTTCTCAATCTTTGATCCCCTTGGTCCATGTTGTAGATCAAGAGGAGACCGGATATGGCGTAGGGCATGAATTTTCAGTGTCCTCACCCCTCCCTTGGGGCATGGGGGACGCCTACAACGTGTGTGGGGCCTCCATGTGTCCTTGGGAAATGGAGGGGGGGGTTGGAGCCCATTGGGGTCCTCCCGTCCTCTCTTCAATGACTTCCGAGCGGTAACAACGCTCTGAGAAGGGGGGTGAAGCCGGTTCGGACCCCCGTGGCCATCTTGGGGTCACTTGGGGTGTGTATCTATGTGCCGGCAAGCTGCCATTGGCTGATATCATACTCTCCCATCAACCTTGCCTAACCCGATGTGATAGTGTGATAGGTTTGGCCATTCCGGCTGGGAGCGGCAATATTCAGTACCGGGGCGCCGCCAGCGGAGATTTATATACCGGAATATCAGGAATCAACAGGGTTTTTTTATCATAATGTTTCCGTAATTTTTCAGCCTTTCGTTCTGATGGTCAATGTATCGGCGACTGTCAGTTGGCTCGCGATTTTGCGGTAACCGATTGGTTAACTGTTATTTCCAGATATTTTGGCGGAAACCCCGATGAAGGGTCAGATTTCATCAGTAAAGGGTTCGTTGCTTCCGCAATTTTCGAAATATGCACTCGAAATTTTAATCTGAATTTTTCGCGATTTCGAAATCGGATTTTCGACTTCGACATAGGGGTTTGTGTAGTTACTTGTGACACATGGCATTCAGCCATCTCATTTGACCGGATTCAGGGCAATATGTTGGTGAGTTAAGGGAAGGTCTTGAGTCCAGGGAATGAGGGGTTTATGGCTGTGAATGTGTATGCTTACCTCTTTCCCCCACTTTGCTTCATTTGTGTTCATATGCCAATTTCAGGGCTTTCCTCTTTGGTGCAATTCTTGTACATGCCCGCCACCGTGAAACGACCGCTGTGCTGAACGGAAGCCCGCAGTGTGGATTGGGTTATTGCTGTATTTGTGGGATCTGGTTGCTGTTCAGGTTTGAAGGAGGATAGTATTTTCTATATTTTTGGATTTGGAACCCTGGATTTTGATAAATGCAATCGTTGATCAGGAGCAAGTCAGCAGGGGTAACAGGCGGAAGGGGCACAGCGGGGGCCGGTCCTGGTAGGGACCTTCTTTAGTGGACAGTTCATGTAACGCGAAGTGCAGCTGGATTCACTTCGCTTTACCTCATAAACTATATTTTTGCCTTGGATTTGGTGCACACGATTGGAGATCACACAGAATCTCGGTAGGTCTACCAACCTCGTCTCAAGTGAATCGTGACACTGTCGATCATAGTTCCATAAGGGTGCCGCCCTGTTGGCAACTATATATTGGGCCTCCCTAGACACGTCATACCCATACACGAGGTACGCAGTTGAAGCATTCATCTGCTGGAGCATTCTATCAAACGCCCAGCTTGTCACCTTGCCTGAAACGAACTTGACATAGAATGGGAAGGCTTGGTTAGCTATTTGGTGATTGGCGTGCTGCTGATTAACCATTTCAGTATATTCAAGTTTATAGCCCTCCTTGGAGAGCAAGTGCAAAACAGATAAAAAAATGTGGTAGTAACCTTTTCTTGCAGTTAGGTGGCGCTTTATGCGGCAATTCAAAGACTCAGCCCTCTGTCTGTGTCAGTCTGTGTGGACTTGCAGCCGAAGGTAAAAACTTCTACCTGCCATGCAACACACCAACGGTCAAGACGATGTAGGGGGGATCTGACTCCAAGGTAGTCCTTGACAGTTTTCCAGCGGGGGTCCTCCACAAGTTTGCGCCAGAGAATATCAGCAACGTCCTTATCTGGGGACTCCTGAACCTGTCGGATGGCGCTCTCAAGAGCAGTGAAATCGTGTTGCTTGAGGGATTTTCGGCAGTTTTCGGTAAGATGTTTGTAAATGTGAAAAAGGCAGAGGAAGTGAGCAGTTCGGTCCGGGGGGAAAATCCTGGGAACGGACCCCAAGAGGGCGTATGCAGGATCACTGAACAAAACCCGGGGTGCACAACCGGTTGCCTTTATCCAGTCCTGCCAGAGCCAATCATAATCCTCTGCATTTTCACTGCTTGGCATGCAGCCCTGAGCCAGGAGAAGGGTTTGGCCATGTTCGTTGATACCGCAAAACAGGGCCAATGCCTCGCCGTACCGATTCGTTTTGTACGTGTTATCTTCAAAAATGACTTGTGCATATTTTCTGGCGTTTTTTACTTGCTCTGGCGTCATAAAAAACCATCTTCGTACAACACCAGTGACTGGGTCAGGGGCTTCATGATTGAAATACCAGGCAGGATCAGAAGGTTTGTTAGTGATTGCAACACTGTGTGTTTGTTGTGCCTCTCCTGCTGCTTGCTGCTGGTGTAGGGGTTCCTGCTGCTTGTTTTTGATGAGGGAAATGTTTTATTTGCTGAAATACAACCAATCCAGGATATCCCAAGCCAGAGATAAGCAAGTAGAAGAGAATCAGGATCAAAGCATGAAGGGCTGCAGTCACAAAGAGTTAGATAAAGAAAACTATCAACAATAGACCACAGCAATTAGCATACATTGCAACTCAGGATGAAATATTTTACATGTTTGAGAAAAGCTGATTGGAAAACTGCCCCAAGGGCTCAGTCTCATCCACAGTGCCATCTTGAGATGTGCACTCTTTGGTTTTTGGGTCCCATATGTGCTGAGGTGGCATGGCATGTGGCGATGAGGTCACTGCCATGTCACATGGGATATTCCTACTTAGCTAGGCTGACCAGGAATTGAACCCAGGACCTCTCAAAAAGAGGTGCTCCAGCCCCCTAGGGTGCATACCACTAGGATCGCTAAGAATTGATGAGAAAACATAGATAAATTCATAGGCTCTTCCTTCAGTATATCAGTGCCTCAGCAACCCAGGAAAAGATGTTTTAGTGCCTATAGCTTGGGGATAAAGGGGTGCACACCACATCCTGATTAGGTGTTTGGTTCCGTAGGTCCAAATGTGTTATGACCACTTTTAGTTGGGCCAATACTAAGATAAAAATGCAAGAGTGCTTAGAGCACCTCTAATACAACTAAAGTATACCCCAAAGCATTGGAAAAGCACTTTTTCTTACTCCCCCCTTGTGCAGTGGTCGTCACCACTGTCGCACTTTCAGGAAAAAGGGATTTTTTTCTTGGCCTTTCCTTGGTTTCCACATCTACTTTAAAATACCTATAGCTTCCCTAACACTGGAAAAGAGCGCCTACCATGGCCAGCGACTCTTGCTGCATCGTTGATGACAAACTCCAACAGAAAACTCAGCGCTCCTGGCGCTGCTGGGGTTCCTGTGGCTTGGTTGGGTTAGAGTAGGGCATGCCAAGACCATATGCATGTACCTCCCTCCCTCCAAGCTGCAGACACAACCCAACGCCAGACTCTCATAGGACGCTCCACCCAAGTCTCATGGAACCTGTCCGAGACACCTGTCCTGGTACTGGGGCGAGGGTGCGCTGTTTTAATCAGAATGGCCCCTTGGAGGGGTCTTGATTCTGGTTCAGTCTCCTGCTGCTGCTTTTCGGCCAGAACAGCGGCCTACTCGACGAGGCTTGGCGAGGAGGTCTTTACAACAGAGGAATGGGAAAATGAGGGACGAATCCACGCAAGCGCGAAGCGACAACACCTAAATCCGTCAAATGACGGCCTAGAATTTTTCTGAAAGCACACACCTGGACAGAATCCAATTGTGCATCAAATGCACATTTTTATAAAATTTGTAGTCTTCTCTTGATTTTTTAAATCAAGAAATTCCTAGGCAGAAAAATGCGGCGCGCAGGAGCGGCTCCTAGCGAAGGGCCCGAAAATAAAGAAATAATGACATTATAAACGTATGTCTCACGTAGACAGGAAAACGACGAGACACACATAAATACAGGTGATTAAAGATTCCACCCACATTGCCAGAATCAACCAAAAAACAAGAATTCGAAAAAAATAAGAATATGACTTCAATGAATCAGGCATAAACTGCAGGTGTGCTCGTTCTGTTTGCCCGACGCACAGTGCTCGCCATGTGTCGTCGTTTTCAAGCCTGGTAGCACGATAGAACACGATAGAGGGATAGATCAGACGATTGCAGATGATTAGAGGTGAGATTAGGGAAAAAGCAGATGGCCTGCGGCCAGGGAATGGTTGTCACGGGGGGCTAGGGGTCCTGCCCTGCGGTGCAATGCGGGGCAACCGTGACAACTGCTCTTACAGCACAACCAGCCTTCTTGTTGCACTGATTAGAACATACACACTTATGCATAGCGTCGTGTCTCGCTTGTGCTTCACTTTCTCCCTCACCTTGCTTCACTCTCCAGCGGTAGGTAAGGTAGGTAAGCCCAGGTGGGGCCACCCCCTGGTGGAGTTCGTGATTGTGGGTAAGATTAGGAGAGAGAGTGATCAAGACTGACAGGTTGGAAAACTCGTGTGTGTCCGTGCATTCACACACGCATTAAAGGGTAGGCCACGCGAAATGCGCCCGGTAAACCTTGTTTAGGCTACCCAGGGGCTCCTCGGTACGTTCTTTAAGAGAACCTGAGGAGTCTCTTAACGCTTGCTTGCTTGACAGGGGTGTTTGACGACAGCGTATTATAGGTCACACTGAGAAGCGTATAATACGTGGAGTGTCGCTTGGTTCCTCAGCCGCAAACACCCCTTCATTGGCCTTTGCTTTACAGGTGGGCAGGTAGGGTGAACTGGTGCAGTCCCTTGAGCCGTGCTAAAATATACGGCGCTGATCACACAAACAACAAGCTACGACTCAGCCAGGAGTGGCAAGCGTAGCCCGACCTCTTCAACATCCACGCTGTGCACGCCACCTGTGCGCCTCTCCCCTCCAAGCCCTAGCAGGGAAACGTGATGTGACGTCCCTGTTAGGCCACAGTTGCTTAGCAGCGCTGTGTTCTCTTGTCTTCTTCACAGGGGGGTCATTAGGACCAACGACTTTATCTTCAACACCACCCAGTAGAGCGTGAATGTAGGGGTGGTAATCCTGAGTGGGGGCTTGAGTCAGTTGCAGTAGCGCTCGCCCACCAGGATGGTGCCACTGTAGGGTGTGTAGGACCTGTAGTGCTTCTGTCACTGTCCCACCCGTTTCCTGCAATTTTAGCAGGGTTGGTGGGCTGTGGCAGTGGTTAGGTCAGCGTTGTGGCCACTTAGCAAAATGGCGCTTTCATGCCTTCATAGCTTTTGGCCACCCCTCCCTGTAGTAGACAGATAGGTAGGGAAAACAATACCTGGATTAGTACGCTGGGTATTCCCCCAAGGTTTTGCGCCAGCACAGAAATTGGGCGCTTAGGGGAGGGGAGACCCGGGGCGTACCCCGTGGCATCAATAAGACAGCCCTCCAGGTTTAGCAAGCGTGCAGACTTGGGTATAATTAGGACACCACTTCTGCGGCTTGCTCTCAGGACCTTAGGAATAGCACACTCACACATACGCTTAGGCAGGTAAGGGTAAGGTTCAGTCCCTAGCTTTAGTCTTGGAGGCAAGCGTCTCAGCGAGCCTCAGCAACTCACCGAGGTTGTTCTGGGACAAGTAGTCAACCAGAACTGAGTTTAGGTGCCCCTCAGGTAGAACAAACGCAGAGAAGGGCTCCCAGGTGGCCTCTTTGACTCCAAACCCCTCCCAGAGGGTGAGGAAGCGCCAGGTAGAAGCCCTCCTTAGCCATCTCCTCGGCGTTCATGTCGGGGAGTTCCCCTTCGCCTTCCATAGGGCTGGCAGCCCCTTGTAGGTCTAGGGCGGCGATCTCCTCGTCGTTAAGCTCCCACTCTTCCCCACAGAGGTCTTCAGGGTCATAGTAGCGCTTCAGATGTTGAGCAGCGCACACCAGGGTCCCCCCTAGTCGGGGAGAACACCGCACGGTGATACGGTGTCCATCCACACATAGAATCTTGTAGGGCCCGAAGTATGGGTCGTCGCTGGTAGAGCGTGGCCAGGCGGGTAGTCGGCTGTGATGCACCAGCACCCAGTCCCCCTCTTGGTAGGTGGCCGGTACTCGGTGCTTATTTTTCTTGTTCCACTGACGCCCCCTCACTCTCTGGAGCATAGCCTTGGCCTTGTCCACCTTCGCTTGTTGCTCTTGGACCCATTCACCAACAGAAGCATCGATGTCCTCTGGATAGGGGGCATGTAGGAACCACGCCGGGCGCCCTAGGAATAGCTCATGGGGCGAGTAGCCAGTAGCTGAACTCTCTTTGGAGTTCATCATCAAGGATATGACGGGGGGTAGTCTCACCCAGTCTCTGGTGCGTTCAGTTTTGCACCATATCCTTACATCCTCCTTGAGGACACGGATCTGTCGCTCACATAGGGGGTTGCTCGTGTGCGAGTAGGGGATCCCCGTAGACACCTGGACATTGAGGGATCTCAGGACCCTCTTGTACCAGCCGGTATCTGAGCGTACTCCTACGTCCTCATCGGAGTTGATCTCCTTGGGCGCCCCATAGACACAAAACCACTCCTCCAGGAGTATCTTGATAGTCTCCTCCCCGGTAATGTGCTTGGTACATGGGAAAACCCTGGTAAACCTGGTCAACCCACAGGTTACAACGAGGGCAACGTCATAGCCCCCGAACTTCGGCATCACCGTGTAGTCCACGTATAGAACACTGTTAGCACAGTGAGGGATGGGCAGGGTCGAGTAGAGACCTCTGTCCCGGATATCCCCTGGTTTGCCAAACCTGCACGGGCATTTGTCCACGATAGGCTGGAGGGTTTCCCGCAGTTGGTCGTCAGTCCACGTAGTGTGGAACCACTGCTTGAATAGCCTCAGGGTACGGTCAGCACCCACATGCCCGCTGGACTCATGGGTCCACTTCAGCAGCGCTGGGACTCTGTCACTAGGTACCACGATGCGGTCCTCGTGCCAGAGGTAGCTCTTGTCCCTCTTCCACTGATCTTGGTTGACCAGGAGGGGTTCAAGGCGTTTCTCCAGCCGCTTGTAGATATCCCCAAACTCCTTCAGGTACTCCGATTGTTGGAGTCCAAATAGGGGGCGTATCATAGTCATGTTGAGGTCCAAGTGGACGTCCATACGGCTGAACGCCTCCTTAGCCAGTGCTTCAGACCGGGCACCAATCAGGGCGTCGAAGTTGTTGCATCTGAGGAAGTCTGCACACTCGTTCCTCACTCCCTGGATATGGTGTACCGTCAGCCGTAGTTGACTGAGGTAGGTCCACCAACGCCGTACCTTGGCCTTCTCAGGTGGGGGGCCCCTCTGGAAAGTGTGGACCGGCTCTTGGTCGCACAGCCAGACTACAGGGTTACTCCTCAACAGTCGTGCTTGTGAGGATAGCACTAACATACCCGCGAGCAATTCCTGCTCATAGGTGGAGTAGTTCCCCCTGGCCTGGTTCCACTTCCAGTTCCAGTGGCCCAGAGGTACTAGGACCCACTTGTCGTCAGGGTAGCTGTGCTTGAGGGTTCCATCTCGGTTGAGACCTTCCGTCCCCCATTGGGAAATGGCCGAGTCAAACTCCTCCTTCTCTAGTGCTTGCCATTGGAACAACGTTCCACCACCGCCCACATTGCTGGTGTCGGTCACCAGGATAATCTCCCCCTGTGCCCTAGGCACGCCCAAGCACTTAGCGTTGGCCACCTTGTCTTTGAGCTCGTCAAACGCTTGTTGCTCTTGTGGGCCCCAGCGCCAAGTAGTACTCTTCTCTATCAAGTTTGTCAGAATGGCGCTGGTGTAGGTGAAGCTTTTGATATGGCGGCGATAGAAGTTGCACGGTCCAATGAAACTGCGTACATCATGAAGTCACTTCTTCGGGTCTTCATGTCGTACCCTAGCGTCCATCAGGGGTTTGGCCTTAGAGGCCGCTAGGGTCAACCACCCATAGCCAACGTCAAACCCCAGGTACTGCAAGGTCTCCTGCATGAACTCACACTTCTCCAGCTTGAGCCGTGTGTGGTTCTCCTGGCAGACCGCAAAGAACTCACCCAAGAGGATTAGGTGGTCCTCCTGGGTATTGGTCCCGAGGCCTACATCGTTGATGTGTGCTTCCTTCTGGGCCCCACGAGATATAAGTTCCTGCACCTTAGGTCTCCTTCGTAGGATGGACAAGATGTTGTTCATCAGCTCTTGGAATAGAGCGGCTGCGTTGGCCACGCCAAATGGCATGACATTCCACTTGAACACCCTCCCCTGAGAGGTGATGAAGGCTAGTGGCTCCTGAGCGTTGGGCGTCAGGTCCACTTGCCAGAACCGCTCCTCTTGTCCATCTTGGTCTTGTAGCGACAGGACGCTATCATCTCAAGGGTAGACTCCATATTTGGAATGGACCCTGAGTGGTTCAACGTTTTCTTGTTCAGCTCTCCATAGTACACTACCAGCCGTTTGGCTGTAGACCCAGGTTTAGCCACCAGGAAACAGGGGCTGCAGTGTTGGGGGTAGTCCTCGTCCTTGTACTCCAGGACTGCGCCAGCGTCGATACATTCTTGTATCCGTCGCTCAATCTCGTCGGCCTGCTCTTTAGGAGCTGGATAGGGTCTCCTCCGGATCTTGTGACCGAAGAACTCGGGTTTCAGCTTGAGGTCCATCTGTACCAGCTTGTCACATGGAGCTGGAGGGGGTAGTTCTCCGAACACCTCCAGATAGGTCCTTATAAGCTTCTGCACCCGCGGGTCCAATAGCTTGATCTTGTCCTCCATGTCCTCGTCAGAGTGTAAGTTGCTTGCCTCCTGAGTAATAGACGTCGGGAGGTGATCCTACACCGACTCTTCGTCCTTGGTAGTATCCTTCAACCCTTGGTAGGCATATAGTAGATCTTGTTCAACCATCTCCGTTGGACGATGGCAACATAGGCACGCTCGGGGGGGTTCACATACACATTCCTCCGAGAGGTCGTCCTCCTCTGGGGTCCTCACATGGGCGCCCCACACGCTCTTCATGAGCTTAAGATCTACCTCCCTTTGCCAGGTGGTGATCTTCTGTTCGAGGTCCTCCTTCAATTGGGATAGATCTCCCATACGTCCTTGCTTCAGTGGCCATGAGCTGCGGGTAGGCTTAGCGTATCATAGCTTTTTCGCCACCAACTTCCTCTTGGAGTCCACATACTCCCTTAGCCTGGATCGAGGGTCCAGCTCTTCGTCCACGGGGTCTTCAACCCTCATGGAGAGTAGGGGTTTCAGTGGGGCGACGTACTCGGCGTTCTCCACTTCCTCCACACAGGTCTGCACGAAGAAGGCGTCCTGCTCAGTTTCGTCATCTGAGTGGATAGAGCTAGGTAGCTCGGATAGTCCACACTCAGAGACTCCATCAGGAACAGGTACATGGCAGGGAGAGTTGGGGGCGTTGGTGTTAGTCACGACGTATTCATCTCCTCCGGGTATAGTCTCAAAAGCATCTTGAGGTCGTAGTCGATCCTTCAAGTCACCCAAGGCGAGTCCATCGCTTTCTTGTTGTATAGCCTGGACCAGAGTCGAGTCCAGATCCTCCAAGGGGATGGAGGTAAGACCTCTGTCGAGCACGCTGAGCATACTCCCCCATCCGGGTTTCCCAATAGGCGTCTTACGCCCCAGAGGCACGTAGATGGCCTCATCAGGTAACCGAACAGAGCTGATAGTCAGCCTGTCCAGGAGGTTTCGCCAGTACTCGTTGCCCCCATGGGCTCCCGAATCGGGGGAACACAGGACCATACGGGAACGTTGCAAGGCCACCTTGGTCAGGACCTTCCCCAGTTCACTGAACCTGGGGTTCCCGTAGGCCATCCCGAAAGAGGGCCAGTAAAATTTGTAGCTGCAGTTCTTCCCCTTGCTGCAGTAAAGGTCCAGTACATGCTGCTTGTCGCTGGCGAACAACTCCACCCTCAGGTCTTCTCTAGAGTAGCCCAACTCCTTCAGACCTTGGTCTAGGAGTTCCCCCAATAGTTGATAGTCCTCAGTTTTGGAGGCCGCCATCATGTTCCAGGGCTCCTCCTTCGATATCCTCAGGAAGCTCGAGGTGCGTTCCGACTGCTCCAGTGGCACAGACTCTCTGCCACTGCCGTGGTCCACGTAGAGGAGGTAGGGCGCTTGCAGCGTCAGGGATTGTATCTGGGAGTGCTGCACAAAGAAGTCAGTCCCCAATACAAAGTCGAAGGCCTCAGTGTCCATCACATAGAACCGATGGGCGATAGTCCGGGAGCCCATAGGTACCTCCACTTCAGAGTCCCTGCAGCTGTGCACCACATGTCCATCCGCCATTCGTATAGCCGCGGTGGTCATGGTGTTCTTCAGGCTCCCAAAAGGTAAAAGTTTCTTGGCCACTATAGATACGGTGGCGCCAGTATCCAATACCCCCAGGTATTCACGTCCCCCTAGTCGGATACGTACCCAAAACACCAGGTCCTGGGCCCCACCGGAGCGTCCCTGTCAGAACTCCGCAGGACAGGTCACCTCAAACCCCTTGTTCCGCAGTTTGCGGGCCATCCTCATGAAACGGCTTCTCTTCTTAGCGTTGCCGTCATCACCACCTTCGTGCTCCGGCTTGGCCCCTTGTTCTCGCTGGGCCTGCGTTTGTGAGCATGTGGTAGGACCAGACTGCCCTCCAGAGGGCTCAGAGTTCCCCCCTGGATTAGGGTTGGGGTTGCCTCCGTTCTTGTCCGTGTTCTTGTTGTCCTTGTCTGGCTGGCGGTAAACGCCTCCTCCTCGTCCACCTTGACTTTTGTCTTGCCCTTGTCCACGTCCTTTCGACTTGCCCTTGCCGGAGTCGTTGCCTTTGCCTTTGCCTCCACCTTTGCCAGAGCCTTTGCCAGGATCCTCACCCTTCAGCTTCGCAGACAGGCGCTGCTTGTGGTAGCACTCATCCTCGTAGTGCTTCCTCTTCCCACAGAAGGCACAGTTGATTGTACAACTGTAGTGATCCGGCAGCTTCGCCTTGGCGCCGGTGTTCTTCTCCTGCTGCTTCCCTTGGACTACAAAGCAGTCTCGCTGCTCGCAGTCAGCGGCGTGCTGCAGGTGGCCCTGCTCGTCTCTGGCATCACACCAGAAGAGCTCCTGGACGCTTTCCATGATACGGGCTTGTTTGGGGGTAGTCCCCTGCCCAGGTCTGGATCCTTGGTACCCTTTGCTACCGCTTCCAGAGCCTCCACCTCCAGGACGGTAGTTGTTCAGGTGCTGGTCGCTTTCTTTCTCCAGCGCCAGCTCCAGGAGTAGTACACATAGATCCTCGTAGTGGAGGGCTCTAGCCTTGCGCTCTGCCATTGAACGGCACTTGTCCCACAGCTCCCGAGGGAGCTTAGCCATCAACCAGAAAAGCAGGTCGTCGCTGCTGTAGGAACCGGGCGTCAATTGTCAAGCCCACTAATCCAGGTCAGCCAATAGCTCAGAGACCCTGGCAGGTTTCGGGTTGTTGGGCAGCATGGGCAGGTTCTGGATCTCGGCCCTGATGGAGAGGTCGGTTTCATAGGTGGGGTACTGCCTCTCCAAGGCAACCAACACATCGGCAAAGGTGGCGGACTTAGTCACGATCTGTTTGACCTGCTTCTCCAGGTACTTGGTCTTGCAACACTGCAGGAGCAGATTGCACTTGACCCGTCCACTAGCGTGGGTTTGGCCGGTCAATCAGAGAAACCGGCCAAAATTCTCGGCAAACTGGCTGAGGTCCTTGCCTATGAACTCAGGCAGGTTCACCACGATCTTGGAGGTGGCAATAGCCTTAGCCTCCTGAGACCTGCGTCCCCCAGGGCGTCGGGTCTTCTTCTTCTTCTTCTTCTTCTTCTTCCCACTCGTGTTCTCGGGGTCCTCCGGGTCGTCGTCCTCCGAGGGCGAAGCAGAAGTCATCGACGGCGGTTCATCATCGGAGGGGTCTCCGCCTAGGTCACTGGAGCCGTAGGGCTCCACGTCCACCATTGCCCTCAGGGCTGTCAGCCCCAGCCGGTCCAGCTCGGCTCTCGTAGAATTCCCCACGTTACTGTAGGGTGGCTGGGCCGTCCTGGGCACGAAAGGGCTTCTAGGTATCACAGCAGGGGTCGGCATCGGTCGGCTCCTCAGGCTCCCCAGGGTGTTTGTCAGCCCTGCCACCAGGTGGTTGGCCTGTACTCGAAGGGGTGACATTCCCACCGTGGTAGGTGACGCTTGGGGCGGTATCAGGGGCTCCAGTTTATCTCGAATCTCTTGAGTGAGGTCGCCAACAATTTTAGAGGTGGCTCCTCGGAGCACCTCGTTGATCTCCGACCGCGTCAGGGACCTGTTGGAGGATCTCCCCGATCCTCTACTCCTGCTCCCGCATGACTCAGGTCCTCTCCTCAACCCACCCAGGGTTGCATACCCAGGAACATCCACATAGGCTCCCGTAGCGGGTAGAGGATGGTGATAGTCAGCCGCATACCATCGCGGCGCAGAAATGGCGGTCACCGGCTCACTGGTAGTAGTTGCCTCAGGAAACGCAGTGGTAGGTGGATTCACACCATGAGCAGTGTAGGTAGGCATACCAGTAACGCCTGTGCCCTCAGCCATAGGCGGGTGGGTTATGGGTGTGGATGTTGCAGCGGCTGGGTCTGGAGTTGGGAGTGTGGTGGTTAGAGGAGAGGGTAATGCGTGGAGGCCAGAAGCGCTTGGTGCGCCCTCGCAGGTAGGATCATTGGTCGGGTCGTGCCCTTGGTGTGCTCTTTCGTCTGCTATGCTTTCTCCAGCATCCTTCTCGCTCTCTCTCTTTCTCTTCACAGGATGGGTGTCCACCTCCTCGACTGAGAGGGCCCGAAAGGCCGACTGAAGTCCTTCCATCGAATCCTCCGCCACGTCCACTGGCCCATGTAAGGGCTCCGAAGGTACAGCGCTAGGTCCAGGTCCAGGTTCACCAGGTGCTGGCATTGCTGGTGCCTCAGGCGCCGTCTTCACGTCGGTGTCCTCTTTCTTGGTGTCCATATTCGTTCCCCCTTCTTGCTTATATATGACTGATCTCGGCGCACTGGATGTACGGCACGGGGTTGCTGCCGGTTTGCAGAGACAGTCTGCCTCTTGCTACCAGAACGTTTTATAGTGATTTCAACACTGTGTGTTTGTTGTGCCTCTCCTGCTGCTTGCTGCTGGTGTAGGGTTTCCTGCTGCTTGTTTTTGATGAGGAGAATGTTTTATTTGCTGAAATACAACCAATGCAGGATATCCCAAGCCAGAGATAAGCAAGTAGAAGAGAATCAGGATCAAAGCATGAAGGGCTGCAGTCACAAAGAGTTAGATAAAGAAAACTATCAACAATAGACCACAGCAATTAGCATACATTGCAACTCAGGATGAAATATTTTACATGTTTGAGAAAAGCTGATTGGAAAACTGCCCCAAGGGCTCACTCTCATCCACAGTGCCATCTTGAGATGTGCACTCTTTGGTCTTTGGGTCCCATATGCGCTGAGGTGGCATGGCATGTGGCGATGAGGTCACTGCCATGTCACATGGGATATTCCTACTTAGCTAGGCTGACCGGGAATTGAACCCAGGACCTCTCAAAAAGAGGTGCTCCAGCCCCCTAGGGTGCATACCACTAGGTTAACTAAGAATTCATGAGAAAACATATATAAATTCATAGGCTCTGCCTTCAGTATATCAGTGCCTCAGCAACCCAGGAAAAGATGTTTTAGTGCCTATAGCTTGGGGATAAAGGGGTCCACACCACATCCTGATTTAGTGTTTGGTTCCATATGTCAAAATGTGTTATCACCACTTTGGTTGGGCCAATACTAAGATGAAAATGCAAGAGTGCTTAGAGCACCTCTAATACAACTAAAGTATACCCCAAAGCATTGGAAAAGCACTTTTTCTTACTGGATCTGCCTGTTTGAGCATTTTCAGGTGGTTGATCAAACGTGCAAGATCATTTCGGCCCATCTTGCGTTCGATGGACTTGAAAAAATTTGTGATGTGCTGGGTTGAAAACCCTTTGATTGCTGGGTACGCGTCCTCGCTATATTTTTTCCTCAAATTTACAAGAATTTGCTCCGGCATTTCACGGTGCTCATACGCCCGCTCAAGGTCGTGTCAGAGCTCATCAGGGAGGGCTGATTTGTCCAGTGGGGCGGCCTCCTCCTCGTCAGGCCACCAATGGTCAGAGTGGTCCCAATTACACTCGGTTAGCTTCCACAGGCCCGGGCCAGGATCATGGGTTAGCGTTGCACCATATGGACACAAATCAGACTTCGTGAGAGGCCGGGGCTGCTTTTCTGGGCGTGCTCTACTGGTCTCCTTTAGGGGCCTGTGTTGTTTTAGGCATCCCCAAATGCGACAACCAATACGTGCCCTGTTACCCCCCCCTGCAGACTTGCTGGTAACGCTGTTATGTATTGCCAACTCCCCCCGAATCTTATTCAGGTATGCAACAGCTTCGGTGTGGGACCGGAAGGTGCAGCCAACCTCGTCTCCAGGTCGGGGGGAGTGCTCGGAGGGACAATGGGCTTCGCGTTTCACGCGTTTGCGGGGGGGGATGTCGGGATGAGGTTTAGGATCAGAACGCGGTGACTGGGCGGCACTAAACTCATGCTTAATTAAGAGGGCCGGATCCGTAGATTCTGTGGGTCCCGAGTCAGATGCCGGGGTTGGAGATAAGATGGCAGGGGGGTTTTTTACGGGGGCAGGTCTGGATGATGCACCATTCGAAGGGCTTCTCAGAGCTTCTGGGCCTCGCACATTACTGCTTGAAACTGCCACTTCCGCGGGTTCCGTTTTTACGTTGTCCAACATTGATGAGGAAACAGATCTCAAGGTTGCACAAAATGGATCGGCATATACACCCTCAAAGAGCAAGGTCATCTGGGCGGTGGTAGGGTCGCCCATGGACGCGTGGAGGGACCAAAAGTTAGTTCGAAGGAAGTCTGCGGTTTGATCCTGCAGCGGGATGCAGTTCCATGCAACACCACGGCAGAGACGGAACAGGACAAGAACTCGTTCGTTACGGACCGGGGATCCGGTTCTGCGTGAAACTCTACAAATTCGCTGATCATGAACGGGCACACCAGTGAGGATCCTCACCAGATCTGGGATGGCAGCCTCACTGATATCCTTAGGCACACACAGAACGAGGGTTCTGTTGAGGAGTGACACAAAAATGGGGATCCCTTTCCTCGCACATCGTCCCTTGTGGAGTAGTCGACACGGTGAGCATCTTCGCCGCCGTTGGTGGTGTCTACGATGCCTCCGATGGAGAAGGGAGAGAACAACAGCGGCCGAAACGAGACCACAAAGGACTATGGGAAGCCCGACAAGGCTCCAGCCGACATCGGAGATTGCTCAGAGCAAAAGCATTAAGATGGACATGTCTACAACGAGAGTTGAACGTGAGAGGCTAACCCCCATTATTGATTCACAAAGGTCCTCTGATGCACGAACCTGATAGGCTACCCCCTGACTATTGAATTACCGGGGGCCTCTGATGCACGAACTTGATAGGCTAACCCCTGATTATTGATTTACCGGGGGCCTCTGATGCACGAACTTGATAGGCTACCCCCTGATTATTGAGTCCATAAGGGCCTCTGATGCACGAACTTGATAGGCTACCCCCTGACTATTGATCTACCTGAGGCCTCTGATGCACGAACTTGATAGGCTACCCCCTGAGTGTTCATTTACCGGGGGCCTCTGATGCACGAACTTGATAGGCCACCCCCTGATTATTGAGTCAACAAGGGCCTCTGATGCACGAACTTGATAGGCCACCCCCTGACTATTGATATACCCAGGGCCTCTGATGCACGAACCTGATAGGCCACCCCCTGACTATTGATTTACCCAGGGCTTCTGATGCACGAACCTGATAGGCTACCCCCTGACTATTGATTTACCGGGGGCCTCTGATGCACGAACTTGATAGGCTACCCCCTGACTATTGATTTACCGGGGGCCTCTGATGCACAAACTTGATAGGCTACCCCCTGACTATTGATTTACTGGGGGCCTCTGATGCACGAACTTGATAGGCTACTCCCTGATTATTGCTTACCCAGGGCCTCTGATGCACCAACCTGATAGGCTACCCCCTGAGTGTTCATTTACCGGGGGCCTCTGATGCACAAACTTGATAGGCCACCCCCTGACTATTGATTTACCCAGGGCCTCTGATGCAGGAACCTGATAGGCTACCCCCTGACTATTGATTTACCAGGGGCCTCTGATGCACGAACTTGATAGGCTACCCCCTGATTATTGATTTACCGGGGGCCTCTGATGCACGAACTTGATAGGCTACCCCCTGACTATTGATTTACCGGGGGCCTCTGATGCACGAACCTGATAGGCTACCCCCTGAGTGTTCATTTACCGGGGGCCTCTGATGCACGAACTTGATAGGCCACTCCCTGACTATTGATTTACCCAGGGCCTCTGATGCACGAACCTGATAGGGTACCCCCTGATTATTGATTTACTGGGGGCCTCTGATGCACGAACTTGATAGGCTACCCCCTGATTATTGAGTCAACAAGGGCCTCTGATGCACGAACTTGATAGGCTACCCCCTGACTATTGATTTGCCAGTGGCCTCTGATGCACGAAGTTGATAGGCTACCCCCTGATTATTGATTTACCGGGGGCCTCTGATGCACGAACTTGATAGGCTACCCCCTGACTATCGATTTATCAGGGGCCTCTGATGCACGAACTTGATAGGGTACCCCCTGACTATTGATTTACCAGGGGCTCTGATGCACGAAATTGATAGGCTACCCCCTGACTATTGATTCACCCGGGGCCTCTGATGCACGAAATTGATAGGCTACCGTCTGACTGATTTCTGGCAAGACGTTGCCCTCCCAAGCCTTGAAGGATGCGGGGGGATGAGGGGGGTTGAGGGGGAGGTGAGGGCTGAGCTGGGGGGGGGGGGGAGGGGAGGGGGGTGGGTTAGGGGGCTTGGGGGGTTGGAGAGGGAATATGGGGGGCCCCGGGATGGGAGGAGGGTGCGGGGGGGGGGGGCGGGGGAGGAGGATGTTGGAAAAGGCTTGAGGGGCGCAGGGGGAAGAGGGGTGGGGGGGCTTGGGGGGGTTGGAGGGGAGGTTTGGGAGGGCCCGGGGGGGGGGGAAGCGTAGGGGGGAGTTACGGGGGTAAAAGGGGGAAACACTGGGGCGTCTGATGTACGACGAACATCAACTCAATTGGTGATTGAATCATGAATCATTCACAGGCCCACGCACGACAGGCAAGGGAACGAAACAAATGAATAGCAGAAGGATTGAGCAAGTAAAATGTGCGAATCCAGTACATCATTTTCAAGGATCCACTAGCATTTGTTCACACTTGGGTTAAACGGGAGAAACATATGGGGAGTCAGAATCAGGCTGATGACGACAACGCTCACTGACACTTATAAGCACGTGGGGGTAAACCATAAAAACTGGTCGGTAACCTGGAAACAAAACTCGCTGGCTGGGATTCGGCCCAGAGGGTGCCGTAGCTTGGTTATCGCCCTCCTGTAGGGGGACCCTCTGGCACTCGAGGTTCCCGGGGTGTGACCACACAGGATCCGCACATCTGTGTCGTCACGTACCTTCCCCTAGCCTCGGTAGCTGCCTTACCTGCACCAATTGGCCAGCGCCATTTCCCAGGTCCCTTCTGACCTGTTTTTAAGGTCAGGAACAAGGTTCACGCCCACTTACAACGTGGGTTGGGTCTGTATAATTCTCTTGAACCCATTTGGGTTCAAAATTCGAGTTCCCTTAACCGCACCCACGCAACTAAGAAGCAAACGACGCAAACGCACTGTAGCTGTGGTGTCTTTGTAGCCTGTAGCAGCCATTACTCTCAGGGTTAGACAAACAAAAAGGGTTCGGTCCGGTCAAACCAGTCAAATCAGACGAAATGGGGTAGATCTGAATGATACTCTTGAACCTAAAAAATAGCGTCTTGTAACAACATCTGCCGTAACAGAAACCAGTACCTGTACCTGCAATCTGTCCCCCCTGCTGAAACCAGATGGAAAGTAAGCAATGGGATCCGGTCAAGATCAGGTCAAATGAGACGAAATAGGCTGCCCTTTGGCTCCAAAAAATGAACAAACACCCCAATAGCGCCAAAGAGAATGTCACAGGGCTAGACACGCGCGTATCAGGTAGGAGGTCAGTAGGAGGTCGAACAGAATTCACCGCGCAGAGAAAGGAACAGAATGCAATGCAGCCTGGCCTTTCAATATTATATCTTGGTCCGGGAACCGGTGTCAAGGGTAAAATTTGCCAAGCAAACAGCAGTCTGCTGACTCCCCCACCGTAGAAGAAAATCGCGGAGCCTGCAATGCGTGGGTTCAGATCTCAGTCTTGGTCCGGCGATGCGCTCTGCCACTACACACTCCGTCATCTCACTGCCCAAACCACTTCACAATGCAAGCACTAGAAAAACTTCTAGCGCTTCCAATTAGGGTTACCGTAACCCTCGCGCGAGCCCCCCCACTGATCCTCCAATCCAATGGCGGTTTCATCGGGGAGATAGACCACGCATGCAACTTGGGTGGTTCCCCCCTTTTTGGTTTCCCGCTCCACCTGCCGAACGTTCCTACCCCCTGCAAGCCGCTTCTGATTGACGTCCAGGACCCAGAGGGCTTCAAAACTGCTGAGTCTGCCCTTGGAGTCGGGCCGACAGAAGGTGAAAGGGGGGGTGCACTGGTCGGAGTCGACCAGAGCGAGGGGGAGATAGGGGAAGGCTTTTTCTGGTAGCAGGAGCCACTGCGTCGGATTGCCCTTGCTGAGCATCTCCTCCACCTCAGCCTTCGCCTTCTGAACGGGGACAGACCTCTTCATCTGCCATTTCCCCCCCCAAACAACAAACTGGGACAGAGTTGTCCAACAAAAACTTGGATCCCGAACGTCAAACTGCTGCCTCAAACCTGCTCCCTGCACCGGCAACGACCCCCTACGAATGAACTCTTTAAAAAAATTTGCCGTTGCAAACGTGCAACGGTACGGACCCCCATCGACACGAGCCCTCTTTGCCTTGGGCTCGTCAGGCTCAACGCCGCAGGGGGGGCTGACGGTCGAGCTCTTTCCCCAATGCTCGATCAGCGACTGCAGATCAGGCATCTAAGCCAGCGCCCTGTCCACCACCACCTGACAGATCAGCCTGATCCTCGGCAAATCCAACCCTCCAGCTTCCCAGACCAGCAGAAACCAGCTGGACTTCCCCCTCAAATCCTTGCTGCACTCGGCAATGACTGAGATGCAGTGGCCCATCCCTTCCCCAGTCCCTCCACCGCCGTCGACGAGCTTAATGGCATGACCATCAACCCTGCAAATGACATGCCCATACACCCTGTCCTTCACCCTCTTGTACACGGACTTGTCCTGGGTCTTGATGGTTTTTTTGCCAGGCGGAGCTAACAGGTGCTCCGCCCGCCACTCAGCCCAATCCAGCGTCGCCCCCCACCGGCTGTCGACACCCATAGCCCTCTCAGCCTGGACGAGAAATGTCTTCTGGCGGATACCACGCGCTGCAGCTTGGTATTCCGCATCATACCCCCTGAGGGGGATTCCGACCTGCAGCCACTGACCCGTCTGGCCGTACACGTCCTTCCTATTCTGCACCGAAATCACCTCCCACTTACCACCCACAAACACCATTTCTACGACACCCCCAGGAGCAGCCCCCTCGAACTCGTAACAAAACCAGGGAGGGTAAACGCCTGCAAGTTGCGACCCAGCCGTGATGAAGTCGCCCCCCAAAGAATTCTGGTCACCCCGGACCGTGGTCAACGGCGTGACGAACCTCCCCTTCCGCCACTTCCTCTTGGAACAACAGGTCTTGCTTTCAACCTGTGTCAAGTGCGGCCCCCCCATCTCCGACCACAGCAGACGCACCCTGTTCCCCTTCCTGACAATAAACTGCTTCCCATCAACATGGGTCACGGTGGCCTGGCTGGGGTAGGTCACCTTCGAAGAAAAATACTGGCGACCCACCAGGGACCCGTCATCAGCATACAGTTGCCCTGCAGGCAGGGCAGAGGCGCTGGGAAGAATGTTCTGGGTGGTTAGAACTCGCTGGTTGGATCCTTCTGCAGCAGGTTCGTCAGGGTCAGCAGCATCAGCAGGTGGAGGCGAAGTGGGCAACGGGTAATCTACGCCATAGAACATGGCCAGCTCCGTACCCGCCTTCACCTCCCGCCGGGTATAAACCCTGGGGGTACTGTCATCCAGGTGGATGATCACGTCGCAATCCTCCAGGCGAGGGCAAGCGTTGATACCGCTCAGAATATTCCCCCTTTTACCCCCGTCCACCCAAATGCCCCTCCCAGTCTCTGAATCTGCCCCCCCCGCCCTTGATGCACAAAACCTTATCCCCCCTACCCGTCAGGCAATCCGGTGCCGTCCCTTCAATCCTTTCCCCCTTGTACTCCCCCAGGCAGGTGTCCGCCTCAGTATCCACCTTCCTTTTCACCCCCCGGCCTTCCCCAATCGTGGACTCCACAATCTGAAGGTGCTTCCCCATAACAAAATTCGGCCGCTCCACCACCGCCCGTTGCCCCCCCTCCTCCCCCGCTCCCGGGTCCCTCACTCGGCGTTTCCTTGTGCTTTGGCTCCTTGTTGTGACCCCCTCCGGTTGCTTGGCAACCCCCCCGCCCCCCGCTTCTGCCTCCTTCCGCCCACCCTCCGCCTCCGCAGTCTCGGTGTCCTTCTCCTTCCCCTTCTCCTCCTCCATTTTCTTTGCCTCCTGTCCCTCCTCCTCATCCTCCATCAACACGTCGGTCGGGGTTGGGGTGACCACTGGCGACCGGGGCTGGGGGCTGGGCGAGCCTTCTCCAAGAAGTTGGCGTTCAGGTCTTGGGCTGGAGCTTCGCTCCTTCTCATGGGCCCACTTCTCCGCGGGCTCCTCTCCCCTTTCCCTCTTGCCGAGAACTGAATACAAACAGCAAGGATCAGAGTTAAATTCTCAAGAAGCACAGCAGCAGAAGAAAACACTTACGCATGCAATTACATACCAAGGGCTCTCACATCCCCTCGGTGCAGGTCCCAGGACGCCCTCCTCTTCTTCTCCCGCTGCGGCTTGCCCCTGTGCCCCCCCGTCCTCCACCAATCCTCCCCTTGTCCGACTCCCACCCGGCCAGCAGCTCGGCCGCCAGGTCCTTCGTCGTCTCCGACACTGGACTCGCAGGACCTATAGAGTGAGATTGAGCCCCATGGAGTATATATTTTGAACTCAGAGTGTACTTTATTTCAACTCAGAGCAGATTCAGATCATTCATCATCATTCATCATCATCATCATTCATCATGCATCATGTGTCATGTGTCATGCATCATGTGTCATGACATGCTGGCGCCCTAGCATGTGTTTTTCACAGTCCAACCCAAAACCTCACTTTCGCTCAGAACTAACACAACCACAACCCCACACTTATGGGTTCCTAAGAAGGTTCTACTATTCATTTTTCATAACTCTTTGAATTTGGAGGATCACATTTTTGACATCATGGATTGTCATGCATGTCATGAATGATCGACTCATTTTCTGAGTGATACCACACATACTACCTTCGAAGGAGTCTAAGGCCCCTAAGGGACCTCTATTTACTCTACAACCCTTTTCCATGGTTGTCCCTACTTCTACATGTATTTTAATGCCTATTTGGTGGGTCCCAAGCATGTTTCATGTATTGGGGGATCCCAAGAGTATACCTAGGCCTAAGCCAAGCCCCAAACACAGGAGGAGAGAAGAGAGATAGATAGAGGAGAGGCGCCTGGCGGCGACACCAGGGAGCACGTGGTGCTTCCTAGGTAAGTCCTAACTGGGTGTATTCTACTACCAGAGGGATATTTGTATGGTGAGAGTGGAAGGGAGGTAAGGAGTGAACATGAGTGTAAATAATGATTGCGTTTCATAGTCCCTTTTTGCTATGGACTAAGCTGGAAGACTACAATTCTATGAGCCCATTACTTTGCTGTTTTTGAGGAGGGTGCCAAATCTAACTGGTAGCAGAGAAAACCTGCTCTGCCTAAATCCAGTATCCCTTGGATTTAATTTCAATTCAACTCCAGCCTGGAAATTTAGTAAGGGACGGAGAAGAATTCCTGAACTCAGAAAATCGAGTTTGAAAAATTGAGATGGACCCTTTGAGAACTCGAAGCAGCCTAGAAGCTACGGGCGCTTCTGAAGACGACGTGCAAGTCATGATACCGGTCTCCGATGAGGAACTAGTCGCGCCTACCATGGCCGGGTTTGGAACCACAGAAGTACCTCTAGACGGATCTCGATTCGAAGCCTATCGTTTTCCTGCGCCTACATGTCCTGAGTATGCTGAAGCTGTAGCTCCACGCCCAGTGCCCTCAGCGAGTAACATGACGACAGCTGAGCTAGCGAATGCTATGGAGGTCCTATCGTTGCTCAACCAGAGTGGTCGGTTGGAACAAATGGTTCAACAAATCGAACACCATGAAGGTTCATTCACTAATGCCCCACAGACTCATGAGTCGGGGACCACATCGTCTTCGACTAATCCTTTCCAATCTGTGCCATGGCGTTCTAATCTGACTTACGCCACTATGCCTCAACCCCCTATCCGCGGAGAATCTATTGTTCATGGAGTGCCTACCGGAGTTCCTGAGCCTAAGTGTTTCTCTGAGCCTCAAGCTCCCAAAAGGACTCATGTTTTCGAAGCCTCTCCTTCTTCGGAAGAGAGCACTATCCTTTTGTCGACCTTGCAACAACTCAAGGGTCGTCTTGAAAACTTAGAAAATAGGACTAGTGCTAACTTAACCACTAACCCTTGTGTACCTTACCACCCCTCGCCTCTAACCCGAGTGTGCACCGGGCTTGCCGGTGTGCCTCCTGGAGTCAAGTCGCCCTTTGTACCCCATACCAAAGCACCCAAACCCGTGGCGTGCTTTACCACCACCTACGAAGTATACACCCTCGACCATCCGACGTGCGCGCGTGCGACTGCAGACACTTTACGGCGATTTCTTTGACGGCGTATCTGCTGCAGTTTTTTTCCTGAGAGATTACTGTACTTTCTCTGATTTCGGAACGTTTTCTTTCTCGTGGTCATTTCTAACCGTCCACTGCTGCAATGCCGCCACGTTCAGATTCTCTGCCAGCTGACCCGTCAGTGTCCTCAGCCTCGCAATCAAAAAAACAATCCTCGTCCTCCAAGGCGATTTCAAAGAAACGGGGCAGTGTAAAACTTGTTCCCAAGAGCATTAAAGCTATGCTTGCCAATGCGCAACGCGAAGGGGATGTCTCCATGACACACCTCGCCAATTCCTTTGACGTGCCCATTGATCTTGACCGATCGGAAGATGCCCGTTCCGAAGGCTCTTCCATTCTTGATGACGAAAAAAATAAGGACTTGTCAAAAAAAAGTGATCAAAAAAATATCACTCTTCTATGACGCGAGGACCTTCGGCCTCATCCGTATCACGCTCCTCTTCCTCTTCGGAGGAAGACGAGAATCTTGATGAAAGGAAAAAAAAACCGGGTGCACAAAAAAAAGACAAGGATGCCTCCCGAGACGCTTCGTCCCCGGGAGATGCACCCCAAGCTCCCCCAATGACACCTCTTGCCCATATTCTCACTTCTTGTAGAGACACCGGCAATGCTTCAATGGACGGGGATTCGACCGATGGGGCCGCCCGAAGTGGCGATCCGTCCAAGGTACTTCTCCATGACTTTGCATGCCCATCTCCTAACGCCACCCCGCTCAAACAACCATCCAAACCGAATGCTCCGGCTCCGGAACTTTTTGACACGGGCTCCGTCCGCGATCCAAAGACACTTTAGCCGGTTAGCCTTGACTCTATCCCCATAGAATTGGTAGGAAACCCCATCAAGGCCTTGGGCAACCGCTTGTTCAAGTCAAACGGAAATTTACCAACCGTATTTCCCGAGGCCCGGGACCTACCAACCGACCTCCAGGGTGGTGAAGCCGGTTCGGACCCCCGTGGCCATCTTGAGGTCACTTGGGGTGTGTATCTATGTGCCGGCAAGCCGCCATTGGCTGATATCATACTCTCCCATCCACCTGAACTAACCCGATGTGATAGTGTGATAGGTTTGGCCGTTCCGGCTACGAGCGGCCATATTCAGTACCGAGGCGCCGCCAGCTGAGATTTATATATCAGAATATCAGGAATCAACAGGGTTTTATTATCATGATGTTTCCCTAATTTTTCAGCCTTTCGTTCTGATGGTCAATGTATCGGCGACCGTCAGTTGGCTCGCAATTTTGCGTTAACCGATTGGTTAACTGTTATTTCCAGATATTTTGGCGGATACTCCTTTGAAGGGTCAGATTTCATCAGCAAACGGTTCGTTGCTTCCGCAATTTTCTAAATAAGCACTCGAAATTTTAATCTGAATTTTTCGCGATGTCGAAATCGGATTTTCGACTTCGACATCGCCGCACTTGATTTGGACTTCTTCGAGTGGTCATACTCTTTTCCCTATGCCCGAATCAGGTTTCCCTTATACTTGCCACCCATTTGACTTGGAGATATTAGGAAAACAAAAGTGAATTGTGGGACCACTTTGAAGGGCCATATCTACGCGCGAGTGTGAGGAAAGAGAATAAGAAAAGTTGCGTTGCAAGCGCATTGGTCTCAAGTTAATTCAGGAAGCATCAAACGCCTTTGGGGTGTACACATGTCCAGTGTAGCAAGGGATAAGGGTCAGGAGGGTATAAAGTGATATATAACTCTTGGACCGTGCAACCGAATATTTTATTGCGACTTTCGAGTGTACCGCATGAGTGTTGGGGTTGCATAGATACTTTCCTTGGGTTCCCACGTATTTTTAACGTGAAGTTATGTCCATGGAGGGACATGACATATCATGGTGGGAGCCTCTTTTGAGGGTATGTTTTATATGCATGGTATATGTCTTGATATGCTCACGCCCATGTTATATATCTTCGTGTGGCCGAAGAGATGGGGAGCCATACGTGACAAGGGTTTTGCCCATGTCTCAATTGTGGAATTCAAAGTGCTAGACCAAGTCTACCGCGTATGTATTGCTCATGTATGTTTGGCAAAGAGATCCATGAGTGCACTCCCATTTTCATGGGGCATGTAGATATGAGTGGCGAAGGTATCTCCATGCACCCGATTGGGGATCTAAGTGGGGGAATTGTTCGCAAATGGTTCCAATCATTTGTGTATTGAATCATGAGCGGACATCATGGGTGAGCATAGAGATATACTATCATGACAACTTTGTATTTGGTCATATTTTCATGTTTTTGACCTCAATTTTTGCTCATTTTTGCGTTTTGTGTACTTTCCTGGTCGGCAAACAGCATTAAGCCTATGGAGAGTCGAACCATGGTATGTTGTTCATATGTTGGCATATGCTTTGGAGTTGAACACCACCATATGCCGGATCGCGTACTCCATTTGGCTTGGCGCACGAAGGATCACAAGAATTGGTCTCAAATTTGGGGCTGATTTGGGCAGTGCGTGGCGCCCATATCCGAAGGGGTTTCGAGGGTAAAGTGGGGATGTACATGGGCATTGACCTTTGGTCTCTATCCTCCATGAATACTAGACTTCGATTCCATGCGTGCTTTGAGCCTTCGGATAAGTGGTAACTTCAATTTTGAGCATATATTTGATATATGGCCAATATGGTGTGAATTGGCAGCTTTTGGCATGTTATGAGTTCAAACTCATGGGGCATATCTCGAAGCCCAATCGACTCCAAGTCCAACCAAGGTTATGTCAGGGTAGGGCATGGTCCTGAGTACCACTCAAGGCCATGACACGCCACCTCCTCCATTGGGCTAGGATTTAGAGGCTTGGGAGTGAACAACATTTTTGGGGATTATGTAGTGACTTTTGATACATGGTATTTAACCATCTTATTTGACTGGGTTCAGGGCATCATGTTGGTGAGTCAAGGGAAGGTCTTGAGTCCAGGGAATGAGGGGTCTATGGCTGTGATTGTGTAAGTTTTCATCTTTCCCCAACTTTGCTTTATTTGTGTTCATATGCCAATTTCAGGGCTTTCTTCCTTGGTGCAATTCTTGTACATGCCCGCCACCGTGAGACGACCGGTGCGCTGAACGGAAGCCCGCAGCCTGATTTGGATTGTGAATTGGGCTATTGCTGTATTTGTGGGATCTGGTTGCTGTTCAGGGTTGGAGGAGGATTACATTTTCTATATTTTTGGATTTTGGACCTTGGACTTTGAGGATTTTGAGAAATGCAATCGTTGATCCGGAGTAAATCAGCAGGGGTAACAGGCGGAAGGGGCACAGCGGGGGCCGGTCCTGGTAGGGACCTTGTTTATGGTAGCAGAGGCGTACCTGCTGCCCCTACCTACCGCCGACCCGGGGACTTGGGCCCCTATGAGCCCTGCCCAAGTACGCCCCGGGTGCGTATTGTGGACTCGGTGGAGACCACGCCGGAGATTGGAGCCATAGAAGGACCGAGACGTTCAAGAGCATGGCGAAGTCCGGAAGTTGAAGCCCGAAGAGAAGAACGACATTCGGGAAGAGGAGGACGCGACATGGAGGACCTGGTCTCCATGTGTGAGCGTCGCTGCCGAAAGGCATGCAACCTCCGCTCCGCCGCGGAGGAATCTGATGAGGCCTGCCATTCAGGCAGCAGTGGAGGACGGGCCTGGCGCTACCGGAAGCGCGGGTCACTCAAGTCCGCGGCAAGGGACGCCGGGGCTATGGACACGGACCCCAGCCCGGTCAGGCTGTGGGAATCCGAGGGGCACTCCGAGGGCTATCGGACAGCCTACGAGCCACCTTCGGAGGCGGAGATGTCCGCGCTGATCGCCAGGGCGCATACGGCCCCCGAGCCTGCCTTGAAGCACGATGCCGAGGGCTTGGAGAGGCCAGCCAGGGCCCGGACGGCACCTGTGCCCCGGCACACGGGACCAGAGACGGACGCCATAGGCGATACGCCTATGGGTGATGAGTCTGGAACCGCGGGATGCGCTGAATCTGGCGGAAAGCACGCTGCGTGCCACTGCGAGCACGTGTCCTTCCTCATGGGCAAGTACCCAAAGATGGGGATGGACGCCATCGTGCATCGCCTTGACCGCCTGAACAACGCCAAGGACGGTCTAGAGGAGGAGGTCGCGGGGATCCTGGACGACCAGTCGGCCGCGGAGAAAGACATGGAGGAGCTGCGAGCGGAACGGGACCGGTACCGGGAGAATCTGGAGCTGGCCCTGGAGAAGCAGCAGCGAGTGGTGGACAGCCTCCTCCACCTGGTGGAGGACATGTCGGGACGCCTGAAAAGGCTGGAGGAGCTACAGCCCGTCGCCTCGGGTCCGGAGCTCCCGGCAAAGCCGGCCGCGGCAGAGCTGGTGGAGCGGGTTAAGACCCTCAGGAGCGCCATGGATAAACCCATGGGCGGCCCTGCAGAGGCACCCTACGCGCCTCCGCGTGTTGACCCGGGTGCGCTGCCGTTTGTTCCCATGTTCAGCGAATCCACAATGCTCGGGGAACACACGGCACCGGCTGGGTCCATGCGGGAAGGGCACGTAACCACGGACCCGAGGAGCCTGACGGTACAGATGTCCCATGCCGCCCAGGATGTACCGATCACGACGAATATGGTAGTCTATGCAGAAGAGAAGATCGAGATCCAGAACCAGACCATGCAGGGGCGAACCATGGGAAGCGCCGACGGACATGGTCGAGGCCATCGAAGCGGAAACCTGTGGGCGAAGGACCCCAATACGGGGATATGGACGGCCGATGGAGCAAGTCTTTCCCGCATTCCAAACCCCATGGGTTCAGGCCCAACTGGACCGCACTCCATGGAGGAGAGGGATGTACGGGGAGTGTACTCACACCCCCCGGCCACAGGTGGTATCCATCTCGGAGGAGTGGTGGCTGGAGACGTCGGAGACGCCATCAGGATTGACGACCTCAGGGGAATCAAAATCCCCTATTACGACGGGAACCAGTCCAACCTGGATGACTTCATCCTGGACTGGGAGGACTTCGCCGAGGAGGTCGTCGGCGAGATGCGGGGAGCGCCGCGGGACAAGTGGGTATGCCGGACATTCCCACACCGGCTGGCGCAGGACCTGAAGGAGGAGCTGCGGGATCAGATCCGGGAAGGACTGATCCGTACGAAGCAGGCCTGCCTGCAGTGGTTGGAGGATGAGGAGCGAGTGGACGCTCCGAATCAGAAGCTGGAGGACCTGTGGTCCAACCCACTGCCGCTGGACCGCGGTGAGTTGCGGGTCCGGGAGTGGAACCGGTATCTGCGGAAGTACCGCAGATGCCTCAAGCTGGTGGAAGACTGGAACGAGGCCAGTGAGATCCGCCACTTGCTGAAGGACGTCCTCCCCGGCAACTGGAAGAGGAGAGTGGAGGACGAGGAGAAGAAGCGCGCCAAAAAGCGGGTGGCGGTGAGGATCATGGCGGCGGAGGATACCCATGCGGGTATCATGGAGTTCTTCACGAGGAACCTGGGCGAACCCGACCGGATGTTGGGCCTGAAGAACGCCGTGTACGTGGAGGTATTTGGGGACTCCATGGGGCAAAGGTTGCTGCGCCTCAACAACGTGGAGTGGAGGCGCGGGGAGCCGCTGAGGATGCAAGTCATCTTCGCCCGCATGAGCCTGGACGAGATCGTGAAGTACATCACGGTGGAGTTGAAGCTCAATGCGAAGAACGAGGCCCACGTGCAGGATCGGCATGGTCATGGACAACGAGGACACCGAGAAGACCGCCATCATCGGGAGATCCAGGAGGACACGGCCAACTCCACGGAGGATGGAAGTGGAAGTGGCCAAGACCATTGGACTGGGTCCCGGGAGGGTTCGCGAGGAGGCCCATTTCTTCGCGTTTCTGGCGCACAACGTGAGGAACCATGGGCAGGATCGGTCCAGATGGAGCCCGTTCGGACCCAAGAAGGGCAGTGCGCCAAGGAGGATCGGGAACCCACCGCTCTCGTTCCGAGAGTACAGGTCTCAGCACGACGGGTGCTGGGTCTGTTATGGCAAGGGAAACAACCATGCACACGACCACCGTCAGTGCAAGGTGTATGAGGCGGACAAGAAGGCCTACTTCGCCGCTCACCCCGAGAAGAAGCCCAAGGAGCAGCGGATTTCCGATTGGAAGGCGAAGGGCGGAGACGGGGGAAAAGGCCAAGGCAAAGGCCAAGGAAAAGGCGGAGGAAGAGGCTATGGTGGTGGACCTGGTCAAGACCGACAACTGAGGTCGATCAAGGAAGTTGCTGAGGACATGTTGAGGACGTTGGAGGAACTCAAAGCCCAGCAACGTGGAGGACAAAGTCCTGGCGGATCGCAGCCGGAAGGGGCTGCGGGAAGCCAAGTCTAGAGGAGCCGCCACGGTAGTGGGACCTCGGAGGTCTCTCCTCCGAAAATCAGTGGAATCCCAGAGAAAGCGAAGGCACATCGGGTGCCGAAGAAGGCTCCAGAAGAGCCAAAACCACTGAGTTTCGCCACTCCCAACCCCTGGAGCGCCCTGCCAAGGGAAGTACATGTGGGTACGGGACATGGCAAGAAGGAAGGAGCGACCACGGAGAGCCCCGTGGACGGGCAGGACCAACCCAAGATCTACACCATCCGTGACCATACCCTTGAAGTCCTGATGCACCCGGACGTGCTAGAGTTGCATGCCGTGAGAGTCGTCCATACACCTCATGGCGACGAGCGGCAGTTGCACTTGAAAGTGCGAGTACGGTGCGGACGAGACGAGAAGGTGGTGGATGTGTTAGTGGATATGGGTGCCTAGGTGAGCCTGGTCCGGAGAGGGTTGTTCGAGGAGGAACTCCTGCAGCCCAGCCGGAGACCGGTCCGCCTGAAGGTCGCCAACGGAGAGATTATGGGTGGTGGCACCCATGAGGCCACTATCAGTATGGAATTCTGGGAGCATGAGCGCTTGAACCGCCCTGATCAGGCAAAGAGAAGCACTCTATCTGGGAACTTCTATGTGGCCGACATTACCGATTGGGATATGATCATGGGGTATGACTTCATGGTGGCCAACGCCATTGGAGCCCTTCCCCATCGCGCAACGCTGGTCCGGGAGGACGACGAATGCCTCACATGGCTGTCCACGGATTATGCGTGCGGGTCATCCCAATGGAATGCTGAGGAAGAGGATCGGATCGTCCGAGCGGTGCAAGCTGTTGGCGCCAAGTCCAGAGGAGACCGTGGAGTTCAGCTCACGGAGTATGGAATGGCGCCGCAAGTGTACGCCAGGATGATCCAGACGCTGGGAGCTGGAGCGCCCGAGACGGACGTCTTCGCTTCCCATGATGCCCCCCTTTTGCGGAAGTGTAGGAGGCATTGGCATCGAGGAGACTCAGCCTGGCACAGGCATTGGGGTATGAAATAGTGGGGGCCCATGTATTGGCATGGCTCCCTGGATAACACCAGACGTACGGTGGAGAAGATCGTCACGGATAGGGCGAAGGGGATCCTGGTCATAACCGGCATAGGATCCACCCCATGTCCGCTGGAGGGTCTCAAGTGGACGCTGGACTCCATCACCCTGAACGAGATGTCATTCGGGCCAGAGGAGGAGTTGTTCATCGACGCCAAGGGTGTATCAATGCCCTCCCCGGGTCAAGCGTGGGGTACCAAGGCTTTCCTGGTGGATGGGGCGCAAGCCCAGCCCACGGGTGATGAAGCATTCATCCGTAGGGTGGAGGCGGTGCCCATGAAGGTCATGTTCGAGCCCAAGGAGGGGACGGATCAGCCTATTGATGGCATTGACGTCCTGTCCCACGCCGAGATCGACGAAGTCGTCAACTACATGCGGATGGGGATGCACGACCGTGTGGCAGCCAAGAAGAGGCGGGCCATGGTCACATCTCCGCATTGGTGGGATGACAAGATGTTGGTCACCGGCAAGTACGAGAAGGACGAGTTCGTGGCGAGGGTCATGGATCACATCGCGGACCAATACGATGGTCCGGTTGGGTCGGACCCACCAACATGGGATTTTCCAAGAATGGGTGCCGATGGCGACAGTCATCAGCCCGATGCCGCAAATTTCCGAAGATTATCGGTGGGAATCGCGACCCACGACGATGAAGACGGCATATCGGACGAGGAGAAGTCGGAATCGGACCCAGAAGAGGCCTATACCGCAGTGCGGTCGGTTGTATCTATACCGAAGCAAGCGGCTGAAGAGGCCGGGGAGAACCCGAAGGTCGCCGAGCTGAAGGAGAGGCTGATCAAGGCCTATCCGCGGCTATTCAGTGGCGTCGCCAACAAGAACCCTCCAGATCGTGGGAGGTTTGGTACAGCGAAGATCAAGCTGAAGCCGAACCCGAAGATGTATCGTCATCGGGAGTACCAACTTCAGGGCGATCGGGCCGAGGCCATGAAGAAGCTGTTGGCCGAGTTCATTGAGCGGGGATGGATTGAACCCTCCAACAGTGAGTGGGCCAGCCCAGCCTTCATCGTGCCCAAGAAGGAGAAGGGCGAGTGGAGGTTGGTGGTTGATTACAGAGGTTTGAACGAGCAGACCGAGCACGACTCGTACTCGCTTCCCCTGATTGACTCCATCCTCCAAAAGCAACAAAAAAAGCGGATTTTCACGGTGTTGGACCTGAAACACGGTTACCACCAGATGCCGCTACACCCGGACTCCAGGCCCTGCACAGCGATGTCGACGCCGCTGGGGCCCATGCAGTGGAAAGTGGTGCCTATGGGTGCCAAGAATGGCAACGCCACTTTCCAGCGCATGATGGAGGACCTACTCGGTCCTGTCCGGGACTGTGCCGATCCCCTCGTGGACGACATCATCATCGGGTCCGGCACGGAGAACATGACTGAGGACGAGCTCATCGACGCGCATGAGAAGGATCTGCGTGGAGTGCTCAGCGAGTTGGACAAGCACAACATGGTGTGCAAGCCCACCAAAGCCTCACTCTTCGTGAAGGAAGTGGAGTTCGCGGGTCACGTGGTTGGTCACGGGCAACGCCGTCCCATGCCTGGGAAGCTGGCGTCCCTGCGCCACTGGGAGAAGCCCCAGACCATCAGCGAACTCCGGTCCTTCATGGGGTTCTGCAATTACTATTCGGGCTATGTCCGGATGTATGCAGAACTCTCGGGGCCGCTGCACAAGATGCTGCAGGTGGGGAAGTTCGATGGCCGGAAGGGGAGCAAGAAGAAGCTTGCCTGGACCCCTGAGGCTGAGGAGGCGTTCAACTGCCTGAAGGAGCGACTCCTGGGGCAGTTGGGGCTGTTCCTGGTGGACCCGGACAAGAGATTCGTGCTACGGACAGACGCCTCGGACTATGCCGTGGGGGCAGTCCTCGAGCAAGTCCGGGACGACGGGACTCATGTTCCCGTGGCGTTTTGGAGCAGGATCCTGGCCGAAGGCCAACGCCGAACATGGACCGCGAGGGAGAAGGAGACATACGCCATTGTATGTGCGCTCAGGAAGTGGTCTGGCCACATCGGACTGCAGCCGGTGGTGGTTTGCACGGACCACCAGTCCCTACAGAGCTGGCACAAGGAGCATGTCGACACCCCCTCAGGACCAGCGGCTAGGAGGGCCCGATGGCACGAGACGTTCGCCAAGTTCAACCTCAGCGTCATGTACGTCCCGGGGAAGGACAACACTGTGGCAGATTGCCTCAGTCGCTGGGCCTACCCCGCGGGCAAGGCGTGGATGGACATATCCAGCCATGGCGACGCCGAGGACACCGAGGAGGCCAAGCGCATCATCGAGATGGAGAAGGTCATGGAGCAAGAGGGGGTCAAGTGTTTTGTGGTGATGGCAAACCGTACAGACCTGGCCAAGTTCCGGGGCGCCCGAGTCCAGGCTATTCGAGAGGAAACCCTCGAGCAATGGATGGTGGCCCCTGTAGAGCTAGTCAGGTCGGTGCTCACGGAGGACTGGTCGGATGACTATGCGGCACGGTACTGGAATGCCGTGAGCGCCCCGTCGGACGACGAATGGCCCGAGGGCTTGACCGAGGATGGCGACAAGTTGTTCCTCAAGGACAAGCTGCTGGTACCCGAAAACCGAGTGGAGGAGCTCATTGACCATTGGCACAACGCTCAGCTCATGCACCCTGGCCGAGACAAGATGCAGCAGGACCTGGAGTGGCGTTTCAAGTTCCCTCCGGGGTACTACGCCATCCTGGACAGGTACTGCAGCGACTGTGCCGTGTGTCGGGCCACGAAGAGCCCCAACCACTCCACAGCGGGCAACCCGGTGTACACGGCTATACCGGAGGCCCCTATGCGGTCTGTGGCCATGGATGTATTCGCCATGCCTGAGGTCACCGTGGAAGGAGAGACCTACGACTGTGTCATCCTGGCGGTGGATAGGCACAGTGGGTATATCGTGGCGGTCCCTGGCAAGAAGTCAAAGAAGAAGGACAAGAAGGACAAGCATGGAGTGGGGCTGCAGGCCAAGACCGTCGCTAATGCCATGATCAGGCATTGGCTGACGATTTTCGATGTCCCAGCTGTCATCTGCAGCGATCGGGGCAGTCAATTTGTGGGGACGTGGTTCAAGACGATGTGCAAGCACATGGGCATTCGGCACGCCAAGACCGTGGCGTACCACAGCGGGTCAAATGGCCGAGCTGAGGTGGCCGGGCGGCAGATGTTGGAGAAGTTCCGCCAGCTGCACATCGACGAACTGGGCCGGAACTGGTACAATTCGCTGTGGACAGTGCTCCAAGCATACCATGACCTTCCGGGACCCACTGGACTGTCGCCCCATCGCATCCTGTTCCTACGGGATCGAGTGTCACACACTCTCCCGTGGTTGAACCATGGCAAAGTGGCCCGGGATGCGAACGCTATGATGGCTGAGGCGGACAACACGGCGGCCAAGGTGTGCAAGGCACTTCACGACGAGCATGACAAGAGGGCCAAGTACTTCAAGCAGGGAAAAGTTCAGAAGTATGCTCTCCAAGACATCGTGTGGGTAGAGCGGCACCACAAGGATGTCCTGTCCAGGCATCGGCAGGCGTCCTGGTATGTGCCGGGGGTAATCGTGCAGAAGGTCGGGCAGGATCTGTATGCGGTTCGTGTGGGGAATAACAAGATCCTGGACCGCGACCATACCCAGCTTCGTCCCCGAGCACCAGACCCCAGCGGACGTCCCGTCACCTTCGAGTTCACGGCCGGGGATGTGGACTCGGACGACGAGGGTGAGGACGACGACTTCACCGCTGAGAAGATCCTGGCGGACAAGCCGGACCCGGGGACACCTGGGGGTAGGCTTTATAAAGTCCGTTGGAAGGGATTCGCC
This sequence comes from Eutreptiella sp. 'Long Island Sound 2002', assembly GCA_964036045.1. Taxonomy (NCBI): domain Eukaryota; phylum Euglenozoa; class Euglenophyceae; order Eutreptiales; family Eutreptiaceae; genus Eutreptiella; species Eutreptiella sp. 'Long Island Sound 2002'. The sequence goes on along the minus strand of OZ038383.1, from coordinate 26,747,870 downwards.
GCATCCAGAAATTCGTGGGAGCCTCCGAGCAGTTTTGTGCCGAGGTACACCACGGTCTGGATGGACTACCTGAAGAAGAAGAATATTTCGTTGGATGTCAAGGACGTGTTGGTCCATTTGGTTGCTGCTGTAGCACCGTAGTGGATCCCCCTTGGCATTTTGTTTGTTTCTGTGATTGAGGAGACGGGTGAGGGCGTTCATGCGGGGATTTTTTGGCCTTGATTGGCCATATACCCCCTTCACTCGGTCTCCACGTATATATTTCATCGTGGTATACGTATTTATATCGATCGACGACATTTTTCTATCTTTGATCCCCTTTGTCCATGTTGTAGATCAAGAGGAGACCGGATATGGCGTAGGGCACCAATTTTCAGTGTCCTCACCCCTCCCTTGGGGCGTGGGGGACGCCTACGACGTGTGTGGGGCCTCCATGTGTCCTTGGGACATGGGGGGGGGTTGGAGCCCATTGGGGTCCCCCCGTCCTCTCTTCAATGACTTCCGAGCGGTAACAACGCTCTGAGAAGGGGGGTGAAGCCGGTTCGGACCCCCGTGGCCATCTCGAGGTCACTTGGGGTGTGTATCTATGTGCCGGCAAGCCGCCATTGGCTGATATCATACTCTCCCATCCACCTGAACTAACCCGATGTGATAGTGTGATAGGTTTGGCCGTTCCGGCTACGAGTGGCCATATTCAGTACCGAGGCGCCGCCAGCTGAGATTTATATATCAGAATATCAGGAATCAACAGGGTTTTATTATCACGATGTTTCCGTAATTTTTCAGCCTTTCGTTCTGATGGTCAATGTATCGGCGACCGTCAGTTGGCTCGCAATTTTGCGTTAACCGATTGGTTAACTGTTATTTCCAGATATTTTGGCGGATACTCCTTTGAAGGGTCAGATTTCATCAGCAAAGGGTTCGTTGCTTCCGCAATTTTCTAAATAAGCACTCGAAATTTTAATCTGAATTTTTCGCGATGTCGAAATCGGATTTTCGACTTCGACATCGCCGCACTTGATTTGGACTTCTTCGAGTGGTCATACTCTTTTCCCTATGCCCGAATCAGGTTTCTCTTATACTTGCCACCCATTTGACTTGGAGATATTAGGGAAATGAAAGAGAATCGTGGGACCACTTTGAAGGGCCATATCTACGCGCGAGTGTGAGGAAAGAGAATAAGAAAAGTTGCGTTGCAAGCGCATTGGTCCCAAGTTAATTTAGGAAGCATCAAACGCCTTTGGGGTGTACACATGTCCGGTGTAGCAAGGGATAAGGGTCAAGAGGGTATAAAGTGATATATAACTCTTGGACCGTGCAACCGAATATTTTATTGCGACTTTCGAGTGTACCGCATGAGTGTTGGGGTTGCATAGATACTTTTCTTGGGTTCCCACGTATTTTTAACGTGAAGTTATGTCCATGGAGGGACATGACATATCATGGTGGGTGCCACTTTTGAGGGTATGTTTTATATGCATGGTATATGTCTTGATATGCTCACGCCCATGTTATATATCTTCGTGTGGCCGAAGAGATGGGGAGCCATACGTGACAAGGGTTTTGCCCATGTCTCAATTGTGGAATGCAAAGCGCTAGACCAAGTCTACCGCGTATGTATTGCTCATGGTATGTTTGGCAAAGAGATCCGTGAGTGCACTCCCATTTTCATGGGGCATGTAGATATGAGTGGCGAAGGTATCTCCATGCGCCCGATTGGGGATCCAAGTGGGGAAATTGTTCACAAATGGTTCCAATCATTTGTGTATTGAATCATGAGCGGATATCATGGGTGAGCATAGAGATATACTATCATGACAACTTTGTATTTGGTCATACTTTCATGTTTTTGACCTCAATTTTTGCTCATTTTTGCGTTTTGTGTACTTACCTGGTCGGCAAACAGCAAGAAGCCTATGGGGAGTCGAACCATGGTATGTTGTTCATATGTTGGCATATGCTTCGGAGTTGAACACCACCATATGCCGGATCGCGTACTCCATTTGGCTTGGCGCACGAAGGATCACAAGAATTGGTCTCAAAATCATGGGCTGATTTGGGCAGTGTGTGGCGCCCATATCCGAAGGGGTTTCGAGGGTAAAGTGGGGATGTACATGGGCATTGACCTTTGGTCTCTATCCTCCATGAAGACTAGACTGCGATTCCATGCGTGCTTTGAGCCTTCGGATAAGTGGTAACTTCAATTTTGAGCATATATTTGATATATGGCCAATATGGTGTGAATTGGCAGCTTTTGGCATGTTATGAGTTCAAACTCATGGGGCATATCTCCAAGCCCAATCGACTCCAAGTCCAACCAAGGTTATGTCAGGGTAGGGCATGGTCGTGAGTGCCACTCAAGGCCATGACACGCCACCCCCCCCATTGGGCTAGGATTTAGAGGCTTGGGAGTGAACACATTTTTGGGGTTTATGTAGTGACTTTTGATACATGGCATTTAACCATCTTATCGGACTGGGTTCAGGGCATCATGTTGGTGAGTCAAGGGAAGGTATTGAGTCCAGGGAATGAGGGGTCTATGGCTGTGATTGTGTAAGTTTCCATCTTTCCCCAACTTTGCTTTATTTGTGTTCATATGCCAATTTCAGGGCTTTCTTCCTTGGTGCAATTCTTGTACATGCCCGCCACCGTGAGACGACCGGTGCGCTGAACGGAAGCCCGCAGCCTGATTTGGATTGTGAATTGGGCTATTGCTGTATTTGTGGGATCTGGTTGCTGTTCAGGGTTGAAGGAGGATTACATTTTCTATATTTTTGGATTTCCGACCTTGGACTTTGAGGATTTTGAGAAATGCAATCGTTGATCCGGAGTAAATCAGCAGGGGTAACAGGCGGAAGGGGCACAGCGGGGGCCGGTCCTGGTAGGGTAGGGTAGGGACCAAAATACCCGTGAAAGGCCAAAGCCGTTTCTCCCGTGTCGACATCTTGAATACTGATCCCTTGATCTATCATGACACCCACCCTCTTCCCCCAAAGGACCTCCTAGCAGCCCCCGTTCCCGCCCCACAAATACTTTTGTACGGCGATGGACTCCCCTACCCCGGTTTCCTACGAAGCTTTTCCTTGGCTGATCTACCCAATTTTGAATGGGGAAAATTAGTTGGGCTTGTTACCTTAATTATGCTCCCCAAGTTGGCTCCTTTCCAAGACGAGGCTCCGTTTTTCTCGCATTGCTCCACCATTAAAAACATAGTCAATATGCTCCGGAGCGCAAAAAAATTAAACAAACCCACAACAGTGTGGGTGGCCTACGAGTCTAGGTCCAATGTCGCTGACCTGGAATTGGCCACGATTCTTGATCGCCGAATCTACCTAGTGCCGGCACTAAACTTCCTATGGCTATCGGTAGTGTGCCCCATCATTCATTTGGCGCACCGGGTTAACTCTTCGGAGCACCTTCAAGACACCCCATGTCCCCTTGACCACCCCTTGATCCTTTTTCAATTGACTTCCTTTCCCCTTCCCAAAAACCATGTACCGCGTACAATAGGGTATTTCCCGAAAGATATTTCGGTATCCGAGCACGTGCCTCGCATCCATAAGCCCGCCTCCACACTTTTTGACGTAAGAGTGGACGTACCCACGACCATTCGAAAAGATGTCGACGGAGTAGAGGTGCAGTGGAACATCAAAGGCTCCCTCCCGTTGATGCTCCTAATCAGCGGACTCTCGCCGGATGACACCTCCACGGTGTTAAAAGAATTGCAAATCCCTAGGATTACGAAAAATTGCTGGCCAATTTTGGTCAAATCCGCCCCCGAGGACTAGAAGCTGTTTGACTTTTTCGTGCCTTTTGACGTTTTGGGGAAATTCTATGACGAGCAGCCCGCTCTCATGGGTATGGGCATCTCGATCGGACTCCTTGACCGTTCGGTTAAGGAGTCAGCCCTCATCATCACCCACCAACCCCGCTTCGTAAAGGGCCAAAAGGGCCAACGCAAAATGCCGTCGAATGAAATTCGTACAGCGGTGGAAATGAACCTGCCCCTCTACCGGAAATTTGGTTTTCTTGTTTTGCTAAACAAGTACAACCTCTTCGGGATGTTGGACGACCCCATCCTGCTCCAGCCTACGGTTCAAGAGCTGGAGAACGTCGCGGACTTGATATGCGTGTCGGCACACACGCAGCAACGCATCTTCGCTAAAGAGGTTGACAAAGTGGTGGAACCACCCTATGCCCTCGTGCGGTTTTCGCCCACTTTTAGCACCAACGATGTACTAAAGTCCGCAGCCAGTTTCGGACCGGTTGAAACACACCAGTTGTTCCAACAGTCTGGTATTTTGCTTGTGAACATCCAATCTATGGAATCGGCCACACTCTCATACGGTGCGATTCTGCCCGGCCCGGTGTACTTTACCTCAGGGTCGGCAGAAAAAGACACATCCCTCTCATTCACCGAAAGGATGAAGAGAGTTGACTTGGCCGCCATGCCCGCACCCAAACTAAACGAAACAAATCTCGCCGCGGCAGTGCTCCCAGATTTTGCCCTCCCAGACATACAATCCGCCACGAGGTCCCCGGTACCATCAATTCACGTGGTAACCGAACATGGGTCCACCACGCATTTTCGATGACCACGCGTCCTTATCCTGTTTTGCAGAGCTCAGCGCAAACCACGTCACGAATGGCCCTCCTGTGCCATGGAGTCAAGTGATCAAACCGCGAGAGCGAGTCACTTACTCGTATGAATCTCTATCCTCCCTTCTCTATACCATGCAACCGCGTTTCCACGACTACGCATGCGTCGCATCTATATTGCTTGTGATTTGTAAGACACACAGGAAACTCATAACTACCAGTGTATACCTATGTCATTTGACACTCACTGCCACCCTTGTCTGCGTGTTCAGGAATGGCACACGGCGAGTCGCCCCGCTCACCCAGCCAAAGGTGTCGTATAAACCAGCAGGGTCGTCGCCCGTACTACCTGTGCGCCTGCACTTATCGCACCACGTTACCGTTTTGTTGGCTCTATGCGCCACATACTTGCGCCTCGTCGGTGTCTCGATTTTCTATGTAGCATTCGTTACTAAACTCACACACCAACTGTCGCTCCACAGAACACATACACCTGAACCACCGATTGACGCAAAGCGAATAGACAACCAAGCAGCTGATGCTGAACCACCAGGTCCTGCCGAAACCCCAGACCCCTCCGCGCGGCGCGTCACCACACACGACACCCTCACATTCGGTGCGCTCAATGTGGGAGGTGTTGAGATCACCCCCAACAGACTTTGCCACCTGTTAGCAGGCTTTGGCAAAATGCCACACACCATATCGCTCAGTGAGTTCAGACCTAGTACAGTTTCTCATCTGCAGGACCACGCGAGAGTCGCCAGGTATTGGGGTTACCATTTGCTCTCTAGCTCACCAGACACCAAAGCTGGTGTGGCCTTGTTGGTCCACACCTCAATTTCTCCTAGCAAGCCGTCTCTCCGCGTACACATCCCAGGCAGACTGATTTCCTGCCAGTTGTCCCTGCACACGGACCCGCTGATGCCCCGGGTTACAGTTGCCTCTTTCTACGGCCTGCATACCTCCAGAGAGCGCGTCCCTTGTGAGAAGCACCTCGATCCGCTAACCAGAGAGTGTGCGATACTGTTAGGTGATTACAACGGTGTTACCAGAGCCTCACACACCACCACCCTGCGAGCCAACATATGGCCTTGGCTTGTGGCCAAGGAGCGCTCAGGTGCTCTAGCAGACCTTCTGACCCCACACTTCCAGGACACACCCTACACTAGAGTAAGGCGGTACCACGGCACCAAGAGTTATATCGACAGGGCCTACGGTACACGCACTTTTGCTGCCCTCTTCAAGTCGACGGACGCAGCGGTCCCTGACTTCACCAAGGTGACTGGAATCCAGGACCCTGATCCCATCCTAGTACACACTGTGCCATGGACGACCCCGCACATGCCAGAACCCAGGTGCGCAATGTGGAATAGGCGAGACGTACTGAGGTATCAGCAACGGATAAGCCAACTGATGCGTGACTTGCCCATCCCACATGCCATAGATGAGGTGGAGGCCACTTACTCGACTGTCACCGCGCACATGCTTACTGCCATGCGCGAGACGAATGAAAAAAAGCAGCCCATCGAAAGGAGACCCACAGACGTAACTGACTGGGCACAGGTGGTCAGGCAACTGGCCAGGCAAGCCAAGCGCCGCTCCAAAATTGTTTTCCGTCGCGTCGAACACACACTACTCACACCCCTCGCGCAGTCAACCCTCGCGGCCCCCACACACAAAATACAACGCATCCTCCAAAGAAATACGCCCTGGTCCTCCCGTGCCCTCGATCTGGTACCACCACAACCAGTTACCCCTGACCCCCCCCCCCCCACAGTGCAAGAACTCAGGTCTCTGGCACGCGCCCCGAGAAAAAAATCGCCTGGCCCTGACGGTGTTCCACCCTACCTCATCGCCTCATTGCCCGATCCAGTTTTCGCTGTCATACATAAATGTATTGTACTGTGTTATGAATCCAGCCACATACCACGCCAGTGGCTTATATCCGAAGCGTTTTGTCTCTTTAAAGGGAAAAGGGAGTGGCAGGATCCTGATAGGTGGAGACCCATCGCGATGAGTACCTCCATCTACCGCCTACTCATGCGTTGGGTGTATAAAACCCTGTACCCGATACTAGCCCCCCACCTCCGCTCTCGACAGTTTGGGGGCCGCCAAGGCTCCTCTACAGCACATGCCACCCAGGTGTTTTTAGACGACCTAGACAAACTGACTGATACAGAGGCCGTACTAGCGTTTGATGTGTATCATGCGTTCGACAGCCCCCCGAAATACCTCATCCACCACACACTGCAACGGATGGGCACACCGGTCAAGCTACTGCTCTTAATTACACTGGTGCTTGAACAGGTTGCGACATTCATTCGCGGTGCAGAGGATGTGGTCTTCACCACCACCCACGGGGTTAAGCAGGGATGCCCCCTATCCTGTTTCACTCTTTGTAGTAGTTTTCGACATTCCCTTGCGGTATCTTGAGCAGAAGGGGGTCACTTTCTCTGCATACGTCGACGACATAGCTTCCCCTGTGCCTCGACAGTGTAGTCAATCCAGAGCATCTTTAGTTCAGCACGCCCTGAGTCTGATTGCTTGCCAGGTCAACGCCCTCAAGAGCGAATCCCTCCAAGTAGGCAACAAACTGCCCGACCTGCCCACCCTCCCCAAATACTACCACCCGCCTTGCCCCGTGCAGGCTGAAAATGTCTCAATCTTGCGGTGTGTGCCCGCCGAGGAACCGCCTCCGTGGAGTGGCCAGGTTGCGTGCTCCTTCTCCCGCACTACATGCCTCATGCACTTAGGACACCCCCTGCCAGCACAATTTGAGGTACACGCTGCGGTTACTGTCCTGCTCAATGAATTACGTTCACAGCTAAATGAGCTCCACGCCCAGCCAATTCAAGTTCTGGATAGGGTTTTGCTTGTGAACTCCATGGTCCTGCCCCGCCTCCTGTACCGATCTGAATGCATCCCACTGACGGAGGATCAGACCATGTCCTTCACACGGACCCTAGAGCGCTTTATTTTTGGGGTGATGGGGCTGCCGCTGACGATTACCCAGAAGACCCTCTACTCACATCGCTCCCACGGCCTGGGATTGGGATACTTTCCTGTCCTACACCCCACCAGAGCTCTGGATGTCCTACATCGCAACAACCACCTTTCCACGCTCTCCACTACCCCCCGTCTGTCGATGTCTCCATACAACTTATTCATGTCCCCTGTGTCCAAGTTTAAAACATCATCCTCGACGGTGGTTCCCCTGGATGTCTCGTGGAAAGGCGCCAAAATAACCAAGAACGCTATGTCAGTCGTCAGCTTTGCGGGCCTCACAGTATACTTACTGCCCTCGTCACATAAACCGAATGACACATACTCCGATGGCAGCAAAATTGGGTCTCCACCCGCTGCAGGAGCCGCAGCACTCCTTTCTACAGGAGAATTGGCTGTATGCAGAGTACCTGGCATCCCGAACCCGTACAAGGCAGAGCTAGTTGGCATCCTGCTGGGCTCCCACCTCTCTGCAGCAGGAAAAAAAATGAAACTGGATTGCCAAGGGGCCATCGCCTCAGCGACGGGGACCAAACGGCCTGTCAGACAAGCGGCATGGGTGCTACGAGTTTGGCAGTCCATCCGGGAAAAAGGACAGACCTTAGAGTGGGTGGAAGGACACATGGGACACGAATAGGATGAGCTCTCCGATGACTTCGCTAAGCAGGGCTCTACTCTACCGCGTCCCCCCCCAGTCAAAGCATCGTCCGTATGGGACATTATCCGTCATGGTGAACTTGTCCTCCCCCCCCACAAGACGTGGACGCACGACTACATCCCCTCACACACCCATGACCGCTTCCACCCCATCTCTTGGAAGCCCCTGAAGTTTCGTAGAGTCCCCTGGCACAAGTGGCTTTTCGGCCTGCAGTCGCGGCTTGGCTACAGCCATTACGCCACGTTCTGGGCCGATCGCCCATCTGCTACCCCCTGCCCCACATGCTCTGCCTACCACAACCTCAGTGTACACGGCGTAGTTACTCACTGCACTCCAGCACACCCCCTCGTCTCTGTGTGGTTGCAGTCCTGGCCATGTCCTTCCATGGTGAATAACTGGCGTGCCTTGGCGCACAGACAGGACCTCAGTGTTGCGGGCCGGCTTGCCGTTCCGCGCTCCCTCTACCAGTACTTGCGCTCCCACCTCGGGGGCGCCAGAGAGACACGGCAGACCATAGGGCGGATCCAGAGCGCGGTTTTAGACAACGTGACGGCAGCCCTCGCCGGCTCGGCCCCACATACCTCTCGACGACCATCGTTTTTTTGCCAACACGATTGGCGTGCACCCTCGTCCCTCCTTTGATGAACGTTACCTGCTTTCGTCCCTCTCTCTCAGTTTCAACTTAATTACGACCCCTCGCTGACACGAACATGTCCTGTATGTCTGTTCCCCTTTTTCTGTGACCCCCCTACCCCTGGATGTCACGGCACGTGCATGCCAGTTACAGGACCCGTTTCATTCCACCCCCCTGCCTTGCTTTCTCTTCCCAGGCAAGTCAACCAGGCAGTCACCTCGAATGAACCAGTGGACGCCCCTAAACTAATTGGATACTGCCCCAGGGCAATGTACACGATTGGCAGGCGGCCACCCACTTGGATTTATTCGCTGCGACGAATTTCTGTTTGCGTCAGTGCACCACTCTGTCCTGCTTTCACCCCTCCAGCCCCCCAGGAAACCCCCCGAACACTGCCTCAGTGCATACCTATCTTTCACGGGTCACGTGCGACCTGCTGGGCTGACTGCCCACACGAGCCAGCGGACATGGACGGGGAGCCACCACTTTTCTATTTTTTTCCAGAGCGCTAGCCCTGTGTGGCCAGCTCGACAGTAGGCCAGCGTCTACGTGACACCGGGGAGGGCAGGGCCACCTCTGAACCTGTCCAGTCCCTGCCTGAGCTCGCCCCCCCCCCTAATCCACCACTTTACCGAGTGGCCACTGACGTCCTTTAGCCCCCCCCCCCTGCGGTGCTGACCCACGCCGCCTTGCCCGTATTGTTCTGCATCACTGGATTACTGTCCTGGCAGCTGCCGGCCCACTGCGTGCCCCACATGTAGGTAGTACCCCCGGGATTACCACATGGGCGACCATGAGTGGAGATGCCACCTCTGTTTACTTTTATTTTACACACGCATAGTTCAGCGGCGGAATGTCAGCTCACCGGCCCACCTCCTGACCTGTGACCTGGGGATGCGGGTCACTCGTTGTATATTGGACTGGCCTCCTGAGAACTTTCTGCGAGCTGTCTCGAACTCTGTTTTCAAAAAAAAAAAAAAAAAAGTATACACCCTCGACCAAGCCCCCGCCCTAGGACTCGGTCCACTAGCGCCTATGGCGCTACTCCCGGACCCCACACAACCGGTGCCACATACGGGTAGAGGAACCAAAGCTTTTTTCAAACCCCAACCCGAAACCAAACTACCCAAGTTTTCGGGTAGAAACCTCGACGTTTACGCCGAAGATTTTTTGAGGTTCTTGAGGTCGACGGGACCAGAAGACCTCAACGAAAGAGCCAAGGCGGACCTTGTTATCAACGGTTGTGACAACAAGCACGTGAAAGAAGTGGTTTCGGAAGCACTCAAGAAAAGTGACTCTTGGGTAAGGTTCCTTATTACGCTCAAAAAGCTCTACCCTACTTACGTTACCAACCTAGAGCTTATTCAAGAGATAGAGCGTATCCCTCGGATGAAGGAATACCCTACAACCGCGGACATAGCCCAATACGTCCAAACGTTTACTACGCTTACGGACCAATTGGCTACGTCCTACTACGACGACTCCAAAGCCCTCCTACACCTCCTACCTCGTGTTCCGCCCAAAACCATGGACGAAATACGTGCTACTCCCCAGATGTTGTCTCGAATACACACTTTCATCTCTCTTGTTGACCTCCTCTACGAGTTGGCCCTCCAGAGAAGGTCCGACGCTACTTTGAAGAACTTGCACTCGATGGCTCAACTCAAGTGGCTAGACGGGCACACCAACGCCGACTCCAACGCCCCTATGAACCAAGAAGAACCTTTTGCCCACTCGCTATGTGAGGAGTGCTTCGTGTCTTTCCAACAAGCACGAGGAGAAGCAAACGGCAACCGTGGTGGTCGCGGTTGTGGACGTGGAAAAGGTGGAGGAGGCAAAGGAAAAGGCCAAGGGCAGTGGTATTGGCGAAGGGAAGTCGAGGAGGACAACTCCACCGCGCCCAAGTTCTTCGCCACCGTGTTTTGCCCCAATTGTGGGACAAAACACAACGTAAGAGACAAGGCGTGGCAAGACAGCCTTGACGCGAGGAAAGAAGAGCAAAAGCAAACGAAGAAAGGTCAAGGCAAAGGGGGAAAGGACCAAGCGAAAGGAGTAGAAAAAGGAAGTGGAGGAAAAGCGAACGGAGGAAAGGCAATCGAAGGAAAAGGAGGCAAAGGAAAAGACGATGACAAAGGAAAGCCTCAAGAGAAGAAACGCTTGGAAGAGTTGACAGAAGGAGAGCGAGAAAACAAGCGAAAAAGAGTTCTCAAGCTCGAAAGACAAGCTAAGAACCTCAAGGACCTTCTCGCGGGGCAAACGCTGGGGGAAGCCTAGGTGGACACCGAGACGACGCACCGAGGTATTGCTACCTATTGAGGGTTGCTATCAATGGTGTATGGGTGGACGCATACCTTGATACCGGCGCTACAATCTTCCTAGTCTCCTCTAGGTTCGTACACTACGAGGACCTAGTTCCCAAAAATATTTTTGGGGTAAAAACGGGAGAAGGGGGAGTCACTCTCACCAAAGGCGAGATAGAAGGAGAAGTACAAGTGGGGGACCGAAAGGTACTTCAAAAGTTTCAAGCGTTCGACACCGACGCCGTTGAAGCCGTATTGGGGACGGACTTCTTTGCCCAAAACAAGTGGATAAAATATTTATCCCTTCAGGAGCCCACTCACTTGTTGGTGGTGAACGAAGAGCAAGAATGGGAAGCAATACCCCTCAAGGAGACAAAGTGTCCAAGACCTACGCTCAAAACTCTGAAGAGTTTTCCGTTGGCACTCGATAGCGAGGTGAAGCAGGAGAGTATCCTCGCTACCTTGAGCCTACATCGAACGGAGAACTACACTCTCGACTCCGCCGCCAAGCGTGACGCGTTTCGAGAACTTGGCCTTAACCCGAACACGTGTAACGGCGACTTTGTCGAACTCTTTACGTCCAAAGAGAACGCCGACGCGGAGTACTTTTGTACTCCCAAACCAACAACACGTGGTGGTATGACTGGGGAAAGTTGGGAGCTTGGAAGATGCTCTACGCCGACCCCCCTTTCTCAAAAATACTCCACACGTTGGTAAAGGTGTATGTGGACCAAGCTACGGTCGCGTTGGTTATTCCCGAAGGGAAGAAGTGGGAAGAAAAAGAAAAGCCATGGGGGCCTATACTCGAAAAGTTGACGGTGACAAAGTTGCTCTTACCTGACGTTCCTCTTTACCGACTTAACCCAAAAGAAGAGGTTTTGCCAAAGCCGCGTTGGCGAACCGCTATGTACCTAGTCTCGGGGAAGAACGTGTCCTCTAACCCCATGGAAAACGTGTCTCAGGAGATAAAGAAGTTCGTGCTAAAGCACCGGCGTGGGTACGGAAAAGAAGAGATGATGAAAAAGTTTCCGGACATGAACGAGAGCAAGGAAGAGTACAAGTTCGAGACGCCTACGTTTCAATTTGAAGAAGTGGTTCAAGAAAGTCCAAAAGAGAGCGAAGAAACCTCCGACGAAGGCGGAAGTATATCCGAAGCCCCTTCTGAGTCGACTATACCCTTTTCAAACGACTCCTACACCACTATGGACTACGACGACTTGGTCGCCAACCTGTTCTTGGAAGAAGTAGAACCTCCAGAGGCTCCTTCGACTCCTTCCGAAACTCCTAACCCCGAAAAAATTCTTTCACAGGTTTCCGTCCCACTAGAATCGATGACGAGCGAAGGAGACAAACGTGAACTCCGTCTCCTACACGCACGCCCGAGTAAAAATTCGTTCCCTTCTTCAAAAGAAGATTTGGAAGAAACTCGTCTCCTTCTACTAAATCAAATTGACAGACTCCAAAAACTGGAGCTAAAGGAAAAATGGAAAAGCATGGTCTACCTAGACGAGTACGACGGAGAAGAGGGGACGTATTTCGATGTCAGCAAAGAATTGGTCATGCTTCACGAACTACACGAAGCATTGGAACAAGAAGAACAAGAAATCGAAGGAGAAGAAGAAAAGAAGAAAGAAAGAAAAGATCAATTACGCCGGAAAGACATCAAGAGACTAAGAAAGAAAGTCAAAGAAAAGAATAAAATTGATCACCAAGAGAATCAGATGATTTTGGACCCCGAACAGGTCCTAGCCCTCAAGAAATTGACGGAGCAAGATGAAAATTCTAAGAAACAAGAATTAGGTGCGTCCAATCTACACGGATCTGAAGACCTCAAGATTTCGCTCGACAAAATGGATGTTGACCAGAGGATCAAGAAATCATCCTGCATTTCTCTGACATTTTTGGTCCGTTACCTCCACCCGGATCGGTGAAGAAACTCGTGACCATGGACGTAGAACTAAGAGAAAATTTTCTCAAAGATCGATTTCGATGTCGGGCGTACCCAGCATCAAAAGATGACATGGCTGAGATTAGTCGCCAAATCAAGGAATGCGTGGAGGCCGGTTTGGTTTACGAATACAAAAAGACGGACTATCCTAAGCATTGCAGTCCATGCTTCCTGGTAGCTAAACCAGGGAGCACTGCAAAAAGATTGGTGGTCGACTACAAAAAGGTCAACCAGAAGATAAAACTGCACAGCAGTTCGTTGCCCCTGATGGAGAACACCGTGGAAACCGCTGCTGGATGCAAATACAAAACTAAAATGGACAAGCGGTCCGGTTTCTGGCAAATTGACCTAACGGAGCATGCCCAAGATCTAACGGCATTCATTGCTCCGGATGGACGGGTCTACAAATGGCGGGTAATGCCATTTGGTATTGCTAACGCCCCGGCATTGTTCCAGGAGCTGATGAATCAAATCATCGCCCTGTGTAAACGACGACCGGCCGTCCAAGAGCTCCTACAGCGTGGTGCTGTCCTGGAGGCTCACATCGACGATGTCATCCTAGGGACGAACACCATCGATGACCATCTCCTACCACTCCGAGAATTCTACACCGTCTGTCAAGAAAATCACCTCCGCATCAAGCTCGAGAAATGGGAATTTCTCAAGACGGAAACAGACTACCTCAGATTCAACATCAGAAATGGATGGTGGAAACTGCAGGATCAAAAGATGAAGCGCCTGATGGACTTCGACCTAACGGATTCTATGTCTAAAGCTGAAGGAGTTCAGAAAATCCGACAATTCATCGGATCCTGTAATTTTTACAGGCGGCGTCTCCGAAATTTCACGGAAGCCGCGCACCACTAACGGATCTCATCAAGAAGGAGACTCCGTGGCGCTGTGGACCCATTGAAAAGCAAGCAATCGAAGATGCCAAGAAGAAAATCCGAGAATGCCTAGTACTTGGAGTACCCTAACGCTACGGCGAGATGATTCTAATCACAGATGCCAGTACCGTTGGAGAAGGAGGGACATTATTACAGTGGCAAAAGCTAACTACGGATCAATGTAAAGACATTGATTATCGCCTAAGAGTTCAAGGTGTCACAGGAGAAGGATTCATGAAGTCTGACTATGACTCCCAAGAATGGCGCCTAGTTCCACTTGGCCACTGGAACTGGAAGTGGAATGCAGCCCGCTCACACTATCACACCTACGAGCAGGAGCTGTTAGCTGGAGTTCTAGTGTTGGCCAGTCAACACAGGATCCTGGGTACCAATCCCATCACGTGGCTATGTGATCAGCATTCCGTGAAGTACTTTATGGAAAGACCACCGCCAGATGGAAAGCGTCTACGACGATGGTGGGTCTACCTGAGCCAACTACGACTCGCTACATTCCACATCCGGGGAATTAAAAACAAACTCTGTGATTATCTATCACGGAATTGTTTTGATTCCCTGGTGGGGGCAGACACCGAGATGATGGCCCAAGAAGCTTTCGCCAAGATGGATCAACATCTCGATCTCTTTACGAGGAAAGAAAAACTCATGTCCTGGAGTATGAAAGACCTGACGGCAGATTACTCGGACATCTCCGACCAGTTGACGATTGGGAGCTCAAAGATCCTGGAGGGAGTACAATGGTCCCGCACGTCAACTCACCTATACAGGGAAGACCTCATTTGTGTCCCCAAAGACTATGAAGAAACTATGTTGGAATGGGCACACAAAACGGATGGTCACCCTGGGGTGGAGGGAACTCTTTGCTTCTTCCAGAAGTATTTCTTCGCTAAGAGTAGCGATGCATCTCTCAGGAAGATTTTATCTAAGATTGTCTCTGAGTGTCCCTGCACTAAGGCTAAAGCTAACACTTCAGCGGATTGTGGTGAGGTAAGGAATCTCCCGATTCCGAACCAAATGAACTCCATCCTCTACGTGGATTTTATGGAGTTACCTAAATTTGCTGGCCATGACTTCGTTCTCCTGGTGACGGATGGACTCAGTCGCTACAGCCGAGTGTTTCCCCTTACTAAGAAGGTGGATGGTGAAGGAGTATTGAAAGAGATTTTCGAAGGATGGGTACAAGTCTACGGATTACCCAAGATTATCCATAGCGATCAAGACGTCCGGTTTACCAGCCCTACTGGTTGGTACCGAAGCGTCATGAGAGCCATGGGTACGGAAGTCCAGTTCAGAACTCCTTACCTACGAACAAAGAATCCTCTATGCGAACGCCAACTCGGCTGTTTCAAAACAGTCATGAGGATTCTGATGCTGAACAAAAGGAGCCGAAACTGGCTAAAACTAGTCCCATATGCCATCTACTTGATGAATAATCAAGTGAGTAGCAGGACTGGTGTCACCCCTACGGAACTGTTCCTAGGGAGGCCAGGTTTCAACTTCGAATTCCCCTGCGCGAGCGAAGGAAATCAGTAGAAAAAGGGTGCTTTTCCAATGCTTTGAGGCATACTCTAGTTGTATTAGAGATGCACTGAGCATCCAGGCATTTCTATCTTAGTATTGGCCCCATGAAAAGTGGTGATAACACATTTTGACCTATGGAACCAAACACCCAATCAGGATATGGAGTGGACCCCTTAATCCCCTTTCAATGTGAGGCAAATCATCTTTTCCTGAGTCGACTGAGAACTGACATATCCAGGGCAGAGCCTATGAATTTATCTATGTTTTCTCATGAATTCTTAGCTGTCCCAGTGGTATGCACCCTAGGGGGCTGGGCACCTCTTTTTGAGAGGTCCTGGGTTCAATTCCCGGTCAGCCTAGCTAAGTAGGAAGATCCCATGTGACATGGCAGTGACCTCATCGTCACATGCTCTGCCACCTCAGCACATATGGGACCGAAAACAAAGAGTGCACATCCCCTGAGATGGCACTATGCAGATTTAGTGACCATAGGGCAGTTTTCCAACTCTTTTCCAAAACATTTCAGCTATCTTTGTGAATATGCCATCAGATGTGCCTTGAGTTGCAGTTTCTGTGAATATCCTTACATCTTTCACTGTTTACACTGCAGCCCTTCATGCTTTGATCCTGATTCTCTTCTACTTGCATATCTCTGGCTTGGGCTATCCTGGATCGATTGTATTTCAGCAAACAAAAGCTTTTCATCTTCAAAAACAAGCAGCAGGAAACCCTACACCAGCAGCAAGCAGCAGGAGAGGCACAAACAGAGTGTTGAAATCACTATAAACGTTTCTGGTAGCAGAGGCAGACTGTCTCTGCGTACCGGCAGCAACCCCGTGCCGTACAACCAGTGCGCCGAGATCAGTCACATATAAGCAGAAGGGCGAACGAAGATGGACACAAAGAAGGAGGACACCGACTTGGAGTCAGCGCCTGAGGCACCAGCAAGGCGAGCACCTGGTGTACCTGGACCTGGACCTAGCGCTGTACCTTCGGAGCCCTTACATGGGCCAGTGAACGTGGCTGAGGACTCTTTGGATGGACTCCAGTTGGCCTTCAGGGCCCTCTCAGTCGAGGAGGTGGTCACTCAGCCTGTGAAGAGGAAGAGAGAGAGCGAGAAGGATGCTGGAGACGAAGCAGACAAAGGAGAGGACCAAGGGCAAGACCTGACGAATGACCCTACCTTCGAAGGCGCACAAAGAGCTTCTGGCCTCCACGCATCACCCTCTCCTATAACCACCACACTCCCAATTCCAGACCCAGCCGCTGCAACATCCACTCCCATAACCAACCCGCCTATGGCAGAGGGCACAGGCTTTACTGGCATGCCTGCCTACCCTGCCTATGGTTTGGGCCCACCTACCACTGCGTTTCCTGAGACAACTACTGCCAGTGAGCCGGTGGCTTCCAGTTCTGCGCCGCGATGGCATGCGGCTGACTATCACCATCCTCTACCCGCTACGGGAACCTATGTGGATGTTCCTGGGTATGCACCTGGGTATGCAACCTTGAGTGGGTTGAGGAGAGGACCTGAGTCTCTTGGAGGCAGGAGTAGAGGATCGGGGAGATCCTCCAACAGGTCCCTGACGCGGTCGGAGATCAACGAGGTGCTCCGAGGAGCCACTTCTAAAATTGTGGGCGACCTCACTCAAGAGATCCGAGAGAAACTGGAGCCCCTGATGATACCGCCCCAAGCGTCACCTACCACGGTGGGAGTGACACCCCATCGAGTACAGGCCAACCACCTGGTGGCAGGGCTGACAAACACCCTGGGGAGTCTGAGGAGCCGACCGATGCCGACCCCTGCAGCGATACCGAGAAGTCCTTTCGTACCGAGAACGGCCCAGCCGCCCTACAGCCACGTGACAAATTCTACCAGGGCCGAGCTGGACCGGCTGGGGCTGACAGCCTTGAGGGCAATGGTGGACGTGGAGCCTTATGGCTCTAGTGATCTAGGCGGAGACCCCTCCGATGATGAGCCACCGTCTATGACTTCTGCTTCGCCCTCGGAGGACGATGACCCGGAGGACCCCGAGAACCCAAGGGGAAAGAAGAAGAAGAAGAAGAAGAAGACCCGACGCCCTGAGGGACGCAGGTCTCAGGAGGCGAAGGCTATTGCCACCTCCAAGATCGTGGTGAACCTGCCTGAGTTCACAGGCAAGGACCTGAGCGAGTTCGCTGAGAATTTTGGCCGGTTTCTCCGATTGACCGGCCAAACCCACGCTAGTGGACGGGTCAAGTGCGATCTGCTCCTGCAGTGCTGCAAGACCAAGTACCTGGAGAAGCAGGTCAGGCAGATCGTGACTAACTCCGCCACCTTTGCCGATGTGTTGGTTGCCTTAGAGAGGCAGTACCCGACCTACGAAACCGACCTCTCCATCAGGGCCGAGATCCAGAACCTGCCCGTGCTGCCCAACAACCCCGAACCTGGCAGGGTCTCTGAGCTGTTGGCTGACCTGGATCACTGGGCTGGACGATTGACGCCCGGTTCCTACAGCAGCGACGACCTGCTGTTCTGGTTGGTGGCCAAGCTCCCTCGAGAGCTGTGGGACGAGTGCCGTTCGACGGCGGAGCGCAAGGCTAGATCCCTCTGCTACGAGGATCTATGCGTGCTACTCCTGGAGCTGGCGCTGGAGAAGGAGAGCGACCAGCACCTGAACAACTACCGTCCTGGGGGAAGAGGTTCTGGAGGTCATGGCAAAGGATACCAAGGGTCCAGACCTGGGCAGGGGACTACCCCCAAACACGCCCACGCCCGTATTATGGAGAACGTCAAGGAGCTCTTCTGGTGTGATGCCAGAGACGAGCAGGGCCACCTGCAGCATGCCCCTGACTGCGAGCAGCGAGACTGCTTCGTAGTCCAGGGGAAGCAGCAGGAGAAGAACACCGGCGCCAAAGCGAAGCTGCCGGATCATTACAGGTGCACCATCAGGTGTGCCTTCTGCGGGAAGCGGAAGCACTACGACGATGAGTGCTACCATAAGCAACGCCTATCGGCGAAGCTTAAGGGTGAAGATCCTGGCAAAGGCTCAGGCAAAGGTGGAGGCAAAGGCAAAGGCAACGACTCCGGCAAGGGCAAGTCGAAAGGACGGGGACAAGGGCAAGACAAGAGTCAAGGTGGACAAGGAGGAGGCGCTAACCGCCAGCCAGACAAGGACAACAAGAACAAGGACAAGAACGGAGGCAACCCCAACCCTAATCCAGGGGGGAACTCCGAGCCCTCTGGAGGGCAGTCTGGTCCTACCACATGCTCACAAACGCAGGCCCAGCAAGAACAAGGAGCCAAGCGTGAGCATGAAGGTGGTGATGACGGCAACGCTAGGAAGAGGAGCGGTTTCATGAGGATGGCCCGCAAACTGCGGAACAAGGGGTTCGAGGTGACCTGTCCCGCGGAGTTCTGACGGGGACGCTCCGGTGGCACCGGAGACCTGGTGTTTTGGGTACGTATCCGACTAGGGGGACGCAAATACCTGGGGGTATTGGATACTTGCGCCACATTATCTATAGTGGCCAAGAAAACGTTACCTTGTGGGAGCCTGAAGAACACCATGACCACCGCGGCTATACGCATGGGGGATGGACATGTGGTGCACAGCTGCGGGGACTGTGAAGTGGAGGTACCTATGGGCTCCCGGACTATCGCCCATCGGTTCTATGTGATGGACACTGAGGCCTTCGACTTTGTACTGGGTACTGACTTCTTCGTACAGCACTCCCAGATACAATCCCTGACGCTGCAAGCACCCTACCTCCTCTACGTGGACCACGGCAGTGGCAGAGAGTCTGTGCCACTGGAGCAGTCGGAACATACCTCGAGTTACCTGAGGCTATCAAAGGAGGAGCCCTCGAACATGATGGCGGCCTCCAAAACTGAGGACTATCAACTATTGGGGGAAGTCCTAGACCAAGGTCTGAAGGAGTTGGGTTACTCTAGAGAAGACCTGAGTGTGGAGTTGTTCGCCAGCGACAAGCAGCATGTACTGGACCTTTACTGCAGCAAGGGGAAGAACTGCAGCTATAAATTTTACTGGCCCTCTTTCGGGATGGCCTACGGGAACCCCAGGCTCAGTGAACTGGGGAAGTTGCTGACCAAGGTGGCCTTAGAACGTTCCCGTATGGTCCTGTGTTCCCCCGATTGGGGAGCCCATGGGGGCAACAAGTACTGGCGAAACCTCCTGGACAGGCTGACTATCAGCTCTGTTCGGTTACCTGATGAGGCCATCTACGTGTCTCTGGGGCGTAAGACGCCTATTGGGAAACCCGGATGGGGGAGTATGCTGAGCGTGGTGGACGGAGGTCTTACCTCCATCCCCTGGGAGGATCTGGACCCGACTCTGGTCAAGGCTATACAAAGAGAAAGCGATGGACTCGCCTTGGGTAACTTGAAGGATCGCGTACCACCTCAAGATGCTATTGAGACTACACCTGGAGGAGATGAGTATGTCGTGACTGACACCAACGCCCCCAACTCTCCCTGCCATGTACCTGTTCCTGATGGAGTCTCTGAGTGTGGACTATCTGAGCAACCTAGCTCTATCCACTCAGATGACGAAACTGAGCAGGACGCCTTCTTCGTGCAGACCTGTGTGGAGGAAGTGGAGAACGCCGAGTACGTCGCCCCACTGGAACCCCTACTCTCCATGAGGGTGGAAGACCCCGTGGACGAAGAGCTGGACCCTCGATCCAGGCTAAGGGAGTATGTGGATTCCAAGAGGAAGTTGGTGGCAAAAAAGCTATGCTACGCGAAGCCTACCCGCAGCTCATGGCCACTGAAGCAAGGACGTATGGGAGATCTATCCCAATTGAAGGAGGACCTCGAACAGAAGATCACCACCTGGCAAAGGGAGGTAGATCTTGAGCTCATGAAGAGCGTGTTGGGCGCCCATGTGAGGACCCCAGAGGAGGACGACCTCTCGGAGGAATGTGTATGTGAACCCCCTCGAGCGTGCCTATGTTGCCATCGTCCACCGGAGATGGTTGGAGAAGACCTTCTGTATGCCTACCAAGGGTTGAAGGACACCACCAAGGGCGAAGAGTCGGTGGAGGATCACCTCCCGACGTCTATTACGCAGGGGGCCAGCAACTTACACTCTGACGAGGACATGGAGGACAAGATCAAGCTTTTGGACCCGCGGGTGCAGAAGCTTATAAGGACCTATCTGGAGGTGTTCAGAGAACTACCCCCTCCAGCTTCATGTGACAAGCTGGTACAGATGGACCTCAAGCTGAAACCCGAGTTCGTGGGTCACAACATCCGGGGGAGACCCTATCCAGCTCCCAAAGAGCAGGCTGACGAGATCGAGCAACAGATACAAGAATGTATCGACGCTGGCCTAGTCCTGGAGTACAAGGACGGGGACTACCTCCTACACTGCAGCCCCTGTTTCCTGGTGGCTAAACCTGGGTCTACAGCCAAACCGCTGGTAGTGGACTACGGAGAGCTGAACAAGAAAACGCTGAACCACTCAGGGTCCATTCCCAATATGGAGTCTACCCTGGAGAAGATAGCCTCCTGTCGCTACAAGACCAAAATGGACAAGAGGAGCGGATTCTGGCAAGTGGACCTGACGCCCAACGCTCAGGAGCTACTAGCCTTCATCACCCCTCAGGGGAGGGTGTTCAAGTGGAAGGTCATGCCGTTTGGCGTGGCTAACGCACCCGCTCTATTCCAAGAGCTGATGAACAAGATCTTGTCCATCCTACGAAGGAGACCTAAGGTGCAGGAGCTCATATCCCGTGGGGCCCAGATGGAAGCACACATCGACGATGTATGCCTCGGGACCAATACCCAGGAGGACCACCTAATCCTCTTGGGTGAGTTCGTTGCGGTGTGCCAGGAGAACCACACACGCCTCAAGCTGGAGAAGTGTGAGTTCATGCAGGAGACCATGCAGTACCTGGGGTTTGACGTTGACTATGAATGGTGGACCCCAGCGGCCTCTGAGGTCAAACCCCTGATGGATGCTAAGGTACGACACGAAGACCCCAAGAAAGGACTTCATGATGTACGCAGTTTCTTTGGGGCGTGCAACTTCTATCGCCGCCATATCAAAAACTTCACCTACACCAGCGCCGTTCTGACAAACTTGATCAAGAAGAGTACTACTTGGCGCTGGGGCCCACAAGAGCAACAAGCGTTTGACGAACTCAAAGACAAGGTGGCCAACGCTAAGTGCTTGGGCGTGCCTAAGGCACAAGGGGAGATTATCCTGGTGACCGACGCCAGCAATGTGGGCGGTGATGGAACGTTGTTCCAATGGCAAGCACTAGAGAAGGAGGAGTTCGACTCGGCCATTTCCCAATGGGGGACGGAAGGTCTCAACCGAGATGGAACCCTCAAGCACAGCTACCCTGACAACAAGTGGGTCCTAGTACCTCTGGGCAACTGGAACTGGAAGTGGAACCAGGCCAGGGGGAACTACTCCACCTATGAGCAGGAATTGCTCGCGGGCATGCTGGTGCTATCCTCACAAGCACGACTGTTGAGGAGCAACCCTGTGGTCTGGCTGTGCGACCAAGAACCGGTCCGCAGTTTCCAGAAGGGCTCCCCACCTGAGAAGGCCAACCTACGGCGCTGGTGGACCTACCTCAGTCAACTACGGCTGACGGTACACCATATCCAGGGAGTGAAGAACGCGTGTGCAGACTACATCAGCCGCAACAACTTCGACGCCCTGATTGGTGCCCGGTCTGAAGCGCTGGCTAAGGAGGCGTTCAGCCGTATGGACGTCCACTTGGACCTCAACATGACTATGATACGCCCCCTGGATGGACTCCAACAATCGGAGTACCTGAAGGAGTTCGGGGATATCTACAAGCGCCATGAGAAACGCCTTGAACCCCTCCTGGTCAACCAAGATCAGTCGAAGAGGGACAAGAGCTACCTCTGACTCGAGGACCGCATCGTGGTGCCTAGTGACAGAGTCCCAGCGCTGATGAAGTGGACCCATGAGTCCAGCGGTGATGTGGGTGCTGACCGTACCCTGAGGCTGTTCAAGCAGTGGTTCCACACTACGTGGACTGACGACCAACTGCGGAAAACCCTCCAGCCTATCGTGGACAAGTGCCCGTGCAGGTCCTGCAAACCAGGGGATATCAGGGACAGAGGTCTCTACCCGACCCTGCCCATCCCTCACTGTGCTAACAGTGTTCTATACGTGGACTACACGGAGATGCCGAAGTTCGGGGGCTATGACTTCGCCCTCGTGGTGACCTGTGGGTTGACGAGGTTTACCAGGGTGTTCCCATGTACCAAGCACATTACCGGGGAGGAGACTATCAAGATACTCCTGGAGGAGTGGTTTTGTTTCTATGGGGCGCCCAAGGAGATCAACTCCGATGATGACGTACGAGTACGCTCAGATACCGGTTGGTACAAGAGGGTCCTGAGATCCCTCAATGTCCAGGTGTCTACGGGGATTCCCTACTCGCACACGAGCAACCCCCTATGTGAGCAACAGATCCATGTCCTGAAGGAGAATGTACGGATATGGTGCAAGACTGAACGCACCAGAGACTGGGTGAGACTACTCCCCGTCATATCCTTGATGATGAACTCCCAAGAGAGTTCAGCTACTGGCTACTCGCCCCACGAGCTATTTCTAGGGCACCCGGCTTGGTTCCCACATGCCGCCTATCCAGAGGACACCCATTCTTCTGTGGGTGAATGGGTCCAAGAGCAACAAGCGAAGGTGGACAAGGCCAAGGCTATGCTCCAGAGAGTGAGGGAGCGACAGTGGAAGAAGAAGAACAAGCACCGAGTACCGGCCACCTACCAAGAGGGGGACTGGGTGCTGGTGCACCGCAGTCGACTACCCGCCTGGCCACGCTCTACCAGCGATGACCCATACTTCCGGCCGTACAAAATTCTATCAGTGGATGGACACCGTATCACCGTGCGGTGTTCTCCCCGTCTAGGGGGGACCCTGGTGTGCGCTGCTCAACACCTGAAGCGCTACTATGATCCTGAAGACCTCTGTGGGGAGGAGTGGGAGGTGAACGACGAGGAAATCGCCGCGCTGGACCTACAAGGGGCTGCCAGCCCTATGGAAGTTGAAGGTGAACTCCCCGACATGAACGCCGAGGAGATGGCTAAGGAGGGCTTCTACCTGGTGAAGTCTGTCCTACGCCACCGCTATCGCCAGGGTTGGCGCTTCCTCACCCTCTGGGAAGGGTTTGGAGTCGAAGAGGCCACCTGGGAGCCCTTCTCTGCGTTTGTTCTACCTGAGGGACGCCTAAACTCAGTTCTGGTTGACTACTTGTCCCAGAACAACCTTGGTGAGTTGCTGAGGCTCGCTGAGATGCTTGCCTCCAAGACTAAAGCTAGGGACCGAACCTTACCTTACCCCTAAGTGTGCTACGTATGTCTGTGTGTGTCTCACTTCTCTCCCGGGCGTGGCTCCCGGAGACCGGGCTTCGCTGATGTCGGACCGAAGGTCCTAGTCAGGTACTGTTACCACTCCTATGGCGCCCAATTTCTGTGCTGGCGCCTATCCTTGGGGAAGACGGCAAAAGCCCTACCTACTACAGGGGAGGGGTGGCCAAGTGTGCTAAGGGCATACAAAACGCCCATTTTTTCTAAAGGCCAAAAGCTAACGCACTCCCCTGCCCACGAGAAAAAGCACGCCGGACAGGAGACACCACTACACTACAAACCCTACCTACAGTGGCACCATCCTGGTGGGCGAGCACTTCTGCAACTGGCTCAAGCCCCCACTCAGGACTACCACTCCTACACGCACACTCTACTGGGTGTTGTTGAAGAACACGTCGTGGGTCCTGATGACCCTCCTGTGAAGAAGACAAGAGAACACAGCGCTGCTAAGCAACTGTGGCCTAACAGGGGACGCCACAACGCGTTTCCCCTGCTAGGGCTTGGAGGGAAGAGGTGCTCTTGATGCGTGCACAGCGTGGATGTTGATGAAGTCGAACTGCCCTCGCCACTCCTGGCTGAGGTGCAGTCAATTGTTTGTGTGATCAGCGCCCTTGTTTAGCAGGGCTAGAAAAAAAATGGTATGCTGCTGCACCAATCACCCTACCTGCCCACCTGTAAAGCAAAGGCAAATGAAGGGGTGTTTGCGGCGGAGGAACCAAGCCACAATCCACGTATTATACGCTTCTCAGTGTGACCTATAATACACTGTCCGCAAACACGCCCTGTCAAGCAAGCAAGCGTTGAGGGACTCCTCAGGTTCTCTTAAAGAACGTACCGAGGAGCCCCTGGGTAACCTAAACAAGGTTTACCGTGCGCATTTCGCGTGGCCTACCCTTTAATGCGTGTGTGAATGCACGAGCATGCACGAGTGTCTTGGGCAAACCTGCCCATCTGAACAACAATCACGAACTCCACCAGTGAAAGTGCTGCCCTGGGTGGCGGGGTGGCGGGGTCTACGGGGCCGTACTGGGGAGCTAGCTGTGGTTGGGACACCAAAGGAACAACATTCAGGTAGCCTCTGCTACCATGAAAGTGCTGCCCTGGGTCGTTGATGGTGCCGGGGGGCTCGGGGCCGGCAAGACCAGTCGGGCAGGCACGCGAGGAGTCGACCTGAACGCTGCTATTGGGGGTAGAACCGGAGACTCGAACACCAACGGAGGCGAGAGCAGCAACAACGGAAGCAAGATCCATGTTGAGTGTTATCCGGCAGAAAATCCCAGTCTATGAAGAAAATTGATGCGGATTTTACTATGCACATCTGAGTGTCCATATCTGTCTGAAAAGATTTAAATAAATCCGATTGTGAAAAATATTTGGCCGATCTGGCCCGCGAGCGCGCGTCAGCGGCAAATGGCGATCCCAGGCAACTGATCGGAACGCGGCGGATTTACGGAGAATGGACCGCGGAATCAGATCCGGCATATCAGAAATATATAGGTCTGATCCTGAGACTGAGCTGCGAGGCGGCGATTCCGCCGAAGCAGAGAAAATGACCAAAAAGTAGCCACTCCTGGTTAGATCAGTGAAAATCTGAGCAGATGGGGGTTAGCCGCACTTACACTCCCCCTCCAAAAACACACTGGGGTGTGTCGCTACGTCAACGAAGAACGTAGTGCGGGTAAGTCCCAGAAAAAAATAGAAATGTAGCCTCGATGGGGCGAAATCTGCTTGATCTGACCTGATTTGGACTGAATTGGCACTGAATCAGGATGGATGAACCTGAAATGAGACAGAATGAGAAGTGGCGAACAGTCCTCCGTGCAGTAAAACATTAGGTTAAGGGCTAAAAAGCATGTAAATGTATCAAGAATCGATACCAAACCATGCACTGGTTGAGAATGAGGTAGATTATTGGTGGATTGAGTGGGGGAATCAAGAAATGGAGTGACATCTCAGCGCTCTGGCACAGATTCGCTGTCGCGGGCACGCTACGGTGTCCTCGCCGAACTCTACATCGTGTTACTCCCGCTTTTCTCGTTCTGAAAAGTGCAGCATGTGCTTCAGATTTGGCGCATCTGGTGGATGATCACAAGATTCAGCAAGATTGAGAATTAATTTGGGCAGAGATGAAGGAGATGAAGCAATCACAGAGAGGGAAAACAAATACACATGTAGTCTACAGACCCTAAGTGCACAGAAAATCATAAGCGTCAACGAAGTTAGGCAAAGCCGTCGACAGATCTTCGAGGAATGAGAGGAGATGACAAGGAAATCAACCTAATTTGTCCTAAAACCAGCAAATTCCCTAAGATGAAGGTGAAATGAAGCGGAATGTCTACAACTGAAACTACTAACACCTTCGTTTAGACTAAAGTTAATATATATTGTCGTTTATTCAGCTCAATTGTGCTTTCCGGCACGTTGATTCGCGAGCATCCAACAGATTCCATCAAAATGTGGATCATGTGATGATGCATCATGATGGGACATGCTGGCCCTGGATCCTTGGCATGTAACGCGCCGAAGGTTCGCTGAAGGCGCTTTACGGACAGTATATAACTGAGAGACACCGTATTTACAGTGGCGGCGGTGTCAATCGACTTGGACAAGGCCCATCTTTCGATTGAGTCCCACAAGACACTTGGATTCACCATTTTCGACAGTTCCAGGTCGGATTGAGCTCACATTGGCGTGTGCCAAAAATACAACGAAGCTTACGGACTTCAGAGGTTGCTGTTAGAAGTCCCTAGAGCTCCTATCTGAAGGTTGTCTGAACAATTGACGTCTGGGTTTCGTACAACAGTGGCAGAAGGATGGACAAACCTGAGAAATTCAAGGCAAATTTGAGGATCCTGGATCTGAATCTGGACTTTGGCTTCCGCATCACGGCAAATGAAGGTAAGATCTGAGTTCCTGGCGTCGAATCTGGTGCAGCCAGTACTACAGGGGGTGCCTGTAGGGGTGAATGTCGCTGGCCAGCGTTTTTACTATGTACATTTGCTTCCATCTGCACGAGTAGCCAAATTCCAAAGATGCACAGACCAACAGAGACAAGATTACCCCGAATCTGCCTGAATTAAGCCTGAGTTTGGTTTTTTCTGAACACCGCAGCACACTCCGTGGCTTTCGGTAGCGTATCTACGCCTTGTCTGCCGAACGGAGACCAAAGAAAGATTGATTGACGTCAAATTATCAAACATTTGCAGTTCTCCACATCTTGATGTAATCAGGAAGAATGAACAGTGGATTGAGCAGAATGTGGACTCAAGTCACGACGGATCTTTCTCAATTCGGCCAAGCACGTATACAAGTGACCACCAACCTGTCTGGTCGGGCCCTCGTACGGCTTGGGCACTGCAAATCAGCGGCCGAACTTGAAGCTTGGTCCTCATTTGGTTCCTTGGCTGGCCTGACCACAGGAGGGGGGATCGACGGATCAGCCCCGGAATGTGGCTGCTGAGGGCCGTAAAAGGCTGGATCTCGATTCACCACAGGTCTTTTTCCGTCGCTCTCCACCTGTCTGTCTGGTTTCGACAAACAGTCTGTCAGGAGTACGCCAATTTCGGGGTGCTTCTTGAGGAAGTCGATGAACCCCTTGGTGTATCCATGGACAAAAGAATGGGCTGGTTCCCAGTTGTTGTGACTGGAATCAAAGCCCCTCCACTCACATAGAAATTCCCATTCGCCCTTGGCGTCACGTCTTGCTTCTAAAATCCTCTTGAGTTCGTACTTCCCCCCTTAGATGACCCGATCGGACAAAATTTTCGAACTCCAAAAAAGGGGTTTAACTCGATCCTTGGGGGAGGGGATCTCTCTCTTGAGGCGATCGCCCGAAACGTCAATTTCCCTGCTGACATCCACACGAATCCTCCACCTGTTCTCACCTAGACGCGCTGTAACAGCGAATTGCCCCTCCCACAAGGGAAGAAGCTTGTCATCTCCGTCCAGGGTGGTTTCGGATTTTCGAAGCCAAACTCGATCATCGACTTCAAAATTGTG
This sequence comes from Eutreptiella sp. 'Long Island Sound 2002', assembly GCA_964036045.1. Taxonomy (NCBI): domain Eukaryota; phylum Euglenozoa; class Euglenophyceae; order Eutreptiales; family Eutreptiaceae; genus Eutreptiella; species Eutreptiella sp. 'Long Island Sound 2002'. The sequence goes on along the minus strand of OZ038383.1, from coordinate 26,719,929 downwards.
GGGGTTTTTTCGGCCTTGATTCTGGACCCAAAGCCAGTCAGCTTGATGCTTCTCGATTAATTTCGAGACAGCTTTATCTGCTCGTTGGACGTCGTCCAAAAACAACGAAGCATCTTTACAAGGGCGAGGATTATTCAACGGCATGTTCCACCAACACTTCTTTCATCCAAAGACAATTTCATTTGGAGAAAGGCCATGGTACAAAGGCGTGTTGTGGTACCGGCGAAGCAATGCGAAGAGAACTTCCATCCAATGGAAATCCTTTTCACTCGCGAGCTCCTTACGAAGCATATTTATAATAGAGCGGCCGGCTCTTTCGCCAGGCAGCGCTCGATGCGAGTGGATTTCACACCTGAGGTGGTGGATTCCAAGGCGAGCACATAATTCTCTCCACCATTCGGAGGTGTACTCTTTGCCTGAGTCTGTAACCACCTCGGATGGGACGTCCCAACCTCCCATCCAGGTCTGCGCGCACCATTTGGCGGCAGCCTTGCCAGTCATCGACTCAATGTTGCAAGGCAACACTTGAATGTAGCCGGAATGACGGCACTGAATAAGGAGCACACCATTGACTTTTTTATTAGTCCAATGGCACTCTTCGTCATCGAGTTCACCGAGATAAAAGAAATCACTGGTGACTCTGTTAAGAAGGCGCTCCGGAATAGGATGTGGCCTCAGATGGCCGTGCTTCTTCGCGCTGGGGGGCGTCGAGACAGCACATTGGGCACATCCGGCGGCTACTTTCATGCAGTGAGTATATAGCCGTGAGCCAAACAACCTATGTTTAATCATCGACCATAATCGACGACCATGTGCGTGGGGGGACTCCCATTTGTGCCACCAGTTTAACACTCGGGGGGCCAGGGCGTCTGGTACGCACAATTTACCCTCCATCCACAGCTTCCCCCCATCCAACGAATACTCAGAAAAAATCCCATCCTTGTGAGCATCTTTGGGTTTGAGATTTCCAAAGACCTCTTTAAACATGGGATCCTGCAGATAATCGGACGTCCAGTCACGGATGATAAGGGAATCTTTCGGCAGGGGTGGAGTTTTGGCCGGATCTCGTCGCTTAATGCCCTGGATCAACCGAAATCTACTTACTCGTCGGGTATAGTCAAACCGTTTCACACTCCCTGAGGAGGGATCGGTGACTTTTTCCACGACTTTCAGTGTTTTGGTGCAGATCTCATGAGCATGCGCCGGATCTGAAAAGGCCGTGATGTCGTGACACGGTAATGCGTGCTGTTTAACAGCGCATTGCATGCATGCACGTCGAATGAGTTTCTTCTCTTCTTGATCCCACTCGATTATTACATGGCGGTCCTGCTCCGTACCATGGATGTTGATACTTTGCAGCCCCTCTGAGGCGAGGTAAGCCCATCGGCTCAGAGCATCCGCTACCGTGTTGTGTTTTCCAGGCAAATACGACACATGGAGGTCAAACAGACTGAGAAATTCGTGTCATCTGGCCCGTCGACCAGCTGGGCTCGCGACAGTATCAATGTCTTCGGTGGCCCAATACTCCAGAGATCGATGATCCGTCAGGACCTCGACTCGATTGGTGCCAACCCACGATTGGTACTTTTTTAAAGCACAGATTATGGCGTATGTTTCTTGCTCACGCGGCGACCATTGCATTTGGCGTGGGGCTAGCTTCCGAGACCAAAATGCAAGAGGGTAATGATCGCCGGTGGCTTCATCAACCTGTTCAAGAACAGCTCCGATCGCGTACCTAGAAGCGTCGGTTCTTATGTAGAAGGGTCTGTCGAATTGCGGCACGTGCAACGTTGCGACTTCGCAGAGGGCTGCCTTCAAGTGATGGAAGGCCTCCTCGCACTCGTCAGTCCACTTGACACGAACCTTTGAACCTGCCTTGCCCGCATCTCTCCCTACCTTCAATAATTCAGTGAGGGGGGCCGCAAATTTGGCATAATTCGGCACGAAAGTGTGGTAAAAATTGCAACAACCCAGGAATCCTCTCAATTCCGTGATCGTCTCAGGGCGCTTCCACTTCTGAATAGCGACGAGCTTCCCTGGACTGGGTCGTCGGGTGCCATTCTCAAGGAGAGAACCACAAAATTCGACTGATTTTAAAAAAAATTTTCCCTTCTTTGGCCCACAAATCAGCTGATTGGCATCAAGAATGTCCAAAACCTGGTTCAGCTGCTTTTCATGTAGGGCCACCAGCTCGGCTTCGGTCAGTCCCTCCCCTTCCGTCGCGATGATTATGTCATCTATGTACACACTCACGAAGGCACGAAGCTCAGGATGGGCTGTAAAAAGCACATCCTCCGTCATTCTTTGAAAAAACGAAGGGTCGTTCTTCAGGCCCATGGGCATGACCGTCCACTGGACTGGGCCACATGGCGTGCACATACAGGTGAGAGGTCGGCTGTCCTTCCTCAACGGCATTTGGTGAAAGCCGTGACGGAGATCCAGCACAGAAAACAAACGACCTCTTGCCCTCTTGGCGATTTCCTCCTCAATGAGGGGCAGGGGGTGCGAATCCGCCTTGGTTTCGGCGTTGAGATTGCGAAAATCAACAACCATTCGCCAACCATCAATAGTGTTCTGGTCTGCAGGCGGCGGCTTCGGGACTGTGAAGGGTGCACAGCACCATTCGCTGGTCATACAACCCTCAAGCCAACCAAATTCCCTGAGATTTCTCTCGATGATTTTTCTGAGTATCTCATGTTTATGTCCATGGTTCTCATAAGGACGCTGTTTCTTCGCCTTGTACCCTTCACGAAGCTCGATGAAGGCTTCACCGAACTGCCCACGGACAGGGGGGTCTTTGATCAACTTCCCCGAAAGGGTTGTGTCCTTCCGTTCCTCAAAAATCTTTTCTCTTGACTTGGAACACAACTCAGTGTCCACCTGATCGCCAGGAATTACTGTCGAAAAAACTTTGGCGACTTCTTCGGCCTTGGCAGGAAGAATCTTCTTACGGATGTCCCTAAACAGGTCCGTATCAACTGCCTCTAGAAGATAGGTGGGTCGAGTGTCGACATTCCAGAGATTATCTTCGTGATCCAGCTCCTCGAAAGGATCTATGAAAGCTTCTACACGGGGTTTTTCATAAAAAACTCTGAATTTGCGGCGCGATTTGAAATTTTTCTTCGCTCGTGCACTGAAGATTCTTTTCGATGTCGATCGTATTGGGGAAGAGGGAGCCGAGGCGGATCCATTTGTCGTTGGATCACCTTGGGTATCTGACGGACAAAAATCAGAAAAAATAGATTCATCATCAGTACCACGCTCAACCTCAGATTCAGACCCAACACAGGAATCAGTACCAGAATCAGCAGAATTAGAGTCAGAAAGCTTTCCATCCACCAGGAATGCAAGCGAACTCCAGGACCGCTGTGGCAGGGGACCTGTGTCGTCCCTGGCATACAGCTTAATCTTCCTGGGAAGTTCGATGTAATCTACACAAATGTCTTGTAATTCCTGAAACCAAGGCTTGTTGTCCCACAAGGGCACAACTAAAATCGCCTGGGTTTTATCTTGCTTGATTTTGTGGATGACCTGCTGGATTAAGTGAAACGGAGGATTAATCCATAACTTCTTGTCCCATTTATGGGTCCAAGCGTCGCGAAAATGCTTGTCAAAGCGCTTGTTCTCACGGTTAGCAAAGGCATCATACTGTGGCCAAAAGGAATGGTGTTCATGAAAATATTCACAAATTGCATCGCGCCATTTGTCGACAACTCTGTAGGATGAAGAGTGCCAGCGCGAAGGGCGTCGTGGCTGGGAGTCCCTACGAAGACATTCTAACTCTCGGGAGTAATCGGCACTCCCATTCACCTCTGCAATGGTGACATCTTCGCCAAATTTTGGTGTAACTTTTTGCTTCAAAAATTCTTCTGCGCTTTTAAACCCTGCGTGCAAAAAACGAAATTCAGGACGCTCCAAGGGACCTGACTCCAGCAAAAAACAACGCCGATGACCTACGGGCGCCACCCTGTTCTTGCTAAGCCAAGGATGGCCCAAGTAAAGGTCATACTTTATGTCGGCACGATAGAAGTAGTCTTTCTTAAGGACAACTTCCTCCACATTACCTTCTTCCCAAAGGTCTTGAGCGACCAAATGAGTTGAAATATAACAACCGCGTTGCCCACCTGCGAGAGAATGTCCAGAAACTCCCTCGAGGGTACCAGGATAAAGCGAATCCTGTAAGCAGTCATCGGGTAAGAAAGAATTGGATTGGAGATTTACCTCTGATCCATTGTCACACAAACAAGTGGCGAGGTGGAAATTGCCCTTGCAATCAGAGACCCACAGCTTTGTGACAAACTGACGGGCCCTGTGCTTGGACTGTACACCAACCTCGTCCACTACAACAGAAGGATCCGCTGCCGGATCCAGGGGAGAGGAGACAAGCGACCCTACATCAAGTAGTGGTCGAGATGGAATCTGGGGATCATGCCTGAAATCGCCTGGGGAGGGGCGATTTTCGTGGCTCCCCTAGGCGTTCTGACCTCCAGTGGCTGCGTTAACATTGTGAACACACCCTGATTCATCGACCCACTCATCTTGGAACGGATCATCTGCTGGATTCAAGGCATTTTCAACGTAATCTCGATCCGCATCGGACACCTGATCTGCACCTGAGACCTGATCCACACGATGGTTGCCCTTTCCATGTCCACGGCCACGGCCGCCGGATGATGGACCTCCACCGTCGCCACGCCCTCTGCCCTTACCAGAGAAGGGGGTCCCAGAAGGATTTCCCTTACCTTTACCCTGGGATCCTGGAGCATTTCCCTTGTTTGTACCGGATTGAAGGGTTTGGCCTGGATTTCGATTTCCGCCTCCGGCGTTGCTATTGGGATTTGTCTGGCCGTTCGGCTGCCCACCGGAGCCGGATGGAGTCCGATTTCCTTTGCCTTGGGACCCGCCAGGGCCTCCAGTATTTTTGTTTCCACCGGAGGGGGTCGAATCCCCTTTTCCAGCCTTTCCACCATGCACCTGTCTGTCATTCCTGTCTGAATTCTGCGGATTACTGATATTTTCACGAATCACCTTGTGATCGTAAGAAGACCATCGGTGATTACCAGTAGAATGCGTCTTAGCTCGGTTCGTAGAACCTAAGAGAAGACAGATGCTACAGTGATCCTGAACATTCCGGGTGTCATTCACCTTTTTGTTGCCCTTTTGGGCCCCATTTTGGGTGTTTTGCTGGGTATTCTTGTTTCCCACAAGACCCTCATGGAAATTTTGATTGGCGGCGTCAGCGAGCCGCTCAACCTCTTCCCAGAGTTCCTGCGGGGTGAACGAAAACACCCAGTTCTTGGCCTTCAGGCGATGGCCATGGAAACTTACTCCCCTGTTGAGGACTTGGACAAACAAGTCCCGATCCTCGTGTTCATTAAACTTGATTTTCCACGTGTTTTCAGTGAATTTCACTTTGGAAAACGACGTGGGGGAACACTTTTGAAGTGATTCCCGGACTGAAAACCTGTTGGCCGAGGCATCGAAGCCTTCGACCTCCGCCCACCAGGTCTTGACCTTTTCTTCGGACTGTTTATTCCGAAGGGTGGCGGCGGTTTCTGAGGGGATCTTGTCAAAAAACAGACTTTTCAGCTCGGCACTAGAAAATTTTTCGCCTGAATGTTCAGACTCTTCCACTAAATTCCAGAAGCGCTGTCTTTTGTCTTGCACTTCGTGCAAGATTAATCGCGAGAATGAAGGAAAATTCTTCAACATCTGGTGGTAATGGTCCTCTGGCAGCCGGGATCCACGTACCTCCAACTGTTCCCACACCTCATCAAAGGTAAGGGGGGAACTTGTATCCTCACGATCACTCCAGGTCCTGAGCCAAGTGTTGGCCGGCGCTCCCTCAAGGCAGTCCAAGAGGGCCATCAGGAACTGATCATCTTGGAGTTTTTGAGTCTTAACCCACAATTTAAATTCCCGTTGGAACTGAGGCCAACGTCTGGGGTTCCCATTATACTTCGGTTGCTTGGCAACCTGACGAAGTCGCAATGAAGTAGGATTTAGAAGCGAATCCAGCCCAACACCGGCCGTAATGGTTGACACCTTGGCGGCATCATTCGCCACACCAGGTCCGGCGAGGGTCTGGGCGAGCAACAGCTGGGCTAATGCATTGGAATCAGCAGCAGGAGGGGCAGTACGGGAGGCAGTTCGCTTGGCATTCTGAGCCTCAGTCCTAGCCTTCGCCGTCCTACTCTGAGAACGAGAGATTGTAACCCCTTCCTTTAGTTTGGTCCTGCTGATCCTTGCATCGGTGGTCTTGGAGTCCACCGAAGGAGCAATTGAAAAAATTTCTGTCGCCTCCTCCGACGGTTCTGTTACTTGTTCCACCGATGATGCACCCTCAGACCGCATGTGCGTCTTGAAAAGATCTTTAATTCCCAGCGTTTGAATGATGAGTTGCATTTGATCTTTGAGCAATTGGAGCTCAGTATCTCGCTGGAATCTGCAAGAGCAGTCGGCAGGACAGTACATACCGTGTCCTGAAGGGCCTGAGCAGGCTGTCGGACCGCTAATCTCAGTGGTCCGCAGCCAGGAGTCCACTTGAGGAGCTCCTTCAGCCCTGATTTCCAGACTTGCCTGCCTGGCTGCCTCTAAAATTCCTTCCTCAACCGCGGCGGCTAGATCGTCGCGGATGGAAACAGGGGGATGAGGGGCGGAGGGCCCGGCAACAGGTGCCTTGGTCTTCTCCTTCGGGAAGGGACTTGCCTCCCAGATCTGCAAAAAAATGGCAAAAGAGTCATCTTCTTGAGAACGCCACCGCATCCTGGTATTAATTTCTTCTTGAAGAAGGAAAAAATATTCCATTAAAAAATCAGAGGCGATTCTTTCTTGTCCTATCAGCTTAGACGTGGCTAATAGACAAAGGGCCTCTAGCGCCTCAAGGTTACGGGTCACTTCTGAAGACAAATGGTCTTCCCATTGTGCCCAAGAGGCTGGTCAATTATAGCTAGGTACCTCACCTGGACCACCCATCTCAATGTCGCCAATGTCGGCGTCAATGGTCTCGAATGGAGGACATTGGTAGGGAATTTTGGTACCTGCCAGGTCCGTAAGCTCCACCGGAGCGTTACCATCGTCGTAGGCTGGCAGATTCCAGCTACTTGATGGCCAATTTCGACTGGGATCATAATGGTAATCTGGGCCTCCACAGCTGCTGATTTGTGCCCTTCTTGGGCAGCTTGGGCTTGCGCAAGGCATTCCTTTCAAGGCCTCGTTCGCACAGCACCAGGGCAACGTAATCGTTACTTCTCCGGAGGTGGCGGGGTCTACGGGGCCGTACTGGGGAGCTAGCTGTGGTTGGGACACCAAAGGAACAACATTCAGGTAGCCTCTGCTACCATGAAAGTGCTGCCCTGGGTCGTTGATGGTGCCGGAGGGCTCGGGGCCGGCAAGACCAGTGGGGCAGGCACGCGAGGAGTCGACCTGAACGCTGCTATTGGGGGTAGAACCGGAGACTCGAACACCAACGGAGGCGAGAGCAGCAACAACGGAAGCAAGCTCCATGTTGAGTGTTATCCGGCAGAAAATCCCAGTCTATGAAGAAAATTGATGCGGATTTTACTATGCACATCTGAGTGTCCATATCTGTCTGAAAAGATTTAAATAAATCCGATTGTGAAAAATATTTGGCCGATCTGGCCCGCGAGCGCGCGTCAGCGGCAAATGGCGATTCCAGGCAAATGATCGGAACGCGGCTGATTTACGGAGAATGGACCGCGGAATCAGATCCGGCATATCAGAAATATATAGGTCTGATCCTGAGACTGAGCTGCGAGGCGGCGATTCCGCCGAAGCAGAGAAAATGACCAAAATGTAGCCAATCTGGGTTAGATCAGTGAAAATCTGAGCAGATGGGGGTTAGCCGCACTTACAACCAGGGGGTGGCCCCACCTGGGCTTACTCACCTTACCTACCGCTGGAGGGAGAGAGCAAGTGGCCACGTGAGCGAGGCGCAACCGAAAAACGTCGCTATGCACTTGTGTGTATGTCTAATCACCCTGATCTGACCTCTAATCATCTGCAATCTTTCTAATCAATCCCTCTATCGCGTTCTATCGTTGTTACCGCTGCTACAAGACTCGTTCACGGAGACACGAGACGAGCAATGTGTATGCTGCATACGAGACGAGCACACCTGTAGTTTATACCTGATTTATTGAAGTCTTTTTGTTGATTTTCGCATTCTTGGATTTTTGACCCTTCTGTCAGTGTGGGTCGAATCTGTATGTTTATCTATTAATGTGTGTCTCGTCATTTTCCGAGTTACGTGAGACATACGCTTATAATCTCATTATTTCTGCATTTTCCGGCGCTTCGCTAGGAGCCGCTCCTGCGCGCCGCCTTTTTTTGCGTAGGAATTTCTTGATTTAAAAAATCTAGAGATGACTATAATTTTTATAAAAATGTGCTTATGATGCACAATTGGATTCTGCTCAGGTGTGTTGTCTTAGAAAAATTCTAGGCCGTCATTTGACGGATTTAGGTGTTGTCGCTTCGCGTTTGCGTGGATTCGTCCATAATTCTCCCATTCCTGTCTCTGCAGATATCCTCGCGAAAGCGTCGCTGAGTAGGCCGTGTTCGGGCCGAAAAGCTGCCGCCAGGAGACTGAGCAGAACCCAAGACCCCACCAAGGGGCAATTTTTTTTTAACAACTCCCTTCGCCCTAAGACAGGTCACAGGTCGCCAGCAGTTTTACGATAACCCATGCGAATGTGTATATTGTGTCTTGCGTTGGGTTTATGTCGCGCTGCGTCTTGGAGGGAGGAATGCACATGCAAATGTTTATGGCATGCACCCAAACTAACCCAGCCAAGCCACAGGAACCCCGGCAGCGCCATGAGCGCTGAGCTTCCTGTAGGAAATGTTACAAACAGAGCAGCAAAAGAGCGCCAGCCATGGTGAGCGCCCATTTTTCTGTGTGAGGGAAACTATAGGTATTTTAAAGTAGATGTGGAAACCAAGGAAAGGCCAAGAAAAAATCCCTTTTTTCTGAAAATGCGACAGTGGTGGCCACCACAGCACAAGGGGGGAGTAAGAAAAAGTGCTTTTCCAATGCTTTGAGGCATACTCTAGTTGTATTAGAGATGCACTGAGCATCCAGGCATTTCTATCTTAGTATTGGCCCCACCAAAAGTGGTGATAACACATTTTGACCTATGGAACCAAACACCCAATCAGGATATGGAGTGGACCCCTTAATCCCCTTTCAATCTGAAGCAAATCATCTTTTCCTGAGTCGACTGAGAACTGACATATCCAGGGCAGAGCCTATGAATTTATCTATGTTTTCTCATGAATTCTTAGCTGTCCCAGTGGTATGCACCCTAGGGGGCTGGGCACCTCTTTTTGAGAGGTCCTGGGTTCAATTCCCGGTCAGCCTAGCTAAGTAGGAAGATCCCATGTGACATGGCAGTGACCTCATCGCCAGATGCCCTGCCACCTCAGCACATATGGGACCCAAAACAAAGAGTGCACATCTCCTGAGATGGCACTATGGAGATTGAGTGACCATGGGGCAGTTTTCCAACTCTTTTCCAAAACATTTCAGCTATCTTTGTGAATATGCCATCAGATGTGCCTTGAGTTGCAGTTTCTGTGAATATCCTTACATCTTTCACTGTTTACACTGCAGCCCTTCATGCTTTGATCCTGATTCTCTTCGACTTGCATATCTCTAGCTTGGGCTATCCTGGATTGATTGTATTTCAGCAAACAAAAGCTTTTTATCTTCAAAAACAAGCAGCAGGAACCCCTACACCAGCAGCAAGCAGCAGGAGAGGCACAAACACAGTGTTGAAATCACTATAAACTTTTCTAAATCCTAAAGTTGATGAATGGCTCACCGAGCAAAAACGGATCGCCGATCTATGCCGATCACTACTGGAAAAGAAAAGAAGTAAGGAGAATCGTACCAAGAACCGCAAAAGGAAAAGAAGCTATCTACCAAATTGGTGACTGGGTTCTGGTACATCACACAAGATTCAAGGCATGGCCTCGTAACACGCTGGACAGCCCTTACTTCGCAGCATTTCTGGTCAAGGATTTAGCTGAAGGATCCGTATGGATCAAGACTCATCCTAAGTACGGAAGTCTGGTTGAAGTGGGTTACCCACAGCTTAAGCACTTTGACGTGCTAGACGACCTCTACGACTGGGAAGAAGATCTACAAGAAAGCCTGGAAGCTGCAGCCGAAGATTTGGCCGCGGATCCTATGGATGAGGATGAAGAACTGCCGCCTATGGAGGATGACGGTTCACTACGGATGCCCAAAAGGGAAATCTCTCTCTCTACACCTACTGTACCTACCCCTGCGGCCGTAGAGGCTAGACCCAAGAGAATAAGCGCTAGTGAACCCATTACGTTTACTGCATCAGAGATGAAATAGCAAGACTACTACTTTGTTGAAAGAATCCTCCGCCATACCTACAAACGTGGTTGGAGATTCTATACAAAGTGGTCTGGCTAGTCTATCTCTGACTGTACCTGGGAGCCAGTGACGGCTCTCATACTCGATGACGGTAACGTCAACGAGGTTTTTGCTGAGTACTGCAAATCTCATGATTTGCGTGACATTCTACAGTCAGCCCAAAATCAGGCCCGCAAGCGTGCTGGGAGGTGAGACTACTCCCTCCTGTTTCATAGCACCTGTGAAAACGGTGCATCTATGGTCCTAAGGCCCTGTTTCACTGAGCAGTGAGTTCACACTCACCAGCCTGGGAGTTGTCGTGGATTTCCAAGGGAACTCCGAGGCTGGGGGACAGGTTTCACCAATCTAGGGAGGGAGAGAGAGGAGCGGTGTGTAACTGGCACGCGTGTGAGTGTCAACAGCCCCAACTGAAGTGTGTTGCCTAGGAGAGAAGTGAAACACTACTGCTAAGCAGGCCGATTCTTACCGGTGGTGAACACCTGGTTCCATTTTGGAACAGTCAAGCATCCACCACCAGAGGGGCAGGGTTAGTGTTCCCCAGGGATGGAACCTCCCCGAGGAACTGGGTGGGCTGCAGGACAAGCAGAGTTTGCATGGGCTGCCCAACCACAACTAGGGCTACCCCCTTGGCTGCAAACCTCCCCGCCTTGGGCACCCACCGTCAAAGACGCTAACGCCTGATCCTACATCGCAAGACACCCTGATCCTACAACTTCCCACATACACGCCCACGCCAAGGCAAGTCAAGTTATAGCTAATACCAAGCATCCCTGAACAAACAGTGAACGCTTTGGGTGCATCTCGCCTCCGGTCCGATGACACCCGTGCAAGTGTGGACACGGAACCGAAGCTCAACGTGATCCGTGCAGAGTGACTGAATGGCGCGCAAAAGTGTGTTGTGTTAAGTATGTGTGTGCAGTGCTGTGCGTGGATGTGCGGTGCAGGGCGAGCATGTGTGTGAATCTACCTCAGGGTCTCTACCTTGGGGCTACCCAAAAAAAAAAGAGAGAGGGTCACACACGGGGAGACCAGGAAAAAACCGTCAGGGATCAGATGGGCGTGGGAACAAGGGCCAGCGTACGCTGACCAACGCGAACGCCCTTGCCCATTCCAATCCCCTGCCTTCCCAGTCTCCCGCTCGCTGATCCTAACGCTCTACAAAGGAGTAGCCCTTCGCAGGAGCGCCCCTTGCTAACGCCTCCAACCCACATCCCACTCTCTACTCCACACTCCTCCCACACTCGTGCAACTCAAACCGAACAACTTTCAAGTGAGGAATTTTACCCCAGAGTTTCATTGGACTTTTTGAGTTGCAACGGTCCTACACTCTCTAACACACGCTGCATGTGTGAGCGGCACGGTGAGACATATGAGTGTTTTAGGTGCCTGCACGTGAGCATATGCATGCACTGAACAATTCACCAGGCATTCCGCCACAAAACCACCACTACAGTCGAACAGACAACAGTGACGCATATAGCGGCGCCTCCGCTGTGCATGCAGACTGTCCTGGAGAGCGAGCAAGAAAGGTTCTCCCTACCTCCCAAACCTTGAATGTTTCCCTTATGAAGGTTTTACCCTCTATCCTACTTGGATTCGGAGTTTTTACGTGTGCATGACGCGGCGTACGCTGCTATTTTGCATGCGTGACGGCCTGTTTCCCTCCTGAATCCTGCCTGAATGCCAGCCCAAGCCAGACCTTGCGAGGCACCAAGAGCGTGCAAAAGACTGCAAAGCAAGGTAAGAACACGCTACGCGTGTTGTGCATGCTCTAACCAACACGCATGTTTGATTTCTGTTGTGCTATGTGTGGCTGATGTTCAAACTCGCCTATTAAACGCACAGTGGTGAATTGATGCGCGCAAAACGTACAGTTACCCTATGGCTGTACTGTGCACCCTGCCCGCACAAAAATTTTGGCCTGTCTGTAAGCCTCACTTTATAAAATCGCGTATTTCGCTGCTCGTTGTTTTCCAAATTCTTTGTTTTACAAAATTGCACTTTTTGCAGCTTCAGAAGCGCTTTTTACAAAAGTCCAAAAGTTTTTGGACTTTGGAGGCTTCGCCCCCAGTCCCGCACGGCGGACGCGCGCTGTTACGGAAGTCGCCAGAACCCCCAGCGCTACACTTTGCGCTTTTCAGGTGTCCAAATATTTTTTCAAGTTTTGGTTTCTGGCGAGTGAGAAGCTCAGCTACGGTTCATTTGGAAGTGCATTTCAAGCGTTATTCATTGCCGATTTCACTTTGATTTTCAAAAAATCGGTATCTGCATTTGTTATGTAAGGCTTCCCTAAGGATTCCTACGCCTTGTCCATGCTTTATATATCACTTTGAGCACAATCCTTCTGGAACTTCTGGTATTTGCATTTTTAGCTCCAAACCAATCACCCATTGTGCTGCGGTAAGAGTGGTATAGTAAGAAAGGTAACTCACATATATGCTTTCCGAAGTCATTCCACTTATTCTTTACTGTGGTACTGAGGTGCAGTGATCATCCTTGGTATTGAAGGTAGTCCAGTTCTGGACTGAATAGTAAATGCTGAAAAATTTCACAGGGCTGCATATGATTATGGCCACAATATCATTTTTCAGCCTATTTTGCTGAGTATTTACTCCTGAATTCTAGGGCTTCAGTCGGGGGGGGGGGTGAGATTGAGCCTCATGGAGTATATATTTTAAACTCAGAGTGTACTTTATTTGAACTCAGAGCAGATTCAGATCATTCATCATCATTCATCATCATCATCATTCATCATGCATCATGTGTCATGTGTCATGCATCATGTGTCATGACATGCTGGCGCCCTAGCATGTGTTTTTCACATTCCAACCCAAAACCTCACTTTCGCTCAGAACTAACACAACCACAATCCCACTCTTATGGGTTCCTAAGAAGGTTATACTATTCATTTTTCATAACTCTTTGAATTTGGATGATCACATTTTTGACATCATGGATTGTCATGCATGTCATGCATGATCGACTCATTTTGTGAGTGATACCACACATACTACCTTCGAAGGAGTCTAAGGCCCCTAAGGGACCTCTATTTACTCTACAACCCTTTTCCATGGTTGTCCCTACTTCTACATGTATTTTAATGCCTATTTGGTGGGTCCGAAGCATGTTTCATGTATTGGGGGATCCCAAGAGTATACCTAGGCCTAAGCCAAGCCCCAAACACAGGAGGAGAGAAGAGAGATAGATAGAGGAGAGGCGCCTGGCAGCGACACCAGGGAGCACGTGGTGCTTCCTAGGTAAGTCCTAACTAGGTGTATTTTATTACCAGAGAGATATTTGTATGGTGAGAGTGGAAGAGAGGTAAGGAGTGAACATGAGTGTAAATAATGATTGTGTTTCATAGTCCCTTTTTGCTATGGACTAAGCTGGAAGACTACAATTCTATGAGCCCATTACTTTGCTGTTGTTGAGGAGGGTGCCAAATCTAACTTATGGGTGCAGGCATATGTTTTCGTTTATGAGGCTCTTTGTGAATCAGTATTTAGGGGGTAGCCTATCGAGGTTGATCATCAGTGGTGTTGTGCAATCAGTGGCAAACCTGCTTCTGCCCCTTCACCCTCTGCTTCTGCTCCTTCTTTGCCCTCCTCCGCTGCTTCCTCTACTTCGGCTTCAGCTGCATCTGGATCAGAGGATGTGCGTTCTATTGCAAGGACCAGCCTAGCAATGTCGTGCATCAGGGGCGGTAAATCAATAGTCAGGGGGTAGCCTATCAGGTTCGTGCATCACAGGCCCCCGGTAAATCAATAATCAGGGGGTAGCCAATCAAGTTCGTGCATCAGAGGCCCCTGGCAAATCAATAGTCAGGGGGTAGCCTATCAAGTTCGTGCATCAGAGGCCCCCGGTAAGTCAATAGTCAGGGGGTAGCCTATCAAGTTCGTGCATCAGAAGTGCCTTTGGAACTGTTGATGTGTTGACCAGGATCGCGGTGGCGGTAATGGGTGGTGACTGTGGGACGCGTCAGATGGCGGGTGCGAGAGGGGCTAAGATGGGTCGGGGTGTGTTGATTGGGCAATGGCCTGTGCCGCCCGAGGAGTGAAGCACCTGCAGCGGCTTTCTTCTCCGCCTCCAGCTTGGCTGCCTCGTCTGCAGCGGCTTTCTTCTCGGCCTCCAGCTTGGCTGCCTTGTCTGCAGCGGCTTTCTTCTCGGCCTCCAACTTGGCTGCCTTGTCTGCAGCGGCTTTCTTCTCGGCCTCCAGCTTGGCTGCCTTGTCTGCAGCACGAGGAACAGATGGATGGGGCAGGGGGTTGCATGGGTGATGGCACAGCAAGCAAAGGAGGAGGGCGGACGGGGGTCGGGGAGTATACGACGCAGAGGGCAAACCAATAGTCAGGGGGTAGCCTATCAAGTTCGTGCATCAGAGGCCCTTGGTAAATCAATATTCAGGGGGTAGCCTATCAAGTTCGTGCATCAGAGACCCCGGTGAATCAATAGTCAGGGGGTAGCCTATCAAGTTCGTGCATCAGAGGCCCTGGGTAAACCAATAGTCAGGGCGTAGCCTATCAAGTTCGTGCATCAGAGGCCCCCAGTAAATCAATAGTTACGGGCAGGCCTATCAAGTTCGTGCATCAGAGGCCCTGGGTAAACCAATAGTCAGGGGGTAGCCTATCAAGTTCGGGCATCAGAGGCCCCTGGCAAATCAATAGTCAGGGGGTAGCCTATCGAATTCGTGCATCAGGGGCCGCTGGCAAATCAATAGTCAGGGGGTAGCCTATCAAGTTCCTGCATCAGAGGCCCCCGGTAAGTCAATAGTCAGGGGGTAGCCTATCAAATTCGTGCATCAGAAGTCCCTTTGGAACTGTTGATTTGTTGACCAGGACCGCGGTGGTGGTAATGGGTGGTGACTGTGGGACTCGTCAGATGGCGGGTGCGAGAGGGGCTAAGATGGGTCGGGGTGTGTTCATTGGGCAATGGCCTGTGCCGCCCGAGGGGTGAAGCACCTGCAGCGGCTTTCTTCCCCATGAGACCCACTGGGGGGGGGTATTTTCTTCGAACGAACTTCAGTCTTTGAACCAAGATTCGAATCTTCGAACGAAGATTCGAATTCGAAGATCGTATTTGCTTTAATCGCAATTCAATTAAATCCAATCGAATCCAAGCTGCTGGGGAGAATTGCCACAAAAGCGCAGCAACAGCAGCGCGCGCACCAGATTGACAGGCGATTGACGCAGATTTGTGCCAGAAGAACGCAGATTTGTGCCAGAAAGACGCAGATTTGTGCCAGAAAGAAGGGGTTTTTTTTTTTTTCAACTGATTTGTTGCATTCTTAAGGGTGTCACTGTTTGACCAATGGTGCAACTTGGAATTACGCTCAAAAACGCGGTAGGCACGACGAATGCTTATAGCCAGGACGTTGAGGACGCGCTTGTGCAATTTTTCACCTCCTCCAACCTTGGACGCCAGCTTTTACACTCAATCTACACACGAGTCAACCCAGGCGCTGACAAGCAGAGATTGAATCAACTTCTACGGTGGCACAGCGATGCTCAATGCTCGCCTGAAGAAGCAGTCGCTTTGCTTCTCGATTTGGGAATCCCTAGACGCCGCCTTCAGGTTCTATCGCGCTTTATTTCCAAGCGTGCGGACGCATGGTACAAACAGTCTAGCCTAAGGTTTGGGAAACCAATGCCAGGCCGCCGGAGAGTGAACTTGGCTTGGAAAAGGATGAAGGAGCCCCTGCACCTTGTTGGCCACATCGACAAGAAAACTGGCATCCGAAATGTCTCCTGGCCGTTTGATCACTGGATCAACTACGTTTTCACACAGCCTTGCCTCTATGAAACTCTAGAGCCCAGCAAAGATGGGTTGGTTTTCATTGTGAGTGGCGATGGTTATCCTGTAGCGGGTGTAAGCTGGACGCAGCTTACCATTCGCATCCGAAATCATGAGCATCTAGCCCGCAATGCAGCACACATTTGGGTTTTAGAGCTGGCATACTGTGGTGACTCCAATCTGAAGGATTTGCGCCGGGTCTGGAAAAAGAATCTGAGGGTGTGTTACGTCTTCGAATATTGCCTTCGTTCGAAACTTCGACCGTTCGAACGAAGCTTTTCCTTTGAACGAACGTGTTTTTCGAACAAAATTTTGATTGCGCTTTGCACGCTACTAGGTCCTGCAGCGGATCATAACTACGCGATCCGTCGTCGTGAAGGGCGCACGCTGTGCGGCAAGTGTTATGCTGGGCGGAGATTTACCGTTTTTGAAGAAGTTTTTGGGACTTACTGAGCATTGGTATATACCGTCAGTTCACAACTTGGGCCTTTGGAACCCTCTCAAGAGGCGGTACGTAGGCTGTCACCGGCACAGAACGCGCACCGGTGATGCGTCCCGACTTGGCAAGACCCTTGTCTGCAAGGGAGCTCGTGGCTGCGCTTCGAAACCTTTGCTTCAAGTACCACGACACCATGCCATTATTTGTGTTCTTCATGTGCTTATGCGAATTGGTGCTTTGCTTGGGGAATACTTTGAAAGGCTATGCTTGTCCGCCAGCAGGGAAGCACGCAGCGCTACCAATAACATGCTGAAGATTGCTCTGTGTGGTTGGCAGCTAGGTGGAACTTGTAGACCCGATGGACAAGAAACGAAGCGTTTGTTTTTTATATGGGATGGTATTGCTCATTTTTTGGGGTTGGCCGACGAGCACTTGGGTAACCAGGCTGTCATGCGGTTGCGGGACGTGATTCAACGGCTCTATCGCACCTATCAGCGCATCGACATTGACCTCCCAGCGGACTGTCAGCAGGCGGCCTGGGAATTTCGCGCACACTGTTTGCCCGATACCCGTTCTCATTATCTGATAATCTTGGAGTTCGATGTGCCCAGAATCCTAGAGGCGATAGCACCTTACGGGCTTGGGATGTATTGCCAGGACTTGGCTGAAACCACGAATGCCAAGCTAAAGGATTTCTACTTGCGGTTCACAAACAGAGGGGGCAGCACCACAGATGACTATCAGCTCTCTGCTCTACCACAAACCATGGAGCATGCCTTCCTGTACACGCACTCCCATATTGTAGCTCACGGTACAACGCGCCCGATCTCTTGCCCAAACGCTGCATTGTTCGAATCTTTAATAGACGATACCGCTCAATGGTGGTGACAAAGGAAGACAATGCCGATGTCGCAAGACTGGTGGCGGTATGTGTTATTCTTCAAGCCCTGCAGGCATGCGTTGTAGTCCTTCGAATTTAGTCTTCGTTCGAATCTTCGAATCCTCGAACGAACTCTCGTTCGAAGATTTTTCTTCGTTCGAATATTCGAATCTTCGTTCGAAGATATTTTTCGAATCTTTCGCGCTGTGCTCAGGAGTTGCTTCAGGCGCACCCAGCTTCTGCCCCAGCGTCACGATGATCGCCAGGAACACCTTCCCAGAGTAGTACACAACTGGCTCAGCAACCAGCGCCGCAGCGTTCAGCGGATTTGGAGCCGTCACCATCCCCTTCTCGCCGTTTGGATGACCCGCTAGGTTTTGGATCCCAGGATTCAGAATCATATGATCCGGATTACGTGGTGGTGAACGAAGTGTTCGATGTCAGCGCCGAGTTCGACACTTGCCGCCAGGTAATCGTTGAATCCGGAGTCACCCGCCCCTACCTTGACCTCATTCTAGGGAAATCCGTACCCAATCCGCATACGCCCATTTTCGGGGACCCGAAGTACGCTTGGCTTACGCCACTGTCAATCTATGCGAGCTTTTTCGGAAAGTGTTTATCAGCCGATTGCAAAGATGTGGCTGTGGAGAGGGACTTGCCTTGTGCACTGGTCGCCCGCGCCTTCCCCTTCGCAGTCCCGAACAAAAAAGGCACCCCAACCCCGATAATACGTCTGCTTGCGCTTGTTTGGCACGCCTACGGCGCAGTGGAGAGCTGGCGTGAAGACCGTACCGTGATGCTCAGATTCCCCTCCTCAGAGCCCCCAGGGTAGGGCAAATGTACATCAACGGGCCGCTTGAAAGGCGTCAAGGTCACCGCTCAAGCGCGGGGTGGTGGTGAGGCAGCCCAGACGGACGAAGGAGCGCAGCAAGCCGAGGGAGTACAACAAGTGCAAAGCACAACACCGGTGAAGTGGCAGACGGTGCTCCAGGCAGCAGTCGCAGCAGGAGTGCAGCATGGCTACATGGGAGGCAACATTCCTGAATGCGAGGTACCGCATTTACCTTGTAGCTGAGCGCTTTTGACCATGCATGCATCCTGTACGTCATTCTTCGAAAAACATACTTCTTTCGAAGAAAAAAATGTTCGTTCGAACATTCGAATCTTCGAACGAAGATTGTATTCGAAGTCTTTTACCGCTCCACTGCCCACAGGTTGCAGCAACGCAAACCAGCGCCGTTGGCGTCAGGTGGAAGCTTCAGCTACCAAGTCGTGGAATTGAGACGACCGTGACTGCGGGCAGCTTGCTCAACGACCTCCTAACGAAGCCTGCGAGAGCACTGACGGTCCTCGGAGCACTCCGAAACCATGAAGAAGGTCGCAGAAAGGTGAAGTCGATGCCAACGTGGGTCAACCTGAGCCAAGGTGGTTCCACGTTGCATTCCCCTGAGGCAACCGAAAAAAAAGCGTCGACGACCAGTGCTGGTGTGCGGGGCAAAGATCCACAACCCGTTGTGTCCGGACGACTGGCAAAGAACCTTGCCGAGATTCTCTCGTCTTACAAGAAGACAAAGAAGCCGAAGAAGAGACCACGAGCGAAGCAAGCGGCTGAGGAACCTCCGAAGAAAAAGGCAAAGCTGCTGCCGGGTGAGAGTTCGGAGAGTCCGGAGTTTGAAGAGACTGAAGAAGATGAGGAGGAGGAGCCGCCTTCCGGAGATGAGGAGGAGGAGCTGCCTGCCCGAGATGATGACGATGAAGACGAAACTCAGGAGACACAGATTCCAGACCGAGGGGCACTGCCGTGGGCATGGCTTCCCCTCCAACAAGAGGACCAGTGGGGAGCGTGGAGAGGAGTGCCGATTTCGAAGTGGCGCCCCTGGCGAACGGAGATACCCAGAGACATCCTGCAGCAGAAGACCAAACTGCGCCGTGCCGGTACAATCTATTGGGTCCCTGCAGACTACAGCTCTGCCATGTGGCATTCTGTAGGGGAGTATTGTGTTGCGGCCCGAAGCTACGCAACGGAGGAGGAGTGCAAAAACGTGGCGGCAGTGGCGTCGGCAACTGGTGGCGTGCCAGCTCCAAGTGCCAGGAAGAAGAAAGTGAAGGCAAAGAGGCCAAAGAAGAAGAGGAAGACGCCAACGAAGAGTGGTGGAAAGCAAGAAGAAGAAGATGCCAGAGAGGGAGACAAAGAGGATACGGAAAAGAAAGACGAGGTTGCAGTACTAGTGTCAGGCAGTAAGTCGTGAGCCAGGACTCAGAGAGCTACATTGGACAGGGACATTGGTGGTTCTGCGGTTCTGTTGTTGCCTGTATGTGCATTTGTAAACGCCGCGTCTTTCCTTCGAAAGATATCTTCGCTCGAACATTCGAAGGTTTGTTCGAAGAAAAGTCCACCACATTTCGAAAAAACATTTTCAGGGCATTTAGGTGCTTGCAGGCTGAATCCAAAGAACCCAACCCTCAAAAATACCCGTGTTGAGCATTTTATCGCAATGTTTGCAGCAAAACGGCCACAACAAAGGCGTTCGAACAGTTCAAAACTTTTCTTCGTTCGAAGAAATAATCTTCGTTCGAAGGTTTCGTTCGAAGAAAATACCCCCAGCGGTGAGTCTCATGGGTCTCTGCCTCCAGCCTGGCTGCCTCGTCTGCAGCGGCTTTCTTCTCGGCCTCCAGCTTGGCTGCCTTGTCTGCAGCGGCTTTCTTCTCGGCCTCCAACTTGGCTGCCTTGTCTGCAGCGGCTTTCTTCTCGGCCTCCAGCTTGGCTGCCTTATCTGCAGCACGAGGAACAGATTGATGGGGCAGGGGGTTGCATGGGTGATGGCACAGCAAGCGGAGGAGGAGGGCGGACGGGGGTCGGGGAGTATACGACATACGACGCAGAGGGTAAACCAATAGTCAGGGGGTAGCCTATCAAGTTCGTGCATCAGAGGCCCTTGGTAAATCAATAGTCAGGGGGTAGCCTATCAAGTTCGTGCATCAGAGGCCGCCGGTAAATCAATGGTCAGGGGGTAGCCTATCAAGTTTGTGCATCAGAGGCCCTGGGTAAACCAATAGTCAGGGGGTAGCCTATCAGATTCGTGCATCAGAGGCCCCCGGTAAATCAATAGTTACGGGCAGGCCTATCAAGTTCGTGCATCAGAGGCCCCTGGCAAATCAATAGTCAGGGGGTAGCCTATCAAATTCGTGCATCAGAGGCAGCTGGCAAATCAATAGTCAGGGGGTAGCCTATCAGGTTCGTGCATCAGAGGCCCCCGGTAAATCAATGGACAGAGGGTAGCCTATCAAGTTCGTGCATCAGAGGCCCTGGGTAAATCAATAGTCAGGGGGTAGCCTATCAAGTTCGTGCCTCCCCATTAATTCGATCAGCGATGGCCCTTCCGCTGCCATGGCTGCAGCATATGCTGTTGCCTTTGCCTTCTTTTCATCGGAGACTGGTGTCTTCGGTGGCATTCTAGAAGTGCACGTCATGATCCAGGCGATTGGGGTTGAAAGCCGGTGCGTGCATCTCAACTGAGGGCTTGGGTTGTCACACACGGAACGCAAAACGTGTCAACCTGTACCAACTCCCTTCAAGCGGAAGTCCACACCCTCCTTCTCGATATGTACACACACACACACACACACGCATATATATATATATATATGTATGTATGTATGTATGTATATATATATATATATATATATATATATATATATATATATATTACTACACCCCTCTCCCCTCAAATCTAGCTAACAAGCAACAACAAGCAAGGAACAACAAGCAAGCAACAACAAGCAAGCAACGACAAGCACTTCTCCTCACCGTTTTGGCCATTGCTCCGCCTCATCGCTCTGAGCTCTACCCTACTCTGACCATCTTAGAGCCCAGGTTATGCCCTTGCCAAATCCAAGTTTTGAGCCAAAAACTCACCGGTGGCGTCCCGGGGCGGTGGCGCCAAGTCGGGAGGTGCCCTCCCAAATCTGCGCAGTTTTGGGCAAAAAACCGCCATTTTTGGACCAAAACAGCCCTAGTAAGGGTTCAAAACAGCCAAACGAAGGCAAACGGCTGCTACACTGCACGTGCGACTTGACTTTCTCGTGACCAAGGAACCTCTGGTGCCCTCTAACTCCACGATATGACCGAGAAACGCCCCAAAAAGGCGCCAAAAAGCCCCAAAAACTGCGCAATGTGCACCAGCACCCCGAAACCAAGAACGGGCCGTATCTTGGGCTACGTGGCTCAAAAACGAATTCCGAGGGCACCAAGTCCACCCGCAACCCCCCACTTTTTATGGTTTCCAAGCCTCAGAATCGCCCAACGAGACAAGTAGACCCCCGTACCAGTGGTCACTTGGTGCAGCCGGAGGGCCGGCCAGCCCACGCACAGTGGGGGCCAACGGTGGGTCCACCAGGGTCCCCAGGGCGAAAAAAATGATTTTTTCCAAAGTTGTTCCTAGACCACTTGGGATGCTCAAACAATTGTTTTTAGTCCATTTTGAGCCCGTGATGGCGCGTTTTGGGCCATTGAAAATCCCAAAATGCCTTGAAAATGGGCCATTTTGGGACCAAAAAGGGGTCAAAATGGGTCAAAAACGCGTTTTTCCAAAAGTGATCCCGGACCATTCGGGATGCTCAAACAAGTGATTTTAGCCCATTTTGAGCCCGTGGCGACGGGTTTTGGCTCATGGTAAATCCCAAAATGCCTTGAAAATGGGCCATTTTGGGACCAAAAATGGGTCAAAAAATGGGTCAAAAACGCGTTTTTCCAAAAGTGATCCCGGACCATTTGGGATGCTCAAAAAAGTGTTTTTAGCCCGTTTTGAGCCCGTTTTGACCAACTTTAGCCCGTTCCACCACATGTATGCACGACTTTGTGCCCTTCGCATGTACCTTAGAGCCGTGTGGTGGAGCCACCTAGAGTTGGGAGAGGGGTGTAGATTGGATATATATATATATATATATATATATATATATATATATATATATATATATATATATATATATATATATATATATATATATATATATATATATATATATATATATATATATATATATATATGTGCAGGCCGTGCAGGCCATTGTGGCGGCGGCGCTGGCGAGGATCACGGATGCTGCGGGCCCGCCGCCGACGACGGAGGCACTGGAGGAGGAGGACCAACGCAGGAGGGGTGAGGATGCGCAAGTCGCCATGGAGCAGGACGAGGAGCCGGAGTTCAAGGGTGAAGAGGCACAGGGTGCCGGGGAGCAGGACGAGGAGCTGGTGATCGTGGGGGCGAAGGAGGCGCGTGAGGTGAGTCCCCGGGAGCCGGGGTGGCGGATAAGGCTGGGCCGAAGACGGGGGAGGTGGAAACCTGCAGGCACTGGGCCAAGGGGTGGTGCATGCGGGCAGATGCCTGCCGGTTCGCCCAGCCCCAGCCGCCGGTGCCGCGGGGAGTACCCCAGGAGTTGCTCCTGATCCTCCAGGCCATGGCCCGTGTGGGGGCTCTCAGCCTGGACCGCAGCCAGGACCACGGCCGGGGCCACGGAACGTTGCTGCAGGAGGCTGTGGTAAAGGCGCAAGGGGGAGGGCTCCCGGCGGTGGGGTATGCGTTGGAGAGTGGGGGCCTGACCGAATGGGCGGTGGCGTTGCCATGTGGCATGGCGGCCCTGCTCACCCCGTTCCCGGTGGTCCCGTGGAGGGACATGGTCACCGTCCAGGAGGCCAACCTGGGATGGGTGTGCACGTGGCACACACACCCCGCCGGCATGGACCCTCGCGAGTGGCAGGCTAAGGCGGTCGTGACGTACCTGTTCTGGTCGTTGCCGGCAGCGCCGGGTG
Source organism: Eutreptiella sp. 'Long Island Sound 2002' (assembly GCA_964036045.1). Classification (NCBI taxonomy): domain Eukaryota; phylum Euglenozoa; class Euglenophyceae; order Eutreptiales; family Eutreptiaceae; genus Eutreptiella; species Eutreptiella sp. 'Long Island Sound 2002'. Next base: position 26,696,585 of record OZ038383.1, on the reverse strand, counting down.
CGTGGGCGCAGTGGTGGGACAGGGCGCTCAGCTGGGCGAGGGATGGCAGTGCTGTGGCGGCCTGCCCTGACCTCCCGCGCGAGCCCGTCTCAGTCCAGCCGTGGACTGTCTCCCTGCATCTCCCCAAGGTGGCGGCTCGTCTTGCGGCCATAGTCGCGGAGGTCTCGCTGCTGGGAGACCGAGAGGGGCCAGGGCTTCGCCTGAGTCAGGGGCTGGAGGTTCGCACCGCCCGCCTCCCCAGCCCTGTGGACGGGGACATCCTGGGGGGACTTCAGTTCACGCGGGCTAGCGGGGCTGATGTGTGGACCGCTGTCCATCGCCAGCTCCCAGACGCGTGGCCCCAGGTGTACCGGCCCCCTGGTCACGAGCGTCTCGTGGGAGTGGAATGGCGCGTGTGGGCCGCCAACGGCCCGTGCCCACCGGTGGTGGTCCTGCCCAGGAGAACCAGCCACCCTAGCTGGGAGACCGTGGCGGTCTTGTGGGGATGGGTGGCGGTCCGTGGGGCTGATGGCCACGTCTTCACTGCCCCACGGGGCACGGTGATCGAGACCGACGGGGGGACGGCGTTGCAGCTCACGGCAGAGCCCCTGACCACGCATGCTGTGGTGGCCGTCCTCCAGTGGGGTGCCAACAAGCCACAGCCCTGGCGCGATCAGGTCGCAATGGCTGTCTGGCGGGACCTGCCGGTCCTTAAGGCCGCCGTCTGGTCAGGAGGAGCGGGGCGGCATCTCCCGGGCGCACTCCCCTGGCTGCGGGGCTGCGGAGACGCCTCTCCCCCGCCAGCTGAGTTGCGGGGCGCCCTGGAGCGCGTGTACTCCAAGCCCAGGCACCACTTCCTGGTGGCCGCGGACCATGGGGTGGAGCTCAGCGACGACGTGGTCGCGCTGGCAGCCGACGTGGTGCAGTGCGTGGCCCCCCACGCCATGATGCTCCCGAGGGAGGGGTGGGAAGGCCAGCGGCACGACCAAACCCCGGCTGCCCTCCTCATTGCGAGGTACGTCGAGCTGGGGGGCTCAGAGGCGGTGTACCTCGACCGGTTGGAGACGCCGGACATGCGGCACTGGACGGCCCACCACCTCGTGGCCCCTGACATGCGGTTGGCCGTGGACCCGCTGGGCCGGCCTGTGGTGTCGGGGGCTCCGCCCCAATGGCCGCACACGTGGGACATGGCGGTCCGGACGATGCGCATGGCACCCAGGGGCCAGAGGGCGGGATGGCCGGGTGCGGAGCGTCTGCTGGCGGAGGCCCGGGCGGCACAGGTGCAGCAGCCGGCCGGCAACACCAAGGACTGTGGCGTGTGCGCCCTCATGTCCGCCGTCGGTACCCTCCTCAGGGTGCCGAGGCCGGGCAACCTCCTGTCCGACCTGGACAGGCGGTGGGTGGCGGCGGTGGTCCTCAACAGGGACATGGGGCCCATCGCGCGTCTGCCGTCCCTGGGGGAGCTGCCTGCAGCGGTGTTGGAGGACCTGCCGGCGCCCCGCACGCCCTTGGACCTGGCGAATGTCCCGCAGAACGTGGGGCTGCCCGGGGCGCGCATGCAACATGCCCTGCTGTGTATGGCGGGGGCGGCGGACGGGGGGATGTCCATGCTGGCGACGGTGTCCCTGCAGCACGTGCAGGACGCGATGCAGCAGCAGCGGATGCATGCCCCCCAGCCGTGGGAAGAAAGCGCCAAGCGGTGGCTGAGGGTGGAGAGCGTGCCTTCCACCCATGCGGTGGGCATGGCGGATATGGGGCGGCTGGTGGTGTTGGATGGGGCGGAGTATTGGGCCTGTGTTCGGGTGGAAACAGGGGGACTGGAGTGGGTCGTCGTCACCGCGTGCCGGCTCAGGAGGCAGAAGTCCAGGGGCCCGGCCTGCTACCGGGTGTTCCAGGAGTGCCTCAGTGGGCTGGGGCCGGTGCGCAGGGCGCACAGGTGCACGGCCGAGGACATCCCGCCAGCGCCGGCGGTCTTTGTGGAGGTCACGCGGCCGCCGGTGATCCAGGGGCAGGACGTCTGGCCCGTAGCCCCGTGCAACATGTGGCAGGCTGAGCATGCAGCTGGCATGTGCAGGGCGCTGCAGGGTCACGCGGCGGCCCTCTCCAGGGCCCCGGCGGCGCAGTCCTCCAGCAACAGGCCGGCAGCCTCGCTAGCACTGCTGCAAAACGCGTCGCGGGCGTGGTACTGGGTTATGGCGGCGTTGGAGCCCCACTCCTCGGCGCTGCGCCTGTACGATCGCGGGCAGGGCGCGGTGCTCACGGTCCGCCCCGCCGACCTGGAGGCCCTGCACCTTAGCGCACTGAGTGGCGATGGGGGCGACGCGCTGTACCTCCAAGGGACCGTGGCAGGCGCGGCCGCGACACGCTTCCGCCGGCAGAGCGGAGGAGATGCCCTTCGCCTGGTTATAGCGGAGAACATGGGGCCGTGGCTCCGGGCGTTCTCCACGTCCAGGTGGATGGTCGAGGGCGACCGGGAGACGTTCGCCGACGCGTGGCGCCGCTGGGTGGAGGAGCAGTTTCCCGTGGGGGGAATGCTGCACCTGCCGCAACCACCAAGCGTGCCACCAGTACGGCCTGCGGCACCCCCGGCCGCGGCGGCGAGGCAGGCCCCGAAAGCGGCGCCCAAGCCGCCGCCCAAGAGGAGCCCCCCGCCTCAGTATGGCGCCTATGCCAACATTCGGTACGTGCTGCAGCACTTCGGTGGTGACTTGGCCACGGACAGCGTGGGACAAAGACGATCAATGTCTGCCCCTGGTCTCGGCTGGAGGGGGCTGGTCACTGCACTTGGAAAGCTGGCAAGCACTGCCGGCCCACCCACCTCCACCCCAAGGACCTGCTGGACCACATCCAGCGGGACCATGCGACTGATCTGGCGCAACGGGACCAGGCGCTGGCCATGCTGACTGGCGTTATGCCGGGGGGCCAGGCGGGGCCTTTCGCGTCGGCCCAAGCGGGGTCCAGAGCGCTCACGCTGCCCACGGGTGCCCGCCCTGCGGCGGGGCGCGGGGCGTCGCCGTCGGCGGCACGACCTGCAGCGATTGGGTCTGCAGCACGGCGTGGGGCAGTGTCTTCTACGGGGAGTACGGCGGCAAGTACATCCAGCGGACAGGCAGAGGGGGAACCCGCCGCATCTGCCGGGTCTCAGCAGGCGACAACCGCCTCGGGCGGAGGCCCACGGGGTCAGGGGCCGCCTCGCCAGCCGCCCGCGCCGGGTGCGGGTGGTCCCCCTGAACCTGCTGGTGGCCCCTCTCCGTCGAGTGATCCGGATCCGGCGGGGGGCCCCGATCCACACGTGCAGCCATGAAGGGGCCCCGCCTCCGACACCCGAGCGGCGGTGTCTTGGAACGTCCAGGGCTCGATGCTGGGGGACGGTGTACCAGTGGCCCCAGGTATGCTCGACGGTGAAGTGGTGGCGGCGGGCATCATGAAGGCCGAGGGTGCCATCCTGGGCCTATTCCAGGAGACTGGCCTGCAGGACCCACAAGGTGTGGTGCACTCCGAGAACCAGTGGCATCACCACGGGTATCATGCGTACCCAGGGGTGGATGCCCAGGCGGCGTCGGCGGCGGCGGTGCGCGGCGGGCTCTTGATTGCCCTTCGGGCGGACGTGTTCGCCGCGGAGGAAGTTCGAGACATCGTGGACATCGTGCCGGGCAAGGCCATGGCCCTGGATGTGGTGACCGCAGGTGGCACCCTCACGGTCATCAACGTCCACGGCCCGGGTAGCGGCGGCGACTCCTGGGCGTCTAAGGCGTCCTTCTGGGCTGACGTGGCCATGTACGCGGCGGCCAAGAGCGCGGGTGGCACCAGGGCCGTGCTCCTCGGAGGGGACTTCAACGTGTGGCTGGAGTCCCCGTGGCACCCTACCACGAGGAGGTTCCAAGCCCTGTGGGAACAGTGTGGTTTCCACAGGGCAGGCCCGGAACGGGAGGAGGACCGGAGGCCCACGAGGGCAGGGCACCGACTGGACTCCTTCCTTCTAAACTCGCCTCTGGTCCTGTGGGCGGCGCGTGAGCGCCCTCACCTAGCGCCGGGGCGGTCTCCTGCGTCACTGGGGTCGGATCATGGCCCTGTGGTCCTGGACATCCCGCTGGCGGTGGCCGGCAAGGAGAGGGTCACCAGGATGGCCTACTCGCACGCCCAGGGCAGGCTGCACGCCATACGCCCGGACTCCCCGGGGGTTCGTGAGGCGGCAGCGGCAGTACTGCAGAAGGCCTGCGGGGATCAGCGGCTACAGGCGTGGCTCTCGTCGGACCAGGACACTGCCACCATGGGCACGTCGGAGGTGCAAGCGGTCTTTGACCTGCTCTATGCCTTCCGTGATGACGTGTCCAGGGTCACGGGAGTGCGCATGCCTTCCGGCGTGGACCCGCAGTACCCATACGGGCAGGCGGAAACGGAGGCGTCGCTGGACCAGGTCCTCTCGGATCAGCAGGCCCTGGCCTGGCGTGCCCATCAGCTGTGGCAACGGGACGCGGCGGCGGTCGGACTCCACTCCCAGGAAGCGACTGCCCTGCTACAGCACCTCCGGCGAGTGGACCCCGGCCTGTCCCCCGCCTCGGTAGAGGACCTGCGTGCCGCATTGGACCAACAGCTCCACCAGCTGGAGACACGCGTGGAGGAGCTGCGGGATGTCCTCAGGAGCAACAGGCGCCGGTCCATCAAGGACTACTGGCGGGGCAGGGTACCGGATCTGCAGCTCCGGTGGACGGCGATACGGGGGGCCATCAACGTGGTGAACTATGCCCCGTCAGGCCTATGGTCCGTACGCGTCCGCGAGTCGGAGAAGGTGCTCTTGGAGGCCTCGGACGTCATTGGCGAGGTCCAGAGGTATTGGGAGGCGCTGTACGCCAAGCGGCCAGTGAACCTGCCAGCCTTCGAGCGGCTGGTCCGGGCCCACATTCCCAAAGAGGTGCCGGAGGAATGGAGGTCGGTGCAGGACTACACCATGCAGGACCTTAAAGACGCGGTGAGGCAGGCCGTGGCGGACGACAAAGCTCCGGGGTCCAACCGGGTCACGGCTGCCCTCATAGCAGAGCTGCCTGAACCGGTGCACGGGCTCCTGGTGCATGCGTACAGGGCAATCCTGCGGGGTGCGGACGTCCCGGAGTCCTGGCACGAGGCCATTATCTGGCTGATGCCCAAGGGCACAGCCACGGGCAACCTGGACGAGTACAGGCCGATAGCGCTGGGGCAGCAAGACATGCGAATGCTCATGACTCCCCTTATGCGGAGGTTCACAGCTGTTCTGGCACGCAAGGGACTGGCCGCGGACTGGCAGTTCGGGGCCATGCCGGGCTCCACGGCGGCTGCCCCGGTGTTCCTGGCCCAGCGCAGGCTGCAACGTGGGCTGGAGGAAAACCACGTCCTGGCCTTGGATTTGTCGAAGGCTTTTGACACAGCGCCGCACGGAGCGCTGGCGCTCCTCCTGCGCCACATGGGTGTCCCGGAGGAGCTCATCAGGCTCTTCCACACCCTCAGCTGCGGGTCTCTGGTGCGCATCGTCACCGCGCACGGCCCGACGCCGAGCATACGGCTCCACAGGGGCCTGCGGCAGGGCAGTGCGGAGAGCGCTGTGCTCTACCTCCTCCTTTTGGAGCCTCTCCTGCGAAGCCTCGCCTGTAAGGCGCGGGGAGATGCTCGCCATGCGGTGCCACCCCTGGTACAGGCGTACTTTGATGACCTCCTGTTGATAGCGCACTCCATGCCGCAATTCCTGGAGTACGCGGCGGCGATAGCGCGGTATCTCACTGACATGGGCATGTCTCTCAACGTGGGCAAATGCGCCTATGCCAATACTGCTCGCATCCCTTCGATTATGGTATACCTGAACCCGGGGGACACGGCGGCCCCATGGGTATGCTTACGTGCCAAGGGCACGGTACCATACTTGGGCCTGCGCCTCGATCCCAGGGGGATGGCGACCATGAGGGAGAAACATGTACTCCGGTGTGAAGCCCTGCTGGGCTGGTGCAAGAACACGCTGGGGCCGGCGTCGGTGCCTCATGAGGTGATGGCGGCTGTGGTTGGAGGCATCGTGCGGTACGCGGCGCCCTACCTGTCCGACACGGCGGAGGCGGTGATCAAGCTGAATACTGCCATCAAGGCTGCGGCCCTGCAGTTCGAGAAGCTGCCCAAGGACCTGTCCAACGTGGCGGTGCGGTCAGGTCATGGGCTACGGTTGGCGGATGTCCAGGTTATATGCCGCGACTCCGTCGTGGCGACCATGGCTCAGCTCACCCACCACAGGTCGATGACAGTCCGTGATGAGCTGCGGGCCATGCTCCGAGACATGCACGTGCAGTACGGACTGTGCGGGCAGTTCATGGTGCCCTCTGCGTCATTCGCCACACACGCTGGCAATACGTGGGTGGACAGGGTACTCAGGGCGATGGGGACGTTGCGCGTGGGGCTTCTCATGCCATCATTGGTGTACTCGTGTGTACACGCCCATCTGCCGCAAGTGCAGTGGGCGGGGCGGAAGTGGGTGTCCCAATCCTATACCTTCAAGGGTAGGGACATCTGCATTCTCTCGGGGCCCCGCACAGATGCGACAGTACAGTCCCTGACTGATCCCGCAAATGACCTCCTGCATGCGCGGCTCCCCTGCCCTGCGCCTGGGCACTGGGCGGTCCAGCTTCAGGAGTGCCATGAGGACCACCTGCACCTTCCGCACGCGGGAGTAGGGCCCCACCAGCTGGACCACGTGTGGCTCACGGGGATTCGCGACGTCTTCCGGCCGCAGCTGCCCGGTCCGTTGACTCACCGGCTAATACACCCGGTGCGCCGAAAGAAGGCCAGCAAACGCAATAGACAGTCCGCTGCGGGGGACGTGTATGTGGTGGGCGGATACAGGGAGGAAGGATGGGACCCGGCCAACCCGGGGCTGTCCATGCCGTTGGTCCCGCTAGCCGCCCTCCTGTTTCTGTTGGGGGACGTCTTTGAGGGCTACCAACAGCAAGACGATCCGGCGTCCGTCCCCCTGCTCACTCCTCACGCCGGGGGCGGCATAAGCCCGCCACCACTGTGCGTTGTGCACGGGCGGCCAGCGTTTTCCAGGGCGTGCGCGGCGGTGCACAAGTGCAGCGAATGGGCAATTGTTCTTCTGCTGCCGGCAGGCCCAATCCCGGATCCGGATGAGTACTCGGTCCCGGAGGTGGTCCGGATGTCCAACGTGCCGCACCATCCGCACGTCGCCGTCACGTCGTTGCGTGATGGCGGCGCAGTGGAGCAGGGGTCTGTGGTGGTATACCAGCCTTCCTGCTCCGCAACGGTTTGGGGAGCGGAGTATACCACCGCCCTGGACGCCATCAAGTCAGTCTGCGGATGTGACCTGGCCTGGAGACCACATGCGGTGTATCGACCGAGGGTGGTCCTGTCCCCGGAGCTCACGGCCTCCAGTGCGGCGTCCCTGGGAAAGGTGGTGCAGAGCCCCCACTCCGACGTGGCGTGGCTGGAACCCCACCGGTACTACTGGGTGCCGGTGGCGACTAAAGTCACATCGTCTGACGCGTCGCCCCAGGGAGACGACGCCACAAACGTGGCGGTGGCCAGCCACGGAATCCCCACATGGACGGGTGCCATCTACGGCACGGTCCCGGAGGCGGAGATCATTGGCGCGGCGGTGTACTTGTTGCACACGCCCCCGTCAGCGTGCACAGTACACGTGGTGGATGCGTCCGTCATAGGAGCGCATCTCCGCAGGGCGCAGGAGGCCCTGTACCGTGGCATCAAGGGGCCGACATCACATCTGGTCAATCAGCACGCACTGAGCTGGATAGTGGAGGGGCTGCGGCGGCTGCCACGCCGAGTTGGGGGGCCGCACCACTGGGTGGTGAGGCAGAGCTCGCACTTGGCGGCGGTCCCGCTCCAGGCACCGGACTCTGCCGCGGCCCGTGCAATGGACCCGCCAGTCCATCTTGTCCTGCCGAAGGAGCACGCCATCCTCTTGGTGCCGGGGGATAATGGTGAGCTCGAGCCGCGTGTACCATCCATGCAAGCCCTTCAGCAAGTCGGGGAGATGGAGTGGCGTTCGCTGGCGGCTCGCACCAGGGCGCACACGCCACTGGCTGGCGCCTGCAAGGCGAGGCCCCTGGGAGCTGTGCATCACGGCCCAACGCACAGGAATATGCTGCGGGCACGTGACGGTCGCTTGTCCACCATGCAGGTAATGCGACGGTGGAGACAGAAGCTCACGCGTATGGCAATACCAGCCCACCCCTGTATCTTCTGTGGGGGGCCGGAGGGGAACATTGGCCACATGCGCCTATTGTGTGCGCGGGACGAGGAGGTGGCTGGGCTCCTGTGCAGGCGTGTGGAGGAGTTCACGGCGGAGCTACCCCTGACGGACAGGGCGGTGGGGTTCGTGGCATGGAGGGAGCACGGCTGCAGGTGGACTGAATCCCTGATGGCGGGTGTCGTCCCCGGGGACCTGAAGCGGCTGTTCGCTGCGGTGCGAGCGGCGTCGTCCCGGGGCCCTGCCAAGGCCAGGCTCTTTGTGGAGGACATGGTCCAGATTGGGGAAGATGTGTATGCCCGCAGGAACCATCGGCTCACCCAGATCATGCAGCTGCCGATGCAAGATCGAAGGAGGGCGGTATACGCGTTCCTGCGCGGTGACACACCCTTCTGCCCGCCGGCAGGGAGGATCCTGCAGCGTCCGCCGTGGAACCCGTTTGCCGGCCTCCCCGGCGACCTGCGGGCAACCTTTCAGAGGGCACCGCTGCACGCACTGCTGGTGTCGCGGTCCTGCGTCGAGCATGACGAGGCCCTGTCCTTGTTCCCTCACTGGATGGCGGCGGTGGCGCAGGCCTCCGACCAGTGGATCGGTTCCACGGTGGCGCGGAACATCACGGCATTCAGGGAGTGGTCCCGCGTGGTGTCGGCGCAGTCGTGGGCCCAGGTGCGTGGTACCAAGGTGAGAAGCCCTGACGGCCAGAGTGATCCCTGGCTCCAGGTGTACGCCAACCATCCAGCTGTGGGGAACGTCATGGGCTGGCCTCGCGAGGTGCTGCCGGTCCTTCAGCAACCTCTGTGCAGTCTCCCAGTCCTGGCGGTGGCTGTCGTACTTGACGTGGGTACGTTGTGGCTGTATGACCGGCAGCTGCGACGAGCCGTACCAGCGGTCACGGAGCAGCGATCCATGGCAGTGTTAGTGGGCTCCAAGCAGCTGGCATGGGTACAGGGCGACGACGCGCAAGGCCACGTCACGGAGGCCTTGTTCTCTCTGCCAGAGGGGGACGACCACGTGGCTGCCGATGCCCGTCACACCCTTGACACCCTGGGACTCGCGGCGGTCATTGAGGCTCGGGCGGGAGGACAACGCTTGGTTCTGGCTTCCGCCAGGGGCCCGGAGCAAGACGGGGTTGATGTCATCGGGGAGGTCTTGCGAGACTACGGTTGGGAGCTCCTGGCGCATGGCACGCGCAGCCCCAAAGTGGCGCGGTGGCCCCGGCTGCTTGAGAGCATGCCGGTGATGCCCGACGGGCGACCGATACTCCGCCCGGTGTCCACGTGGGAGGAAGCGAGGCGCAGCCTCCTCAGTTGTGCCATAGCACGCACGCTGGCGAGGGCTTTGCTCGGGCTCCAGGACGCGTGCTGCGATGTATGGCAGGACCTGTGGTCGCAGTTTTGTGATGGTAACTGCGTTCCATCGCGGTCTGTCCTTCCGCAGCGATGCCACGGGTGCGGGGAAACGGTGTCAGTTTGGGTTCATCAGTGTGCCTCCGCCCCGCTGTGCGGGACATGTAAGGAGCGTGCCGATAGGGGGTGGCCTAAGGCGAGGTGGGCACTGCGGCACTCTGGACAGATGTCCTCAAGTGCCTGGAAGACTATCCAGGATGGCCTGAAGAGCGTCCGAGTGGAAGGGGTACGGTGCCCTGGAGCGCCGTCGGCGGCCCTGCCCCTGATGCTGTGGATGGCGGCTCTGGAGGGCGACTCACGGATACTCTGGTTGTGGCATCGCGGAGGAAATGGTGACGGCGTGGTGGGGGCCGGGGGTGCAGGCTGATGGGGTTGGGAATTGTGGGTGCACCAGCTACCGTCCCTACGCTGGACGCAGCGGAGGGGGTAGCGCCTGAGAAGCAGTGCCTTCGCGGCCTGATTGTGCGGTACTGGCAGGCGACGTATGACGGCCAACGCGATGTGACAGGTCGTGCCGGCCTGATGGTAAGCCGTACCGCCCCCGTGCATGAGGGTCGGACAGGGATGCTTCACCCGCCTGCCCCGGGTCGCCGCATACAACAGTGAGGTGTCATGGGTCGTCCCGACCAGGGTAATAAGGCCCAAACCCCTGTAGGGTATTCCCATGGCACCGGGGTCTCTACTGGCGGCCCGGCTACGGCAGTGTTGAGGGTGGTTGCTCGGGATACACCGGGGGTGCACGGAGTTGTCTGGGGGTTACGGCGTTGCGGCGCCCCCTGGGAGTGTTACACGGGGTTGCGGGGTCAGCCTGCAGGCCCCGGGAGCGGCAACGGAGCGAAGATGTGTGCGTGGAAGGATATGACAGTGGGGTCGTCAGGGGGACAGTATGGCGGGCGTCGTGGAGACGACGTGGCAGCATGGGAGGAGCGCTCACGGGGGGCACGTGGAGTTCCAGGTGGCGGCGCACTGGAGTCTTGGGGGTAAACGCGGCGGTACTGGGATCCGTACGGTGGGGGTGCGCGGCGGTACTGGGGAACCATACAGTGGGGGAGCAGCGGGGAAGTTCCAGATGACGGTGTACTGGCATCGTGGGGGTATACGCGGCGGTACTGGGGACCGTATGGTGGGGGTACGCGGCGGTACTGGGGTCCGTACGGTGGGGGAACGCGGCGGTACTGGGAAACCGTACAGTGGGGGAGCAAGGGGATGCATGGCGGTACTGGGGTGTCCCCCTGACCCCTCTAACAACTCAGGGGGAGCGCGGGGGCATCCCCTGGCCCCGTTAACAAACTAGAGGGACCGTGCCTGCGGGCATGTACATAGTCTAACCTCTGACCATGGCCTTGTAGTTGCGGTGGTGCGTGTCGTGGCGGCTAGCAGGTGGCGTCGGCGTGCCAACGGCGGTACTGCGCGGCGTCGTAGCGAAGAGTATGCAGTCGCCTCACCACTGTAACGGCTAACCCCTGGGGGGCGCCAGTCCGGTCGGCTAGAGGGGAGAAGGGCAGAGGAGCGGCATGCTGAGTGGTCCGGGGGGTGACGCGCGGGCCAATGCTATAAGTAGGCTCGCCACGTCGTCGGTTGGGGCCGAACCTGCGGCCTGGCCGCTGCTGTGGCGGAAGAGGCGCAACCACGGAAGCTGGCCAATCAGTGCAGGTAAGGGTCAAGGGTAGGCGCCAGGGCATTGTATGTGGGCCAGATGAGGTGCACCTGGTTACCACGGCCCGGGGCGAGCCTCTGGTGGGTACCCCTACAGGGGGTCGATAACCAAGCTACGGCACCCACCAGCCCGAATCCCAGCCAGCGATATTCACGGGTTGCGCCACTCCCGTCGCGTAGCGGCCGGCGTCCCCCCCTGTAGACCCTCAAGATATATTATACATGGGCAAGTGGATGCCTCGAAGCAGATTGGGCGCTGGCCCCTGACATGGGGTGCCAGCATGGTATATATCTGGGGTGTGAGGGCAGCACAGGGCCACGGGGACGTGGAATTGATACCGTGTTTCTGTACTATACTAGGGGACTGGTGCGGTGGGACGGTGGCGTACATTGTGGAGACATGGGGGCGATGAAAGCTGAGGGCCAGGCTAGGCTGGAGCCTCCCAGAAATCCTGGCTATGCACATACGGGCTATTGCGTGCTGGCAGAGGGATACCTGGAGTCAGGGGTGGTGGGCAGTCTCGGGGACGCAGACGGCAATGGTTTCCATGGGGTCATGAGTGATGGATGACTCCACGGTGGCGGGGGTACGCGAACAACGGAGAGTCCGCTCTTGCTTCGCCGCATGCGTGCTGCTTTGTGCCTTGGTTGCCGCTTTGCGCCGGACGGAGAAGCCTTTGCTTTCTGCTTGTTGCGATGCTGCTGCATTGCTGTGCCTTGCCCCCTTACCCCCGGCGAACAAACGGGCCAGCGTCCGTCGCCGTTGCTAATGCTAACGCTTTGCAGTCGCCACTGCCCCCAAAGCCTGGTTGACCGGTATCCCCGGTCCTCTGGGTCCTCCGTCATGCTGTGGGCCACCTCAGGCAGCCCTGGGACCCACGGGATCGAGCGAGGCAGGAACCACCTGTCGGCGCGAGATGCCCGGTAAAACCAGTAGACGGCATGATAAGTGGTTATGACTATGACTATGACTATATATATATATATATATATATATACTTTTAGCAGCACGCAGATGTTCCGCAGTGATATCCTCTGTGCGATCACCACGTTGCGCTTTGAAATTTTGCTGGTTCCAAATAAGTTGATTCTTCATCTCTTTACTCACTTGGAAGAAGGACCACCATCGGTCACGGCGCCAGCGCTCATCAAATGCAAGATACCGGCTACGGTAATACGCCGCACATCCAATGCCACACCCTACCTTGTATCCACCAACTCCACCAGGATACAAATCCGGCCAAACGCACGGTTCCAATTTGGGATCGTTGAAATGCAAATACGTGTCGTTCGCCAATGATTGTGCTGCAGCGGTAACGGTCCCCCCTGCACGTTGAAATGGTGCTTGATGCATGAATCCCACTCTGTCTTGGTGAGGCGCAAAATCGGGAATGATGTTCCGCGGTGCATCACACTCCACTGCCCAAGCCACATACTCGTCTTGTAGATGGTACTCCAGGCGTTTCCCGTACTTATCCTCAAAAAAACGTTGTGTCAACGTCCCCATTGTAGAAGCTGCATTCTGTAGGTAGCGGTACAATGTTTCATAATGCGCCAAAAACCGGGAATAAAAGGGGTGAATTTTCTTTAGCAACAGCAATGCTTGGTTCATTTGCCGCGTGTTTTGGGCACTATCCTTCCGCTTTTGATAATCGCGCAGCACATCTTCTTTCATGGTCATAAACCCATATAGTGCATTATAATGCTGGCTAGGCTTGCGGCCCACACCAACGGTCCCAATAGCATGGTGCCACTGTCGATGACGCAGATCCACGTGCTTAAGGGTATTTGAATACAAAGCACCCAACGCAATTTGCCATTTTTGATATTCGGTGATATTCGCAAGTTTGGTTGGCACCCTGTAATGTGTCGTGCCATCTAATTCGTACCCATAATTTATAGGATCGTACTTGGCTCGATACTTGCTGCAAACGAGGCATGCATACATACGATGTGGCGAATGCCACACCGGCGTATCATACACTTTGAAGGTGCCAATACTCGTGGGATGCAACCGAGGCGGAACGCGAAAAGGTGGTCCTTTGTATTGTACATAGTTGGCAAACAAGTCATTTCGGAACTCAAAGATCGCACTAGTAATCACATCTGTGGGTGGCACCCCAAAGAGGTTGGTGGTACGGACTGCACTATCATCTCGGGAAACAAGAAACTTGTGCGCACCAACCGGGCCCCAAAGTAGTTGACCACATCGATGGCAAAGGGCATCGAACAGTGGCGAGTACAAAACATCCAAACCATCAAGCCAATACTCTCGGACAGATTTCAAAGAAATGTGAGATGGCGGCTTGTGTTTCCGGCTGAAAAGCTCTTTCTTAGCAGCACCAATGACCCCCCGCGATCGAGGATGTGAAGCTTTGGCATGTTGCTTCTCCGGTGTATTGGCGTGTCCACCGACAATGCCCTTGTCGCGTTGCGACTCTGGCGTGTTCCTTGTACCTCCAGTAGAACCCTTGGCAGCTTGTGCCGCAGAGGTGTTCCTTGCACCCTTGGCAGCTTGTGCCGCAGAGGTGTTCCTTGCACCCTTGGCAGCTTGTGCCGCGGAGGTGTTCCTTGCACCCTTGGCAGCTTGTGCCGCAGAGGTGTTCCTTGTACCTCCAGTAGAACCCTTGGCAGCTTGTGCCGCAGAGGTGATCCTTGCACCCTTGGCAGCTTGTGCCGCAGAGGTGTTCCTTGCACCCTTGGCAGCTTGTGCTTGTGAGGTGTTCCTTGCACCCTTGGCGGCTTGCGCTTGTGCCATGTTAAGACTTGCCATGGATGATGACTGCAGTCCACGCTTCGCTCGCTTGTTCAACCGCTTCATGAGAGTGTGCCGCATACTAGCATGGCGACGGCGAATGGTTCGTGGCGCAATTTGGGGGTGCTGCACAATGAAGTCCCCAACATCGAAGTCTACGTCGGCTTCCAAACATTGTTGCAACTCTTGTTCCCAGCGATTGGACATGGAGAGTATGAACGTAACTCGGTTAAGAGTACACGGATTTTCCAAATCCAACCGCGAAGAACAGAGCACACAATGAAAGAAAAGGGTCCTGTAGCAGAAGAAGTAGAGGGAAATGCAAATGTATTGGTACAATGCACATCTCACAACGCAGCACCACAGTACCCATGTTCCATGTCCCATTTCCCACTATCCCATGCCATGATGCCACAATCATGACCTACATGGTGTCACACTCATTACCTATTATGCTCGCCATGGTCCCATGTCCCTTGTCCCAAAATCCCATGATCCACCAATCATTACCTACATGATGCCCATTACCTATTATGCTCGCCATGGTCCCATGTCCCTTGTCCCAAAATCCCATGATCCACCAATCATTACCTACATGATGCCACAATCATTACTTACTATGGTCCCCTGTCCCGGCTTCTAAACATAATTGCAACCCTTGTTACCAGCAATTGGATTCGTCATGGAGGGTATGAACGTAACTCGATTAAGAGTACACGTATACTCCAAATCCAACCGCGCAGAACAGAGCACACAATGAAAGAGAAGGGTCTCGCAGCAGAAGAGGTAGAGGGAAAAAGTAACTAGGCTCTAGGATAGCCACCATACCATACCATCAGCACGCAACAAACGACTTTTGTATAGCGCCTCGTCTTGCGGAATCTGGCGCTCACAGCATGGATGGTTTGATCACCCCGGATTTTTTGATGAAAGAACCTAGTGCACAAGTTCAGCACGCAACAAACGACTTTTGTATAGCGCCTCGTCTTGCGGAATCTGGCGCTCATAGCATGGAGGATTTGATCACCCTGAACTTTTCGATGAAAGAACCTAGTGCACAAGTTCAACACGCAACAAACGACTTTTGTATAGCGCCTCGTCTTGCGGAATCTGGCGCTCATAGCATGGAGGATTTGATCACCCTGAACTTTTCGATGAAAGAACCTAGTGCACAAGTTCAGCACGCAACACACGACTTTTGTATAGCGCCTCGTCTTGCGGAATCTGGCGCTCATAGCATGGAGGATTTGATCACCCCGGACTTTTCGATGAAAGAACCAAGTGCACAAATTCAGCACGCAACAAACGACTTTTGTATAGCGCCTCGTCTTGCGGAATCTGGCGCTCATAGCATGGAGGATTTGATCACCCTGAACTTTTCGATGAAAGAACCTAGTGCACAAGTTTAGCACGCAACAAACGACTTTTGTATAGCGCCTCGTCTTGCGGAATCTGGCGCTCATAGCATGGAGGATTTGATCACCCTGAACTTTTCGATGAAAGAACCTAGTGCACAAGTTCAACACGCAACAAACGACTTTTGTATAGAGCCTCGTCTTGCGGAATCTGGCGCTCACAGCATGGAGGATTTGATCACCCCGGACTTTTCGATGAAAGAACCAAGTGCACAAATTCAGCACGCAACAAACGACTTTTGCATAGCGCCTCGTCTTGCGGAATCTGGCGCTCATAGCATGGAGGATTTGATCACCCTGAACTTTTCGATGAAAGAACCTAGTGCACAAGTTCAACACGCAACAAACGACTTTTGTATAGCGCCTCGTCTTGCGGAATCTGGCGCTCATAGCATGGAGGATTTGATCACCCTGAACTTTTCGATGAAAGAACCTAGTGCACAAGTTCAGCACGCAACAAACGACTTTTGTATAGCGCCTCGTCTTGCGGAATCTGGCGCTCATAGCATGGAGGATTTGATCACCCCGGACTTTTCGATGAAAGAACCAAGTGCACAAATTCAGCACGCAACAAACGACTTTTGTATAGCGCCTCGTCTTGCGGAATCTGGCGCTCATAGCATGGAGGATTTGATCACCCTGAACTTTTCGATGAAAGAACCTAGTGCACAAGTTTAGCACGCAACAAACGACTTTTGTATAGCGCCTCGTCTTGCGGAATCTGGCGCTCATAGCATGGAGGATTTGATCACCCTGAACTTTTCGATGAAAGAACCTAGTGCACAAGTTCAACACGCAACAAACGACTTTTGTATAGAGCCTCGTCTTGCGGAATCTGGCGCTCACAGCATGGAGGATTTGATCACCCCGGACTTTTCGATGAAAGAACCAAGTGCACAAATTCAGCACGCAACAAACGACTTTTGTATAGCGCCTCGTCTTGCGGAATCTGGCGCTCATAGCATGGAGGATTTGATCACCCTGAACTTTTCGATGAAAGAACCTAGTGCACAAGTTCAACACGCAACAAACGACTTTTGTATAGCGCCTCGTCTTGCGGAATCTGGCGCTCATAGCATGGAGGATTTGATCACCCTGAACTTTTCGATGAAAGAACCTAGTGCACAAGTTCAGCACGCAACAAACGACTTTTGTATAGCGCCTCGTCTTGCGGAATCTGGCGCTCATAGCATGGAGGATTTGATCACCCCGGACTTTTCGATGAAAGAACCAAGTGCACAAATTCAGCACGCAACAAACGACTTTTGTATAGCGCCTCGTCTTGCGGAATCTGGCGCTCATAGCATGGAGGATTTGATCACCCTGGACTTTTCGATGAAAGAACCTAGTGCACAAGTTCAACACGCAACAAACGACTTTTGTATAGCGCCTCGTCTTGCGGAATCTGGCGCTCATAGCATGGAGGATTTCATCACCTTGAACTTTTCGATGAAAGAACCTAGTGCACAAGTTCAGCACGCAACAAACGACTTTTGAATAGCGCCTCGTCTTGCGGAATCTGGCGCTCATAGCATGGAGGATTTGATCACCCTGAACTTTTCGATGAAAGAACCTAGTGCACAAGTTCAGCACGCAACAAACGACTTTTGTATAGCGCCTCGTCTTGCGGAATCTGGCGCTCATAGCATGGAGGATTTGATCACCCTGAACTTTTCGATGAAAGAACCTAGTGCATAAGTTCAGCACGCAACACACGACTTTTGTATAGCGCCTCGTCTTGCAGAATCTGGCGCTCATAGCATGGAGGATTTCATCACCTTGAACTTTTCGATGAAAGAACCTAGTGCACAAGTTCAGCACGCAACAAACGACTTTTGAATAGCGCCTCGTCTTGCGGAATCTGGCGCTCATAGCATGGAGGATTTGATCGCCCTGAACTTTTCGATGAAAGAACCTAGTGCACAAGTTCAACACGCAACAAACGACTTTTGTATAGCGCCTCGTCTTGCGGAATCTGGCGCTCATAGCATGGAGGATTTGATCACCCTGAACTTTTCGATGAAAGGGCCTAGTGCACAAGTTCAGCACGCAACAAACGACTTTTGTATAGCGCCTCGTCTTGCGGAATCTGGCGCTCACAGCATGGAGGATTTGATCACCCCGGACTTTTCGATGAAAGAACCAAGTGCACAAATTCAGCACGCAACAAACGACTTTTGTATAGCGCCTCGTCTTGCGGAATCTGGCGCTCATAGCATGGAGGATTTGATCACCCTGAACTTTTCGATGAAAGAACCTAGTGCACAAGTTTAGCACGCAACAAACGACTTTTGTATAGCGCCTCGTCTTGCGGAATCTGGCGCTCATAGCATGGAGGATTTGATCACCCTGAACTTTTCGATGAAAGAACCTAGTGCACAAGTTCAACACGCAACAAAGGACTTTTGTATAGCGCCTCGTCTTGCGGAATCTGGCGCTCACAGCATGGAGGATTTGATCACCCCGGACTTTTCGATGAAAGAACCAAGTGCACAAATTCAGCACGCAACAAACGACTTTTGTATAGCGCCTCGTCTTGCGGAATCAGGCGCTCATAGCATGGAGGATTTGATCACCCTGGACTTTTCGATGAAAGAACCTAGTGCACAAGTTCAACACGCAACAAACGACTTTTGTATAGCGCCTCGTCTTGCGGAATCTGGCGCTCATAGCATGGAGGATTTCATCACCTTGAACTTTTCAATGAAAGAACCAAGTGCACAAATTCAGCACGCAACAAACGACTTTTGTATAGCGCCTCATCTTGCGGAATCTGGCGCTCACAGCATGGACGGTTTGATCACCCCGGACTTTTTGATGGTTGCCATTTTCCATGGGCCAAAATGCATCACCACGGGCTCAAAATGGGCTAAAAACACTTGTTTGAGCATCCAAAATGGTCTAGGATCACTTTTGGAAAAACGCGTTTTTGACCCATTTTTGACGCATTTTTGGTCTTGAAACGGCCCATTTTCAAGGCATTTTTGGATTTTCCGTGGCCCAAAACGCGCCACCACGGGCTCGAAACGGGCCAAAAACACGTGTTTGAGCATCCCAAGTGGTCTAGAAACAACTTTGGAAAAAATGATTTTTTTCGCCCCGGGGACCCTGGTGGACCCACCGTTGGCCCCCGCCGTGCGCGGGCCGGGCTGCCCTCCGACTGCACCAAGTGACCACTAGTACGGGGGTCTACGCGTCTCGTTGGGCCATTCCGAGGGGTGGAAACCACAAAAAGTGGGGGGTTGCGGGTTGACTAGGTGCCTTCGGAATCGGATTTTGAGCCACGTAGCCCAAGATACGGCCCGTGGTTGGTTTCGGGTGGGGTTGGTGCATATTGCGCCGTTTTTGGGGCTTTTTGGCACCTTTTTGAGCCGTTTCCTGGACATATCGTGGAGTTGAAGGGCACTAGAGGGCTCTTTGACACGGTGAAGTCAAGCCGCACGTGGAATGTGGCCAGCGTTTTCCTTCGTTTGGCCGTTTTGACTAGGTTTGGGGGCCGTTTTGGGCCAAAAAAGGCTGTTTTGGGGCACAAAACAGCGCAGATTTGGGAGGGCACCTCCCGACTTGGCGCGACCGCCCCGGGCCGCCACTGGTGAGTTTTTGGCTCAAAACTTGGATTTGGCAAGGGCACCACCTAGGCTCCAAGATGGCTACATGGGCAAATGATCCGAAGCGTTGGGACGGAGCAATGGCCAAAACGGCAAGGAGACGTGTCGTTGTTGCTTGTTGTTGTTGCTTGTTAGCTAAATTTAAGGGGAGAGGGGTGTAGTAATATATATATATATATATATATGTATATATATACATATATATATATAGGGGCGGCGACAAAGCGACGATGTGTGCGTAGAGGGATATGACGGCGAGGTCGTCAGGTGGACAGTATGGCGGGCGTCTTGGAGACGGCGTGGCAGCCTGGGACGAGCACTCACGGGGGGCACGCGGAGTTCAAGGTGGCGGTGTACTGGCGTTTTGGGGGTATACGCGGCGGTACTGGGGTCCGTACGGTGGGGGTACGCGGCGGTACTGGGGAACCGTACAGTGGGGGAGCAGCGGGGATGCATGGCGGTACTTGGGTGTCCCCCTGACCCCTCTAACAACTCAGGGGGCGCGTGGGGGCATCCCCTGGCCCCGTTAACAAACCAGAGGGACCGTGCCTGCGGGCATGTACATAGTCTAACCTCTGACCATGGCCTTGCGGTTGCGGTGGTGCGTATGGTGGCGGCTCGCAGGTGGCATCGGCGTGGCAACAGCGGTACTGCGCGGCGTTGTAGCAAAGAGTATGCGGTCGCCTCATCATTGTAACGAATTACCCCTGGGGGGCGCCAGTCCGGTCGGCTAGAGGCGGGGAGAGAGGAGGAGTGGCATGCTGAGTGGTCCGGGGGGTGACGCGGGCCAATGCTATAAGTAGGCTCGCCACGTCGTCGGTGGGGGCCGAACCTGCGGCCTGGCCGCTGCTGTGGCGGAAGAGGCGCAACCACGGGAGCTGGCCAAACAGTGCAGGTAAGGGTCAAGGGTAGGCGCCAGGGCAATGTATGTGGGCCAGATGAGGTGCACCTGGTTACCACAGCCCGGGGCGAGCCTCTGGTGGGTACCCCTAACGGGGGGTGGATAACCAAGCTACGGCACCCACCAGCCCGAATCCCAGCCAGCAATATTCACGGGTTGCGCCACTCCCGTCGCGTAGCGGCCGGCGTCCCCCCCTGTAGACCCTCATGTTATATTATACGTGGGAAAGAGGAGCCTCGAAGCTGATTGGGTACTGGCCCCTGACATGGAGTGCCGGCATGGTATATATCTGGGGTGTGGGTGCAGCTCAGGGCCACGGGGACGTGGAGTTCATACCCGGTTTCTGTACTATACTAGGGGACTGATGCGGTGGGTCGGCGGCGTACATTGTGGGGACATGGGGGCGATGAAAGCTGAGGGCCAAGCTAGGCTGGAGCCTCCCAGAAATCCTGGCTATGCATATACGGGTTATTGCGTCCTTGCAGTGGGATACGTGGAGTCAGGGGTGGTGGGCAGTCTCGGGGACGCAGATGGCATTGGATTCCGTGGGGTCACGGGTGATGGACGTCTCCACGGTGGCGGGGGTACGCAAACGACGGAGGGTCCGCTCTTGCTTCGCCGCATGCGTGCTGCTTTGTTCCTCGGTTGCCGCTTTGCGCCGGACAGAGAAGCCCTTGCTTTCTGCTTGTTGCGATGCTGCTGCGTTGCTGTGCCTTGCCCCCTTACCCCCGGCGAACAAACGGGCCAGCGTCCGTCGCCGTTGCTAATGCTAACGCTATGCAGTTGCCACTGCCCCCAAAGCCTGGTTGACTGGTATCCCCGGTCCTCTGGGTCCTCCGTCATGCTGTGGGCCACCTCAGGCAGCCCTGGGACCCACGGGATCGAGCGAGGCAGGAACCACCTGTCGGCGCGAGATGCCCGGTAAAACCAGTAGACGGCATGATAAGTGGTTATGACTATGACTATGACTATATATATATATATATATATATGTAGATGTATGTATGTGTGTATGTATGCATATATTACTACACCCCTCTCCCCTTAAATTTAGCTAACAAGCAACCAGCAAGCAAGCAACAACAAGCACGTCACCGTTTCGTTTTGGCCATTGCCCCTTCCCATCGCCTCGGGCTTGACTCTACTTTAGCCATCCTAGAACCTAGGTAATGGCCTTGTGAAATCCAAGTTTTGAGCAAGAAACTCACCGGTGGCGGCCCGGGGCGGGGGCGCCAAGTCGGGAGGTGCCCTCCCAAATCCGCGCAGTTTTGGGCCAAAAACAGCCATTTTTCGCCCAAAACAGCCCTAGTAAGGGTTCAAAACAGCCAAACGAAGGCAAACGGCTGCTACACTGCACGTGCAGCTTGACTTTCTCGTGACCAAGGGACCTTTGGTGCCCTCTAACTCCACGATATGTCCCAGAAACGGCCCAAAAAGGCCCAAAAACTGTGCAATGTGCACCAGCACCCCGTAACCAAGAATGGGCCGTATCTTGGGCTACGTGGCTCAAATCCGAATTCCGAGGGCACCTAGTCCACCCGCAACCCCCCACTTTTTATGGTTTCCAAGCCTCAGAATGGCCCAACGAGACACGTAGACCCCCGTACCACTGGTCACTTGGTGCAGCCGGAGGGCCGGCTAGCCCATGCACAGTGGGGGCCAACGGTGGGTCTACCAGGGTCCCCGGGGCGAAAAAAATGATTTTTTCCAAACGTGTTCCTAGACCACTTGGGATGCTCAAAGAAGTGTTTTTAGGCCGTTTTGAGCCCGTGGTGGCACGTTTTGGCCCATGGAAAATCCCAAAATGCCTTGAAAATGGGCCGTTTTGGCACCAACAATGGGTCAAAAATGGGTCAAAAATGTGTTTTTACAAAAATGATTGTGGACCATTTGCGATGCTCCAACAAGTGTTTTTAGCCCGTTTTGAGCCTATTTTGACCGAGTTTAGCCCCTTCCACCACATGTATGCACCACTTTGTGCCCTTCGCACGTACCTTAGAGCCGTGTGGTGGAGCCACCTAGAGTTGGGAGAGGGGTGTAGATTGGAGGATATATATATATATATATATATATATATGTATATATATATATATATATATATATATACATACATATACATATATATATACATATATATATATATATATATATATATATATATATATATATATATATATATATATATATATATATATATATATATATATATATATATATATATATATATATATATATATATATATATATATATATATATATATATATATATATATATATATATATATATATATATATATATATATATATATATATATATGTGTGTGTATGTATGTGTGTGGATATGTGTGTATGTATGCGTATATATATATATATATATATATATATATGTATATATATATATATATATATATATATATATATCTACATATCTACATCTATGTATATATATATATATATATATATGTAGATGTACATACATGTATTTGTATATATATGTATATATTTCACTTGGAGGGAGTAGAAATTGAGTAGAAGGGAGTGGATATTCACTTGGAGGGAGTTGAAATTGAGGGGGAGGGAGTGGATTCGCGCACAGCGCTAAACGCGTTCAAAACAGCGAAGCAAAGGGCAACGCTCGCCAATCACAGATCTGTCAGTAATTGATAATAAGAAACAGAGTGACCAGAAGGTGAAATTCGAAACGCTTGCGGTAATTAGAACAACAAGATAAAATTCATACCTTTCTGTCAGTTGCGGTGGTTTTTTCAGTCTCGCGTGTCGCCTGTTCGTGCGCAGTCTTTCGCAGTCTGCTAGGGCCGCAGTCCGCATACCGTCACCGGGCTCCAGCTGAGAAATTCCGGGGTATGTCGCACGTGCGCTCCACGCCAAAGAAAAAAGGAAGGTTCGAGTTGTCGAAAGACATAGTCAGAAAATTTCAACCACATGTTCGGTGAATGAGAGGGATCCATGTACAATACCGGAAATCAACATGTATTTTGTTCGCCACCAGGCAGCTGTACTGGGCCCAGTGTGGATTGTTTCATGAAAGGTTGCGTTCATCAACGGGGAAAATCTTTTCCCTCAATATTGGTCCATCATTGTTGTGAGAATGGATTTTGGACATTGTTCATGGCCACTTATGGCGGAGGGTGACAACGTCCCGCAATATGTTCCAATGTGAAGAGCGCCCGTTGATGGTGCATATACCATTCGCATTCGCCATTCACTCGCTTGAGACCTAAACAAGCTGTTATTATGAGACGGAGCATAGAAAGCATTGTGTGCATGGGACGTCGTGAGTGACTACGGGACTCATCATGTTTCATTGTTTAGCTCGCATATGTTTTCTGACTGTTGACGTGCTCCGCTTTGGAATAAACTCACCATCGAGACTAGTAAACTCGACTAGGAGGGGCTATTCTCCAAGGGAACACTACTTTGAGATCGTTTGCATCTCTTGCACACACTTCCTCATTTCTTGCACTACAACTCAGCTTTGAATGTCAACTTGATAAGCCTTCACTTGCCCGCTTTTGCCGTGCCAACTTGCATTCCAAGGCCCTGCTTGTGAAGGAATCTAATTGTGATACATGGTTCCTCACATTTGCAAGTTTTGTCAAACTTGTGGTTTTTGCCGGTCCCTAACTACGCCCAAACGTTGTGCAAATAGTCGCAAATGTGCAAGTATTTTATGCCCCCAAGCACAACTAATGAATTAACACTTCTCGCGTCTCCGTATTGGCCCACGAAGTGTGCTAGTTTGCAAGGAAGGGATCAATTGACGAGGGGTGTAGGGGACTAGGCAATGTGGGGGGTTACCGTCCCCGGTCCACGATCTGGTCCTTTGTGGGGTGGGGGGTGGGTTTTTTACACCACCCCCGATGCACCCGATCCGGCGGATCGCCTCGCCTAGCCCCCATAGTCGCCATCCCTAGTTTCCCTTTGTGACCACCCCCTATTTCACCTCCAATCCCCTCACGCACGCCTTTCAGCCGAGCCCCACAATGTCTTTTGGGGCGTTATTGATCCTAGTTGTCGCTTCACATCTTCCATGTGCGGCAACGCTATCAAAACTGGTATGGTCTTCGGATTTCAGGCTTTGTGTTCCGATGAGTTTATTTTACCTATCCGAATGTGTCTTCGTGTGCACATGCTTCACCAACCCAACCGTTTGTGCGGATCCTGTGATATTTGTATGGGTGTTGCTAATGGTGGAGTTGATGTTGAAGATGTTGCGGGACTAACTTTCATATCGGGTGCCTTTTCATGTTCACCTTAATGTGTTTGACATGTCCGTTTGTGTGTTCATGTACGTTGATATTACAATATGGTGCAAAACCGCAGCCTCCGATGAAGTTGTGCGGGCACAAAACACAATGGTGTGGAAAAGGAGGCTCGATCTTGATGTATTCGAGTCGTCGTTTGTGATGGAATGCAAGGGTCATGGAAAGCATGGAGACATGAGACGAAAACCGCAGGGCCACAGTAGTGGGCTAGCGCTTGATCCCCCCACACGACGGGTAACGGGCTGCCGGTCGGGCCAAGCCTTTCTCAAATGGCTGCCCTCGGCGCAAGAGGGAACACAAGGTCTTGCGGTTGTCATTTTGAGCCGGAGCAACTTGTGGCGAAGACGTTGCAAGCCGGCGCTCAACTTTGCCTGGAATAGGCAACCAAGATGAATCTTCCAACACCATGTTGAACACAAGTGTTCCTTAAATAAGACCATCTAGTTGCGAGCATAGGTATAGGCGTCCCGCAGTAGGGGGGAATGCGCTTGCCCCAAGACTCGGCATCCCATTCCAGCCAACCTTCGTGGTCAATGTGACTTCGCCATTATCCGTCCACGAAGAGTTCAAGAAGAACCACTCGAAGTGGCCTTTCGCTCAAGGGGGCCATTTTCCACATTTTTCGGACAACTTGAATCTCACGTGGCCAGATTTAAGATTGTCGATACCGATGGAGGGACAAGGTGTGTAAAGGTGTTGTTTGTGCTGTTCACCAAATGGTGTGCATCACGTCCTTTTGGAGGGTGGTGGGTTCAGTAACCCTACCCGTATCTTGTGCCGTTCATTGCACGTGTGAGCAACATGATGATTTTGACCACAAACAAACATCAAACGAAAGCGCTAACAAAATTGTGACAAAACGGCGTGCGCCAAGCGTGGGCGGCTAACCTTGTCGGGCACGGCTGAATATGAACAACACACGTGCACAACAAAGAAGTCAGTGCATTCCCGCAAGACAACACGTGATTACCACCCGAGATGTACATAGCATACGAGTGAGAATCGTCATGAGAAGTGATGGATCGTTGCCACTTCTCGGCTCGATCTATCGAGCTAGTCATCTTTCTCCACAACGAAGCCCACAATTTCGAATGCTTGAGTTAAAGTGCGACAAACGTGCGACAAACGACGGACATACATGGCATGGATTTGCACACACAAAATGGCTTATTTGAGCTAATTAGGTCTATTGTGAGGCCTTAGGAGAGTTGTGTTGTGTTGTGTTGTGTTGTGTTGTGTTGTGTTGTGTTGTGTTGCGTTGTGTTGTGTTGTGTTGTGTTGTGTTGTGTCGTGTTGTGTTGTGTTGTGTTGTGTTGTGTCGTGTTGTGTTGTGCTTTTTAAGGCATGGCGGTCCCCCGCCGAATTGTTGTGTTGTGTTGTGTTGTGTTGTGTTGTGTTGTGTTGTGTTGTGTTGTGTTGTGTTGTGTTGTGTTGTGTTGTGTTGTGTTGTGTTGTGTTGTGTTGTGTTGTGTATTTGTGCTGGAAGGAGATATCCGTGGCATATGCCACCGGGTATCGCGCAAATATCCGTGGCATGAGGCACAAATCCCAGAAAGTGTTGTGTATTGTGTTGCACAACACCAAAATCGAGAAATAGGGCACGAAAATGGCTTCACTTTGCTCGAGGACCATGGTCACTATGTTGGCCGTGTTGCTGTTTGGTACTTTCGGGGGGGGGGGGGGCTAATTTCACTAACTTTGTCGTCCTCAGTCCACCCGACGGAATGCAATCCGTGGAAACCTCTGGTTAGAATGTTGGTGTGGTGGTATTGGGATGGTGTGAAATAATTGAACGGAAAAAAGCCACATGTATGCGATGCTAAATGTCAAAGTGGTCGACTAGTGGGGTTTCAAGGTGCCGCACATAGGATTCCAATGTTCTTGACAGCATAGAGCACGAGGGATGGTTCCCTTGGCTGGCCCAGCATCCCAGTCCCAAATGGAGCGCCGTCGGTCGGAGGCCTTAGGGGTGTGTCGCACGTTGGGCACCTCAAGGTATGTCGTGACGGGACGGCTAGGCCGAGAATGCCTTGCTGATGACGGGGCCGATGAGAAATTGGTGGAGTGGGGGCAACCGGCGTAGGACTCCCCATGGTCCCGGACCACGGGTCACCCGTGGCACACACACACACACACACACACACACACACACACACACACACACACACACACACACACACACACACACACACCTTCTGGCCACACCTCACTTCCGAGACCGGACTCCAAAGCCTCCTCAGGTCTTCCGCAGACCTGCCAAACCCGTGGAATCCGCATGGTGTGCTATGCAGATCCCGCTGTGCGTTGGTGCGACAGGCCATGTGCCCAGACCCAGAGGATACCACAGAGCATCATTACAGGGCTAAAAGACGACGTCAGTGAACCTGGGGCCTGCCCCTAATGTTCCCTCCCCAGGTTTATATCGGGCCTATGTTTTGTGCAGGACCCCCCCCCACTTTGCCACCTTGCACAAGACTGTTCGCGTCCCTTATTCTCCTCTCAATTGCTCTGCGCTGGGCTCCCTTCCATAGCCCTCGTCCTCTCCCAGTCCACCTCAAGTGCACTATGGTGCCTGTGCTGAGCAGGCCACTGACGACTGCAATCGCGCCCCCCCCCCTGTGGTGCTTGCGGTGCATGCAGTGTGCCCTACGGTGCACCCCGACTGCGAGCGTGTTAACAGTCTTTTTTTCGTATTAGAAACGGTCCTGGACCCTCCCCTGGGATACTGCCTCCTTGGTTCCTTTTCACCTTTGGGCTTTAGAAATGGGCTGCTGTTGCGACAACAAATGCAGCGCAAATTGCCCCGCGATCGGAGACCCTGACGTCGTTAACGGTACCGTTTTAGTGGTGCGCCGAGGTGAATGCCCCTTCCACGACAAGTTCCTCATGGCTCAAAGGTGTGATTACGTCTGTTGTTTTGGACCGGTGGCATAATACTCCATTTCAGGCTGTGGCGCAGCGTGGCCGCTGTCTCGGACTGTTGGCTGCGGTTTAACTGGTGTTGTGTAGGGGTGGACCATAACCGCTGAGGTTGTAGCTGGGGATAGAAATGTACAGAGGGGGAGGGGGGTTGGCTTGCAAAAATTCAGAAGACCCCCGGTTTCTGAACAATCCTTTCCAATTTAAGGACTGATGTACAGTGTATTGTTGTATTGTTGTACGAGGTAGAAAGCCGTCTCAATGGCACGAGCATGACGCACCGCTGCTGGGTAACGCTGGGTGATCCGGATCCCCTGGGCCTGTGTTGCATTTCCCACATCAGTGGTGGTGGAGGGCACCCTCCGAACTCCGCTGTGATGGAAATGACTGAATGCTGGCGGAAAAGCACCGCCGGCGCGATGCCAAGGGACAGAAGCAACACTTGTGAGCAGCACTTCTGGAGACCCAGACCAGTGCATACACCCGGAAGTACCAACGGGCACACTTAGTCAGCCTTTATCGCAAACCCTCATTGAGTTAGAACAAAAGCATCATTTTGGAGCTTTCAGGGAAAGGACAACCCACGGGTCATGTCCATTGTGCTCAAACTGCCTGCAAGTGAAGAGAACTGGCGCGCGCGTTCTTGTTGGGGGGGTACGTGCGCCGCGTGTCTGCGAAATTGTCAAAATTTTGCAATTTTCGGACCCCCTTGGGGAGGCTCCCGGGCATTGCGCCTGGACATGAGTTCCGCCGCAGTTTGGGGAAGATCCGAAGCTTTCTTTGGTGCTTGCAGGTTCTTGCTCCGCCAACCTACCTACGGGGTTGTCCCTGTGTTCGTGGTTTCACAGTCCCCTGTCTCTGTGTTCGTGTGTTTGTTTTACAGTCCGACAATGCCACACACCTGGGTAGACCGAACCCACGTGAAGGTGTTACGTGGTGATGACTGCCTTTGCCCCCTTGCCCTCACTCACACCGGCATTCTGCTTCATTCGATCGGGCTGCCGGGAGATGACATGTTTGTAGGCCGGTTGTGGAGGGAAAGACGAGTTGTTGGTGCGCATGACAGTTCTGTACTTGGGGCTGCCACCCACTTCCAATTGTTTTGAATTGATGTGACCTGAAGCGAATGTTGCTGCAATGAGGCCATAGAGAGTACGTTAGTGTGCCGGGCAAAGTTTTCCCACGCTTTGGTGTGGCCCCTCGAGTTGTGGTTAAGGACCCACTCTTTGCGGTGGCCACTTGAGTGGTCCGTCAGGCACAAGAGGGGGATTCTTTGATTTTGAGGTGGGTGGCTATGATGGGGCCTACAAGGGTAGGGTGCATGTGATCGTCCCATTTGTTGGGCGAAAAAATGGGAAGTTATTTGATTGCCAACAGTCATACAATGTGCTTGTGCTTAGGGTTCCTGGGCTAGAGGAGGGGGTGATGTTTGTGGGCAAAGCATTGTGATAGATGGCCGGAACATTTTTTTGGATGCTGGGCGCGCCGGGCAAACGTACCCTCATACCTCCCAAAGCTGCGTGCCCACGGATCTTGCGTTGGCACAGCTTGGTTAAAAACGGAATCCCCGTCTGACCGTCATTTTCCCTGACTTCGGTCTGGCGGCCATTGATCGGGGGTAGGGAGGTCCTGCATGTGTGTTGCCTTGTCTGTCACGTGCTGTAACTGTGTCTCCCGCGCGGTGCGCTAGGCGGTGCGGTGTCAAAGTATGTGTTCCTCATCTTCGGGGCCATGATTGCAGAACGCACATGTGGGCAGCGTGCGCATGCCCCTCTGGTATGCCCTCAGAGCAGTCTAAGTGGCCCCCGAGAGCAGACCTCTTAAAAGTGAGCACTCAATCTCAGTGTCAAAACAGTTTACGCTCTGCAGCACCGGCTGCCTGCAGGTGGCATAGTGCATCCTGTGAAAATCAAGGGCCCGCACTGCACTAGCAAGCCCAGCAACTCGAGCGCAGTTTTTCGCGCACGTCATGGTTTACTGGGGATTTGTCCTCATACAGTAAAAGTGGGCCGTCTCTGCATGGGACTTTCCAGCCATATCATCCCTGTGTGGCCGTCCACCCACATTCTTTGGCCGTGTGCACAGCACACGCAAAAGGTCCGTTCTCCTGTTGCAAACTGCCAATTTCCCAAATGGCCTATGTTGTGATTTGGTTGGCACCGCAATTGCGGCATAGCTGGGCCAGCCATAAAATGCGGTGATCCTTTGGTACCAGTGTGGGGGCAATGTGATGCCCTTTGCACAAGAGAGTAAAAAAGATTTCTTTGGCTTTGCCTGATCAGGAGTGTCCCCATATGGTCTTCATAACCTGGGCATCAAAAGGCAGTAGGTCTTTGGGTCGCAGTGGAACAATCTCGGCTACATGCAGCCTTGTTGCCGTGCTCATTGTAGAAACTACCTCAGAATGTCGTTCAAAATTTCCTTGTGCGCCGTGCAATCTATCAAGCAGCACACACGCCGTGGAGATTCACTTGAGTATCAAGGGAGCGGAACAGGTGGCGTCAGTGGTCCTGACACCTGTTCCTAGGGAACGAAATTCCATGGACACTGGGAAGGGCACCCCTTGCAATTCTGCCTGCACTAGATGGCGCTGGTCTGACGAAAAGCCTAATGACTTCTTGGCATTGACGCCCTGCCCTGTATCATCCAACCACTCCTTGGTGTAGTGAAAGAGCGGGGCCAGAGTGTTACTCCCCACTGCAAAACCATGGGTATCATCGGCGTACCCTAATGCACTTAAAATGAATTGTAGAGTGTGTGCCGGCCGGTCGCTAGGCGGCAGCCTATTCACTGAGACTGTGATACTTTGTTGCGGCACATCGAGCACTCGCTTCCATACACTTGTCATCAGGTTTATTAAGATGACGCTTAGTGGACACCCCTGTAGGATGCCATTGGTGGCTACGAAAATATTGGCGTAGCTACCTAAAACCTAAAAGCGGCGTGTGAGGGTGTTGTACATAACAGACAGTGCTTTGTGCGTGCTAGGGTCCATGCCCTGTTCCAGAGTGATGTGTTGTACATTTGCCTGTGGGATTAAATCAAAACATTTGATGTAATCTAGGGCTTTGTGCTGGATGCTGTGTCGCTCAATGAGCATGGAAATTAGGGCCGCTGCATCTGTGGCACCCCTTTTCGTTCGGAAACCAAAGGCATGTGGATGCATCCACTGCTCCTGCCATACCACACATGCTTCCAAGCGCATACTTGCCCAGACCCGATAGATCTGTGATAAAATTGAAAGGGGGCCTCTGCTGCATAGGCAGCATGCCCTCACCCTTAGGGATAAGGGAAAGATATCTCTTAGCGAGGAGGTCGGGCCAGCGCCCAATCTATTCAACGATGTGCACGAGCTGTGACAGCATGTCAAGCAGCTTTGTTGGGAGGAGGAGTAGGTCCGCAATGCACGAGCCATCCAGGCCAGAGGCAGTGTGGACACCCAATTTTTGTAAGCGTTTAGCCAAGCGGCTTCCGGTAATGGGGGTTGTCTGCATTTGTTTTCCCTTTTGGAGAAAGCGGTCATATTTCGGTGCAAAAGCATGCACATCTGGCTCAGGTGTGTGGTTGTACTTTCTCATGACCCGATCCCATGATGCATGCAAAATCTCGTCCATCCAGTTGATGTTGGACGTGGGGAGTTGTGTGTCAGGGTCCAAGAGCATGACAAAATCAGGCTGATATTCATTTTGGATCCATTTGTATACCTTTTTGACCTTATGCAGTCAGGCATGATCCATTTTGGCTTTCCATTTGTCTAAATGCTTGTGTCCCTCGTGTCGTGCATATTCCCTGCCCAGCACGCAGAGTTTGTCGTACTCTGCCACAGTATCTATCTATGTCGGCGTCGGTCACTACAGAGGGAGGGAAGGGTCGGCAGCCACGTCTGAAAGTTCATGTAGCACCAAACCATCGCGGACAAAGAAACCAATTTTGCGCAGGCGGCGGCACACTGCACGCGATAACTGTTGCACAGGCTCGGGCATAGTTCCTAGCTTGCACGCTTGCTGCGCTTTGCGATTTGCCAACGCCTGTGCTTTCCTGCCTTTGATGAGCGCTTGGCTACGTTGCCATCGAATCAAGGCGCGAAGCGCTCCCATGGCCCGTGTTATTTTGGATAGGAGGCGCGTGCACGGCCCCCCGTTGGGCGCTATTGTCATTGGTGCTAAGGTGGTCTCCTTCAGCATATGTGGAGTACCACGCCCTGGTAACACTGTTGCGGGGGCAAAGGGGAGCGCAATACCCGGGGTGTTTGCAGCGAGGTGGGTGCAGGACAGGGCTAGCCCTGTCTCCTCTGCGATCCAGGTCCACATGGCCCAGATGTCATTGACATCGCCCTGGTCCAGTGGTGCCGGTTGTTTCCGTTAGTGTGGGTCGAGTAGCATGTTGCTGAGAGTCTAAGTATCCTCCTCTTACTTTGGGGGGGGGGGGGCGTGAGAAGGGGGGGAGTTTTGTCATCTTGACCACCTTTTGCATGGGGGCATCCATGTCAAAAGTGTAACACACAGGTATGTGGCCTGGCAGGGTGTGATCATGCAGAGCAGTCACATTTATCAGCGTGCCTGCCTGACCCGGAGAAACCAGTAGTCCGTCAATGCGATTGACAACCAAGCCGTCGCGGGTAAAGCCGCCGGCGCATGGCTTTTGATGCAATATCCCATGAGCACGATCAGCCTCGACAAGCCAGCTGTCGGCGGGCGCAGTCAGCGGTGCTGCCGGAATTTTATGAAAAGTGCCAAAATTGAAATTCGAATCCGTGAAAAGGACGCAGCCTGAGTTCCCCAGTCTACTAAGTTAACAGATAACTAGCTCCCATAATTCCCGGTTCACAGTATCGTTGCCAGCTATGCCATATGCAACGCAAAAGTTCAGTACGCATTTTCTTGATCCGATGCCCGCACTAGTGCATAGACACCTCCCAAAGTGCCATAGGAGACTCGCAATGGGGTCATCGTCCTTGTCATCTGGCACTATTTTGCGCATGTTCCAACCCTTCCTGAATAGCATGCCCACCCCCGATTTGGGGGGCACCCTAGATCCCCCTTGTTGGCGAGCCAAGTGGCTTACCCCAAATGCAGTCCCAGCCCTAGTCAGCTGCAATAGATTGCATGCAGCGTTGTCCACGTTGTCCACGTTGTCCAGCTTCGGTGAGCCTGGTTTCTTCCGGAGGGGGCGGGGGGGCAGGACTGTGCTTCATGGAAAAACTGGAAGGAGGAGGGGGAGGGGGTATGCACCATTTGTTTGCACTGGCTGGACGCGAAGTGCCTGACACTCCGCTGTCTTGTTGTATGTTTGTGCGTTTGATCCTGCACACACCATTGATGTTGCACGGGGGCAGACATGAGACGTACCCAGACGCAGACTACCGCCCGGAACGCCAAGATGTCCACATTGTTGTACCTTCGTCGACGCGGCTTGCCCGTTGTGTGCAGGATTGGCGCCGCGGGGGTTTTCGTCGTGAACACTCAAAACGGACTGCTCTTCATGCAACGGTACAATTATGAATTGGATGGGGCGACGAGCCCTGAGGAGGTCACCATCCCAGGCGCCATTGTCCAGAGTGACTTCGGTGAATTTCTCATGAACAAAGTGAACGAAACAAACGGCCAGGGCCAAGGCGTGGGCATTTATGTGAGCATCAGAAGGTGTGTGTGTGTGCGCGCGCGGCTGTGTGTATTGGTGTATGTGTGTGTGTATTTGTGTGTGTGTGTGTGTGTGTGTGTGTGTGTGTGTGTGTAGTTGTGTGTGTGTGTGTGTGTGTATTTGTGTGCGTACCCCCACAGCTGCCCAGGAGCGCGTGACCTCACCACGGTTTGGGGGTGAAACCAAGGGGGGAGCCTGGGCTAACACGCAACCCGTGGGGCGGCGTTGCCGCAAGGTCGCGTGCCACACACACCGCCAGGCGGAGACTCCAGGACGGCACCTGAACCTGGACGGGCTCCACGGTGGCCCTATGCCCCGTGCCCTCGGACCTAGGAAGGTGAGGGACATGGGCACAAAGCTCTGGAGAGGACAGGGCTGCAGGTAGCCCGACACCCACTTGCAAACCACCACCCCCCATTGGCCAGCGCTGAAGGAGGCCTGAGTCCCCGTGGAGGAGGATAGGGTCGGCCAGTGGTGGTGGGGCAGCCCCCCCCCTCTCAGCCAGGGGGGCATACCGATAGCCGTCTGTTGGTATGGCGGCCAGGTGGTCGCAGATGAGGTGGTTTTGGGCGTGGCGCCCAGGTCCAGGGGCCTGGTGCCCAGGGCCGAGGGCACTGAGGTCGACGGCATGAACCCGGTAGCCCCCTGTTGGTATGGTGCCAGGCGATGGCACAGGAGGCGTGGGGCATCCCCCTCCCCAAGAGGGACAAGATGCGGCCGTCATGAACGCCGCAGAGCTGGCGACGATGGTGGCACCCGTGGCAGTGGCCTCGCCCTCGCTGGGACCCCGTACGACGGTACCGGGTGACAGCTTGCAGGGCGTAGCAGCAGAGGCCCACCCCAAAGTTGGGTCCCGGTGTGACGACGCCGGGCAACGGCGCGGGCTCCACACTGGCACGAAGGGTGCAGCGGGATGTGGCCGCCGAGACATGCGGCCCCGGCCCCACCATCTACGACCAGGAGAACCAATCTGGCCCCTGCTGCTGTTGCTCATGGGGTCCAGCGGGGGAGGTGGCCGAGGGAAGGCAGCACGGCTGCTGCAGGCCATACACAAGCCCCCCCCCCCGCAGGCAGTGCTGCCGCCCACAGAAGGCAATTTGGCCTCAGACGGGGGACGTGAGGGGCCCCGGGGCCAGCTTTGTGGTTCCGTGGGTCTGTAGGTCCGTGGGTCCTACGTCCAAGGCTGGTATGACGTGCGTGGCAGTGTGTGAACCCAGTGGCCGCCTATTGGTATCCCAGCCGGGTGATGACATGGCGGGTGCGGGGCAACCCCCTCCCCAACCTGGGGGGTACCCCGATAGCCAAGGCGGCCATAGTAGGTGAATTGTGGGGCGCCCCCCTCGTCGTGCGGGGGTTGGGCAGATGCAAGGCCGTGTTGCAACTGCTTTTTGCGCTGCCCCCAGCGAAGGCAGTGCGGCCCGTTTCCGTGGGCGCTGTTCCTGCCTCAGCGGGCAGAGCGCTTAGGTCCAGGGTCTTACAGACTCTCACAAACTCCCACAACGGTCGATACACCTGAGTCCCAGCGGTCTTGGACAGGCCATGTGGGGAGAGGGACGCCCCCGGGGGTCATGGCCCAGAGGTTGTGTCTGCCTCACCCTGACCGATGTGGGGGATGGCTCCCGGATAGTCGCTTGGTGGTATTGGGGCAAGGGTTTGGGTAGCAACCCGGGGAACACCCCGATAGCCGCCCATTGGTATGGCGGCCGGGGTGGGTGCGCAGGATGGGCTGCCATAGGCGGTCGAGGTTGTGGTGGGCCCTATGGATGCGGTGTGCCCCGATGGCCGCCTGTCGGTATGGGGGCCGGGCTGGGTTAATGGGCCCAAAAAATTTGAATGCGGTGGAATGACACAGTGGTTCCAAGAGGCCTTATGTAATGACCATCCTTGTGGAACAGGTTTCGGCAAGGAAATGCTCTCAACAGACTCCGTGTGGCCTTGTGCTCTTGATGCCTAGAATGCTTAGGTATTCAGACGATATTTTGATGGCTATGTCCGTGGTGAGGGGGTTGCCTTTTGAACGGAGGATTGCTCTAGACCGGGTGATGCGTACACTCACAGGTGGCCATCGTTAATGCAATTCGATTAGGAAGCCTGGGCAGTCCCCATGTGTGTTCCTCGTTGTTCTCGGAGGCTATGAACGGCGATGGGGAATGCCCCGCGATGGAGTGGTCTTGGGTGGCCTGGACGGTGGCTACGTTGGTGAATGACCACATGCAGAGGATGGGGAGCATGATGCAGCATTGCTGCATGTGCACGCCCCAACCGTTATCCAGCGTCTTACAAAAGAGGCAAGATAATTTTTCCTTGTTTTGTTCATGACATTGAGGGATGGTGCGCACCCCGTACACCACTGCGAGGCCGGTGTTCGAGTACTTGCCTTCAATAACACCTACCGCACCTACTGCACCTAATGCACCGCACGTTGCATTTTGGATCACCAGGGTACACTCAAGCTGCTAGTGTACTGTTGTACTGCATGTCTAGTGCACCTACAACATGCGCCGGTGAATGTAGAGCAAAGTGTCGTCCAGGCAGTCGGGCATGGGTCCGCATCCTTTTTGGGCGTTCACTAGAGTGGCCTTCACGGTGTTGTCAATCTCCTTGTGCCACAATGCAACTCGGGCTTTGTTCTTGGTGTTGTGTTGGGTACATCAGGGCACAAGGAAGACAAGGTACTCCTCATGCTGAGGGACAAATAGGCGAACTTGAAGGAATGTGGCAATCAATCCCAAGAGAAGCCAACTGGGCCATGTCAGCCACAATGCTCTGATTTGCAGTGCATTTAAATGAGAACAGCCGCTTAACTCTCACTCTAACTCTAACCAGGAGAGCAAGCATATTCAACCCCTAGCCACATCCACAACCTAAGCGGCAACCCCTCCAACTCGACTTCACTTATATACAACGTGCACCCGCCCCGAAGGCAATGGAACCACCCGTAACCGCAACACCTGCCCCAAATCAATCAACCGATGTTCCCTACATCACAAAGGAATCCCGGGTAGAACAACTCGCCCCTCCCACCCCCAGATCCGAAATCAACACCCCAGCGGCAACTAGGAGTACAATCGCACCAAGATCCCGGCATGACACCGGTGATGACCGGTACCAAGGATATGCCATTTCGGAACCTTGAAGACTCCATTACCCAATGGTTTTTTTGTAGAAGTCTCTCATAGAGCGGTGGGAAAAAACTTCTGGTTTATCGACAACGTCAACCCAGCAAACTAGCACGTAGTATCCGAAGGAAAAGATAAAGTAAGGATCCACATCGGCAAGAGCAAGTGCATTGTCATCCGCTCCAAGAACCCAAAAGGTCATTTGTACGAGCCCACCAACCCAGCCAAATGAAAGAAGACATAGAACCAAGGAGCACAACCCCCGCCACCACCGGCACCGATCCAATCTCAAACACCTATGCATCCCATAATGATGCAACCGATGATGCAACCAATGATGCCACATATACATCCTTATCTGTACCCCATACAGAACCAAGTAATGCCATGGCCAAGTTCCACCCCTCAACCCAACACACCAGCCCCATCATTGCCCTCCTACTCAGCAATGTCCATGGCAGCAACCCCGAGCCTCACCAACCCCAGTTGCACAAATTGCCAACTCCACCCAATAGCTCATCAGAATGGGCACTCCGGCCTCCAACAAGCACGGGAACGCAACCCCACAAGTTGTAACTGGCTCCACAATGTCCATCCCGGCAGCACCCGGAGTGCAACAAGAAAATAAATGACTCCCAATGGTACCCTCCAAATCTTGATCTTTTGCGGCCCTAAGCATCAAAATTCTTGATGGGCTCATGAAGCAAACTCAACTGAACACACAAACACGAACATGCATCCTCACCGATCTGCACAACTAACCCTGCAAATGCAAACCGGACCTAGACTTATACCCATTAACTGAGATACCACCAAACCAACAAATAGTAGACCGAACAAGCACCGTGTCCCCAAACCGACGAGACAATGTATGCAATCCCCTGACACCACTCGCAGTACCTAAAATTAGCAGCCATCTAGAATTTGCATCACCCGACTCCACTCCCTCAAGTACCAAGCAGACTGTCGGCCGTCCTCTTGACACACATACACATCATTCACACGTGGCTTTTGGCTTATGCAGAGTGAGCCAAAAAAAAGAAGAACGCATACAAACCCTCCTACCCCATCATGTCCAACGACTGTGTACTGCGGATACGGTGCGAGCGAATCATCCAGCCCCACCCAAATCATTACAACAGAGCATGTCACTTCTCACTTTACGAAAGCGGCGGCAGATACCACTCGATACCACTCGCTCATCACCAAGAAACATGAACCCCCAGAACACTGTCGCATGGTTTGAAGGCCCATTGTGCCAACAATGTGGCAAACTATCCGGTTTGCATGTGAAAGCACACACATCCATTCCCATCTCCTCGATCCACCTATACATCTCTCTCTGCCTACTGGCACCAACCAAAATAGGAGCCCATAATTGCAAACATGGCCAAAGCTTGCACGTTATTCGATGGTCACTTTCCCGTGGAAGGTGTGTTTCGGGGAATGGCAGCAAGAATATGGCCCTATCAGCCTCGAAGCCCCAACACCATACACCCGCAAGTCTTAAAAATGTACGCCGAGATGCAAAAAGAATACAGCTCCATGGACGGAACGCCCACCTCAACCAAATGAGCCAAACCAACAGTCATGGGCATGAATTGCGGAACCTCCCAATTACACGCCGGCACAAAAAGGCAAGAAAAAGTTCAACACACAACAAAATTGGCAGAGCAGTACGAGACGATCATCCGTGGGTACCACCAATGATACCATGGATGTCATGGGCTGACGGATGGCTCAACAACCTACCGTACCAACATGCTGCATCTAAACCCTTTTGAGTTGGAGGTCGCATCATTCTCATGTACGCACAATGCACCTCCAAAACGAAATGGAAAGCCTAGGCAAAAGAACACCCCCTATGCGTGCATAATGACCCAAAAACCCCTCGCAGCCGCCACTATCCATATCCCCTCCAGAATCAAAACCAGATTTCCGGACAAAACATTGTGTAGCATCGGCACAAGTCGTGTCCAATACTAGATCGACCATCGGCTTCATCCAAGGTGAGATCAATGATTGCGTGGAACACAGCAGATAGCTCAGACGTACAATCAGAATACCACTGCCCGTACAATCAACAAATCCAGTTCTCACAAAGAAGCGGGTGACCATGACAGAAATATAGGCTCTTTAGACACAACGACACTCCATGCGTCGCCTGCACCAACGAACAACTACTTGGCCCCTGCAGTCACCACCTGCAGCAGTACACCCGGGCCACAGTTTACGACATTTCTCAATGGCCCCCTACCGCCGTCATCCACCCCACCTATGCCTCATCAAGAATGTGTGAGTAAGTTGAGCCCTACCTACGGCATATCGAATCTAGCAACGCATTCCTCCGACAACAATAATGCTAAGAATGGGTGCGGCAGATCCCGCCAAAACCACTACACCCACAGAAGACAACTCTCCCCTCATATTTGCGTCATATATTACGTGCAAAGACATGGACAACCTATTCCCTTCGGAAGCCCTCAACGTGAAAGAATAGGCGGATAAATTCTTCAACTTGTTGAAGATCTATATCGTGTCCCCATACGGACTGGTTGGTCCCTACAACATGCGGCACGGAGGATCCCCAGGTGACTCCATGGGAGTAGGTCTGTATGCAACCACCACATGTGCACACACCAAATTCTACCAAGGCGTACTTCTCAAACACAAGAACCCTGCACATCTCTATGCACCAGATCAAGAACACATCTACCAAAGCCTTGGAGCCCCCTGGGATCGTTGAGCCAAAGTACTCGAAATTGTTGACAGTGACACCACCCGGAGGATATGGCCCACATGTACAACACATTCAATCAAGGCTGCTGGTTGACCGGTAGATCCTTGCGTTGCAAAAATATCAAAGTGTTTGGTGCAGAAGCAAAGAATGGCATGCTCAAGTACATTGAAGGCTCAGCACGGACCATGCAAGATGTGTCTACTCTCCAACAGTCCGGCTTCAAGATGACTGGCATACCCCTCATCCCAAGTGATATCGCCAAAGAACCCATCTTGAAGGTCACTAAACCACTCTCATGGCTGCAAAAGTCCCTCGCCAGACCGCAACCCTCTTTTGTACCCATGCTTCGCATCATGATCACATACACCCTCTAAATAGTGGACTGCGTGTTCTCAGCTTTCCTAGCGCAACTAGATTGGGTACAACCCCGGTAGATCCAAATTAAAAGAATAGCCTACAAAGCACTATGTATCCCAGTGCGCACACCCAACAAGATGCTATGGGCAAGCGTAGACAACATGGGCTTTGCAGTCTCCCACATTTATACTCGATGCATGACCTTTCCAACGTGTTTGCCCGTAAGGGGCCGGCTCTGATACACCTCTCAACATGCCCTCTAAGGAGGGAAAACCCTTTGGTACCACACGCCCCGGCTGAGCTTCGAGGGTGGGATCTTCACAGTGCAACTAACAACAATTGTACAACGCCTCGTCTTGCACGATGTGGCGCTCAAAGCATGGACGTTCTGATGGAACAAGTTAGTGCAATTTTTCAACTTGGGAGTATCACGGACTAGGCTCAAAATCCCCACACAAAGGGCCCCTAGGGCTGCAGTTGCTTGGTCAAGCTGGAACGCTAAATCTCCGCGCCGCACGCGCGCGCCGCGTCAAGTGCTTCCCCAATGGATCAAAGGCCTCTTCGTTGTGTGCAACATCAAAAGCACGTACATGTGAAAAACCACAATAATACTCATGTTCTACCCCAAACACAATACTCCGCCCCACCCAGAGTGGGTCATCATGCAACAGTGGATGGCCCAACACTGAATCTTCTTCCACTCACCTAACAACCTCAAACGATCCCCAATCATCACAGAAGAGCTTGACTATCTAGGAGGCGACATCCTCCTCATTTTAACAGGATCAAAAGGGAACGATGATCATGCATGGTCAACACGGGTGATCAGTCAGAAAGAAGTAGCAACAACACCTAGCTCATCAGTGAGATGCAAAGGTGATAGCAATTGCATTGTTGAATTGTGCTACCCGCATATACTTTGTGCAATACACATCGATCCACATGCATTTGGAGGGTTTGCCTCCTTCGCTTTGGGACCACCGAGGCCCCCACCGCATGGGCGAGGGGGCCTCCTTCGCTTTGGGGCCACCGGCGCGTGGGCAAGGGGGCCTCCTTCGCTTTGGGACCACCGAGGCCCCCGCCGCATGGGCAAGGGGGCCTCCTTCGCTTTGGGGCCACCAAGGTACCCGCCGCATGGGCGGGGGGCCTCCTTCGCTTTTGAATCACCGAGGTCCCCGCCGCATGGGCGCGGGGGCATCTTTTGCTTTGGGACCACCGAGGCCAACGCCGCACGGGCGAGGGGGCCTCCATCGCTTGGGGACCACCGAGGCTCCCACCAGGTGGGCGAGGGGGCCTCCTTCGCTTGGGGATCACCGAGGCCCCCTCCGCACGAGGGGACCTCCTTCGCTTTGGGGTCACCTCTGTGCATGGTGCTTAGACTGTCGGAGATCGCCACCTTGACACGGCAAGGATCAATCTTGAAGGATTGGAGCAGTACTAGGGCGAGGAGTTTTTTGGAATTCCATTCATGGAGTGCTTTTGTGGGTGCTAGGATGTTTTTTGCTAGGGTGCACATGTGAGCTTTCAGCAATGTGCCGATTTATTAGCTTTGATGGACTTTCAAAAGTTCTAGACGTGTGCGCGCTCGCTCGCCTCGCCTCGCCAAGCCAAGGCAAGGCAAGGTGTGGCTGGGATGGCATGGCATGGTGTGCTGTGGTGTGCTTGCAAGTTATCATATGATAGGTTAACTTGAAACCTTCTTCCCCCAAACTGGTGCGTGAACTTTTTCTCTACTGCTGCAGGGGCCCAGACCCAATCGGCTCGGCAGCAGCCGCAGGGACCTAGCCCCTGTTGGCGCGGCCATGTGGAACTGGTGCTGAGCGGGTAGAGAATGCCTTCCAACCAAGCCAACCACCGACGGTGTCCTACATACACCGAACACATTCACAACACATCACCGTACCCACATACATACCCACTTTACCCAAGAGCAGCCTCTCATGCAAAGGACTCACCGAGATTCACCTCAACAAATGGAGAATAGCTTAGCATGGCATAGAGATAATCCAGCCAGGCACAAAGAATGCCTAAACCCCCCATGGTATCCCGAAATTCTAGCGCGCAGTCCCATCAACCAAGCAAAGTCCAACCACTCTCTTGGAGCATCCACAGCAATCCCGAAAATCAGAGTCAAACACGGAGTATCTACATCGACAAAAACTCCCACGAACCGAGATACCTCGATGCAGACCAATCCCTGACCCCAATCCCCGGTCCTCGATCCGAGGAGAGAAGACTACCTCCTACGGCATCATACCTAGTACAAGCCTCCAATTCTTGGGCGAACACTCCCAGTCCCAAAACCCAACCCGGTTAGGGCCACCACCGGGTTAGGGTTCGGATCACCGAGTTGGTGGAACCAGTCTTGGTTTTATAACCCTCTTTAGTGTCTAGGGTGGACCCACTAGGTTTAGCAAGCAGCAAGCAGCAAGCAGCAAGCAAGCAAGCAGCAAGCACACGCGAAATGGGCAAAAATCACAGCTCCGTAGTGGTGCTTCGGATTCAGCCAAAATTTTCGTGGATGGTACCTATGGATGTGAGGGACAACCACACAAATTATAAGCCAGAAACTCAACGGTGGCGGCCGGGAACGGGCGTCGCAAGTGCCGGACCTCCATTTCAAAATCTGCAATTTAGGGCCCAAAACCGCCCTAGAACCTGCTGAAAACGGCCAAATGAAAGGAAATAGTGGCTACTCTACATGTGCAACTAGATTTCCCTGTGCCGAAGGGCCCTCTAGGGCCCTCTAACTCCACAATATGTCCGCGAACCGCCCCCAAAAGGCCCCCAAAAGCCCA
This sequence comes from Eutreptiella sp. 'Long Island Sound 2002', assembly GCA_964036045.1. Lineage (NCBI taxonomy): Eukaryota > Euglenozoa > Euglenophyceae > Eutreptiales > Eutreptiaceae > Eutreptiella > Eutreptiella sp. 'Long Island Sound 2002'. The sequence continues at coordinate 26,654,770 of OZ038383.1, read as the reverse complement.
AGAAATTGTGCACATTGGCCGCCGAAAGCCCCAAACCAAAGACAGACCATATTTTGGGCTACGTGGCTCAAAACGCGATTTCGAGGGCACCTAATCCACCTGCAACCACCCACTTTTGGTGTTTTCCACGCCTCAAAATTGCCCTGACAGACGCCTAGACCCCCGTACCTCGGCCCAGTGGGCTGCAGCAAGCTGCAAGTGGTAGCCAAAAGAGCTGGGTGCCAAAATGGGTCAACAAGGTCCACCGGCTGCAAAACAATGACTTTTTTCAAAAACGATACTGGACCACATGGAATGCCAAAACAAGTGTTTTTGGCACATTTTGACCCCGTAGTGGCCCGTTTTGGCCCTCCGAAAATCCCAAAAAGGGCTGTTTCGGGACCAGAAATGGGTCAAAAATACTGAGCACCCCCATACATCGCTTAGGCATTACTAGGTGCACTAGAGTCGCTGATGCCCATGCTCTTCCCGCATGCAAGCCAGCAAACGAGAACCAAGACTGCCCATTCATGTGCCCGAGCTAGTCCTAGTGACCTCGGCCAACTGCAACGGATATCACAGAACCGCAAAGCCAACATGCTGGCCAACTACCCACTTGTCCTCGATCACATTGCAGCTCTCCCGGGAAGCTCACATCAAGCTCATCTACCAACCCAGGAAGTAAGAAATGGGATACATGATGCCACGAAGTGTACATGACTGTGCTGCATGGTTCCCCAGTGCACTACATTGTCCCCTCCTCAGAGAAACCCACTAGTCTCGGCCCAGGGCCCAAAACAAATGTGACTCATCTTCTGGCAGCATACTCCTCTCCCTCCTTCAGACGATGTGCTCCGTTTGTGCACAGAATTCAACCCAATAGGCATCACCACTAGAGTACATACAACAACCATTTTCCCTCACCCAAGGAAATGAATTATGTGCTACTCTCACACGACGATGTCGTGTCTTCTCGACTAGAGCCCCCCTTCGACCATCTCAAATGCACACAGATAGTGTGTACCTCGCGAGTCTTTTACACCAAGCATGCAAAGTTTTCTTTCCAGTGTGGATGACCGGCATCACGCGTTCAACTTCACCTCAAGGTACCCGGAAACTTCTTTGCCTTCTAGCAAATCTTCTCTACCTTCCCTTTCAAGGTCTGTGATGCCCCGCCTGAATTCTCCTCCTGCCATGTTCCAGAGAACCAGGTCTGGCATGCTCCATTTGAGCACAAGTGCAAAACATAATGGGTATCATCACTAACGTACATAGTACGTCTTTTAATCCTCACCACCTTAGAAGTTGCACCGAACACTTTTCTCACAAGCATGTCCCTCATGCACCACAACATGCATTGGCGTCACTCACATCTTATAGCACGCACATGATGTTATCCCCTCACGATGAGGGTGTATAAGCTGAATTTCTCACCCGATGTTGTCAACCAACATCACCAATGATACATTACTGAACATTTGCAAGATCTTCCGGATACTATGTTGAGTAAGTAATCGCCACCTTCGCGACTTCACAACAACAGCAGGGGCCCCGCCCCAATCAGGTCATGCTGCAAGTCGCTTCCTAGTTGCACGCCGTACTAGGCAGGGGTTCATGCACATCAACCCACACCTCACCTGCCACATGGCAAGACCCTAGGTTGCAAAGCCGTACATAGCCACACGGAGCACGGTTGCGCTGCTCCAAGGTAAGGGCTGATCACATAATCTACTTGCACAGGAGCTGTGTGAAACCAAATTTGGCTCGGAGGCACACGGCACGCACGTGATTGTGGGTCGAAAAAGGCTACATTGCTTCATGGCCGGGAGGGAGTGGGGATGGGCCCCTGGGCTCCCCGGAAGCCATTTTTGTCCCCTTGATTTCTCCCCCCCCCCCCCCCCAAGGGTGAGTGCTGCATGGTGCCCACCTCCTCTGGCTGAGCGTCCCACACGGAGCCCGGCGGTTGTTATCCCTGGCGCCCCGGCCGCCCGGCCCCAAGGTAGCTCCCGGTGCGATTACCTAACTAGGATTGAATATTGGGACCGAGCTGCTGGGGGAAGGAACATTGTCTAGGAGACTTCAGTGCCACAACGGGGCTTTAGGGCATATATCTTGCATTTAGATCCACACACCACCCTGCCACCCTGCTGTGCAAGCGCTATCTTCAAGCCCTATTGACCCTATAATGCGTCTCACAAGAGCTCAACAGCGGCAACGGGGGTAACTTTGTCAAGTGGACGGGCAAGGGCCACTGGGGGCCGCAAAACATTTGGGGTAAAGGGAAGGGAAAGGGTAAGTGGTAAAAGTAGAGCAACAGCCTTGCTGCTGCAGGTAGCAGCGACAAGTGGCCAGCGATGGGGCAACGGTTATTATGCTGGTTTTTATGTTGCAGTGGGACCAATACACGCAGCAGGGTGCAGAAAAATCATACTAGAGCCAGTACTGGCATGGCGCGATGGAAGTTGTTGTTGTGTTGTTGTTGCTCCGCAGCTCCATGCATCGCTTTGTCCAGCGCGAAGGGCGGGTATCACTGGGAAGTTTTTTCAGTTTTCAGTTTGCACAAATTTCTTTCATTCTTATTTTCCCCCTCTTTTCTGTTTCATCTCAAAAAAGATTTTCTCCACACAAAAGCATCTTCGTCATATAGGTCCATTGGCACCCGATCCACAGCAGTGGTATGAAGCAACTCTGGGTAAGAGGGCTACTGGGCCTGCATGTATACCATCCCCAACAACAACAACAACAACAACAGCAACAACAACAATAACAACAAGATGTGTTTGTGTGTGTGTGTGTGTGTGTGTGTGTATTTGTGTGTGTGTGTGTGCGTGCGCGCAGCGCATCTGCACTTTGGGCTAGCCATCGCCAACAAGCTATTCATGACCTGTGGACACTGCATTTTCGCTGGGGATCGCGTGGGGGCAATCGGCAAAAAGAAGGCGAAACCACGACACCAAACAGGCGAACAGGCACCGAATTGGTCACCACTGTTCAAATGTTTCAGCAGCGCATTTATCAGCAAAGCATGACGCGCGAACATGGATGACGAGCTGCGACAGAACGTGAGCGTCTGGTTGATTGTGTCTAATATGTAACGTCCGCTTCCATAATTTGACGCAGATGGAGCACTTGGGGCACAGGCCTGACTGGAGCCATGCACAACCAAAGCAGAGGCGCCGCATTGGCATCAATGCATCGCTGGCCATCGGCATGCACAAGCACGAGATGTCTGTCTCAGCTCCTGCATGAGGCTCCAACACAAGCACATGCCTCCAAGTGCCGGTGCAGGCACACACAGGGACTACGACTGCGACTATGTTTCTCACCTCTGCTTCTGCACAAGGTCATACGTGCAATGGGGATTGTTCATCATGTGTTTCACAGATTTGTTCCACCAAAGCACAACGTCCCACGACAAGACCCAGGTATTTCCGTCCCCACACCACCTGTGCATTTTGCCCAGTACGAACGGCGTTTGGATTTCCGACGGTTCTGTGGGTTTCTGCTTTGTGCAGCTGAGAATGTTTGTGCAGGTTTTGTCTGTTCATTTGCTTGTGGTGTTTGCTGTGTTTTTGAATTTGCTGCTGGCGGTATGCTCTTTGCTCTGTGCTCTTTTTTTTCTCTTTCTGCAGCCTTTCCGGCTGCTTGCTGTCTCACAGTGGGCGCTTGTGTATTCTTGGCCGAGAATTGTTTCCTGTCTGTAGTGCTGTCGGATTTCTACTGTCTGTTGATTTCCGCCTGGCATTTGGATGTAGTAGTTTGTGCACTTGCGCCCAGCTCTTTGGCGGGCGCCGGCTTCACTCTTGTTGTATGATTCTGGTGTTGCATCACCCCTCTTCATATTGCCTCTACGGACTTTTGTTTGTTGCCACCCGTGCACTGCACTTCAGTTTTCCTCCTCCTTACTTCTTTGGCCTCCCTCGCCCACAGCATTGCCGGTGATGCTATTCATTAAGTTGTTCTTTTGGACTCATGGGTGCTTTTGACTGCGTAGATTCCTGTGCCCGAGAGAGTGAAGTCGTGCACATTACAGCGCTGATCTCGGACATTGAAGCGCGCATTGATTGCCCTGCGGAATGCTGACGAATTTTGACGACAACCGCGCAATAGCTCATGTTCCTGGATAGGTTGACGTCGTAGATTCTCCAACGGTGCAGATGACCCTCCACTTGTGCAGGGAAGTTCTATTGGGATTTCGTCAAAGGGGTCAGTGGCGAGGATACGGCAGAATGTCAGGCATGGACGAATTTCAAGGACGATCTGAACGCAACTCCCGGCGCATACAACCTTGTGCGAATCCGAGGTGTGCTTCTGAGTCGTGGTGGGGCACCTTCACGGGTACCGGACATTGTGCTACATGTCTGCACCTCTGCCTCTGCCCTAGGGGTGTCTGCGCCAAGGAGCGTTTTTTGCGGGCGTTCTGCTCGTGCAACACAGGGCAATCAGGCGACACGCCGTCACTCATTAAATCGTTGAATCACGGGGCTTTAGAAGGCCCTTTCTGTGATACTTCTATGAATGACTCTTGTCATGCCCTTCCGATGGATACACTTCTATCCATTGAAGAAGTGGTGCTATCTTCTCACTGTATCACCGGGGGAAGGTGCCCAGGAACCCTTAGGAGGGGGGGCATTCTGTCTCAAGGCCTTGTATATCCCCAAGTTCACAGTCCCCGATGCCGATCTTTATTAAAGAACCATATTTGCTTGGGCTCAAGTTGAAGGAAGACTGCATGCAGTGCATCGGAGCGCCGAGCACCTTCAAAACAAGTTTCGGGCAACAAGAATTTCCAAACAAAGGTTCTGACGTCTTCAATGGCGTTTCATGGAAGCCATCAACCACCAATTCGGGCAGGCTTCGGCGGGTATGCCCGATGGGAGTGCCGCAAATTCCAGCCAGGGTCGCAAAACTGTTGAGGAGCTATGCTACTTCTTTGGAGAGGGTTTTCATCTGAAGTCATCAACAGCGGATTGAGGGCCGTCGGTTCACGGGCCCTGTGAAGGAAGAACCACACGGCTCTGGACAAGGGCCACAATTGACAAGAATCAGTCCTGCAATCATGAAACCACTTCATCCGACGGTCCTGTCCATTAATAAAGCCGTGCCCGAGCGGTACGGGTGTCGGACCCATGGCTGCGACGGCACGAATATGCGGAGGCCCGGCCGGCCCGCAGGCTGTGTCCTCGGACCAGCTGCGGCGTTTCCATGGAGCTCGCTTCAAGGGGCACCGGCACTGCGATTCGGACCACCTCTTGTACGCTTCCTTACATTGCAAAGCATATGGCCTCTCCTTGGTCTTTGGGGGCGTTTATGTCACGCTGCAAGCGCACCGCAAGCACGCCACACGTGCGCATGTGCCGCAAGGTAAGGGTAAAGAGCTTTGGTGTACACTGTTCAGGAAATAAACAACAGAACAAAAAGGCTCCATGCACATTGATGGGTTGACACCATCGCTCTCTGAAGCATATACAAAGGCTTTACCCCGTGACTGTTGCAGTGCCCCGCCCGTCTGCAATTTTCTGCACGTTTTGGGGCATCCGTCATGACACGGTCTGCCGTGCTGCGCAACCTTTCGAGAGTCAAAGAACCTCAGAGGTTGATCCTCACCCAGTGATCCAGCAAAGACCTTGATGGAGCCTGCCTCCGAAGGTCCAAGAATTCAACAAATGGATCTCGACTGCCTCAAAGATTTGCTGCGACGGGGTCATGAAGCGGTTCACATGCCCTCCTTGATCCTGTTTCTGTTGAGTCGGGGTCTGCCCAGAATCAACGGATTGTGAGAGATTCTACGTCCCCACAGTTGAGGTTGCTGTACAACATGAGACAACCCTCTGCAAAGGTCCACAACGGGCCTACTGTGTGCAGTCCTCTTACAACCATTTCTATGATATTTCTGGGATATCTCTCAGGGACTGCCATAACATGCCAACTCAGAGCAAATGGGCTTTTTTTTTTGCTTTCTTTTTGTTGCACATTTCGTTGCATTACGAAACAATATCATCCCCTGGGGGGGGGGGGTGTTATACCTTTCCGAAATCTGCAGGAAACGGCCGTTTAGGAAAGGTATGGGTCATGTAGAGCCCGAAGCTATATTTTTGAGTACCGAAGACCAACTTTTGAATGTTTCAAGCTTGTGGCCTGCTGCCAGCCAGGATCTAGACAGGTCGTCTAAACCTTGTCGGCCTGATTCCTCCGACATATTGTCAGTTGGAGGTGACGTAATCCGAGCGGATTTGTTGCATTTGATGTGTAGAAGCCATATGCAAAGTGACACCCCTCAACTCAACGATATGTTGGCTAATTTGACCAACACCCACCCCGGACACCCCCAGGCAACACGGTGCTGCTTGTCATTAGTCCAATTTGCATCCTGCCACCAGGACAGTAATTCGTGAACTTCTCAAACACATTGCTGAGATGGAACCTGAGACTTGCACCAGTGGATTCCGCATGAAAAGCTGCATCCTTTTGACTCACAGCAAAATTGGCTGAAGTCCCCATATGTCAGCTATATAACTCTGGGAAGGGTCTTGGGCGCCTATACCCAGCAGCAAAACAAGGCTGCAAGCAGAACATGCACCGCCCAAAACAGACAACATTCTCCACCGTATTGTCAGTTCAGCATGCAGACCTGGAGTTTTCCAAACAGCCTTTTTCAAGGGCTGTCCGAATACACTCCACATACCCCCCCCCCCTCCTTTATAGGATGTGCAGTGGCGAGAGGCCAATAGGCGCTGCCAAAGGCAAACGAACCAACACCATGGCCTCGTGCCAAACCCCCTCTCCAGGACACTCAGTGGGCACAAACAATGGAACACTGACAGCAACCTGGAGAACGCTCCGTGTTGGCAGGATTCTCATGTCCCAAGAGATATGCAGGATGAGTCAGGGATGTGGGTTCTTTATGAGGGGGAACAACGCGGGGCATGATCACTCAGTCCATGTGCACTGATACGTTTGGCTGTTGCTTGCAGGGCAGTACGATGAGACGGGCATCATGTGCCGTGACCCAGACATTGTGGAGGGGTTGCGGTTTGCGTTGAAAACGAAGGGCCGCTATTCGGCCAAATGTGATGGGCGGCAGTGGCTCGTGGATGAGTGCAGAGGATATCCGGAGGTGTGTCCGCTTGGGGCTGCTCTTTGATTTCCTTTGTGTCGTTGCTCACAAAGCCTGCATTCGTCGTGGAGGGGCTGATGAGGTCCTTTGTTGGCGTTTGCAGAAGATGTTGTCGTGTGAGAGCACCCCCCGCCCCCCCCCCCCCCCAGTGGAGTGCATGGGAGGAATGAGACGCCTTTGTCACAAATATCGGGAGAGACCATCTGTGAAAAAGACGGTGTGGGCAGAAGCCGGAAAGGGGCTCTTTCGTGAGGTCCGAGAGCCCCCTGCAGATGGAGGGGGGTGGGGGGGTGGGGTTGCCGAAGTAGTCAGCGCGAGACCCGCTGGTCATTTTGAGGGATATGCGGTGAGGCCTCCCAGACCCCACGCCCTGACCCTGCCTCCCACTCGGACGCCTGTATTGCCCCCCCCCCCCCCTCCCCCGTCAGGGAGGCCGGGGAGCTGCATGCCATCCCCCGACCCACGATGGAGACCGCTTGGCCCTGTGTCACGCCGTCCCACATCCGATGCGATGGGAAGCACCCCTCCAGACTGCACGGCTTTGGGGGGGGGGGGGCGAAGCCTCTGCCAGCGCTCGCAGGGCAGTGGGTGCCACGGGGGCAGTCACGCTGCAATTGTGAGCAGTGCGACAGCCCTTCCACTCCCCCCCCACACAACTACCGCCCCTCCGCACCCCCCCCCCCCCACAAACGACCCCGATCAACCAAAGCAGGTCATCACAAAGACGGGGCACTGGGCACCGGCTGTACCACGCGGTACCCAACCCACTTTTATGGCACACCTCCCCCCCCGCCCCCGCCCCCGCCCCCTGGTGGACCTTCACTGAAGGAAAGGGAAGGGAAGGGCAGCGAATGGCGATCTGCCAGTGGGCGCCGCCAGCTGCAGACGAGAACACAAGACCATGGCTTCTTGCCAAAACCCCCCCGCCCCCTGCCATGCGATGATGCTGATGACCGGTGGCCTCCACAGCCCAATCCCCCGGCACCAACGGACACATCGTGTTCAGTCCCGTACCCCCCCCCCCCCCCACACGCCCTCTCCTTCCCCAAGTGCCGCTTGGGCCTCCCGACGCTCTCCGCCCTCATCGATAAGAGACCCCCACTTGACGCCCCGCCACCCGTGCCCACGCCTCACAGGAATGGCCGCCACATGGGCCTGCCTGACGGACGAATTGAGGCCTGTCGGGCACGAGCAGCGGGGCAGGGGATGCGAATGGGGGCAGGAACCTGCAGAAGTGCCACTCACCCTCGGGACGCCATCGTTCACACCGCTGGTCCAACAGCCCCCCCCCCCCCCGGGGGCACGTGGAACGCGGGCAGCCCACACGCTGTCGCGAACGAGGCATTCCCACGTGAGCACGAGGGGGAGGGACGTGGGGATAGGCAAGACCGGTAGCTCAGGGACACAAGGCGGCGAGAGGCCCATGGCGCCAGCTCCAGACAGCAATCCAACGCCGGCGTCATGCCGCCGCCCCCCCCGTCCCTCCCCCGGGGGTTTGGCAGGAGCAACTGGTTTTGGGTGAGTGTGTGCGTGTGCCACCCAACACCCAACAGCCACCCACACGACAGCGACCACATGCACGAGGGTGTGCGAGGGGGGGGCTGGGGGTGGGGGGCACTTCGCTGAGGGGGAGGGGGTCCAAGGCCCAGCGGACTCAAGCACTCAATGGACCCACGGCGGTCATGGCTCAGCGGGTGCTTTCTGGGGCGGTCATCAAGCCCCCTACCCCCGCCGCCCACTTGCACGCAGGACCACAGGCCGCCGCATGACCCCGTCGTAGGGCGTGTGGCCTATGCCACCGCGTCCTATCACACCGTCTCCTCCGCCCAATGGCCACCCAAACATGTGCTCGTTTTGTGCATAGCACGTGCATCGGAGGCGATGTGCGTTGTGGTTTGTATTGTGGTGTCACAGATCACGGCGTTGCCTCACGGAATGGCCTGTCAATGTGCCCGCTACTTCCCCACGTACTCTGTCCGGCCCTGTGTCCCTCATTTCGCATGGCCCAATGGGGCGGCGATCTCGGGCTGGGGAGGCGTCGCCACTGAGACGTGCAACCCCCCAAACCAATGGATGGCGGTGGATTTCGAGAAGAGGGATGACATCATCGGTATGGCATGCGGTGCAGGGCCCAAGGCGCTTTGCACGCCGCATTTGCCACATGAGACGTAGGACGTCGGGGAAGTGTGAGATGCGGGTGTCATGGGGAACCGATCGGTGGTGGGCTGCTCTGTGTGCGCTGTGTGCGCTGTGGCGCATCATTTGAGCAAATACCTGCCGTTGTCATTGGCCTATTCCTTCGTCCGGTTGCCCCGGGGCACACCATTCTGCGTGTCGGGCAATGCCTGTGAGCCTGTGCTGGTTAGAGTACGGCCCTGGGCCCGTGGTTGCTGTGATACAACGCCCTGTGCTGCCGTGCTGCGATGGTTTGCCCACTGACTGTAGCAAAGGCACGCAGAGCGGGACTGTGGCAACGCGGATCTCGAGTAGAACTGCAGCAGCGCATGTACAGCGGAGCGGGGGCCACGCATCGAGGGGGATGTTGTGGGACGGCGTCTATCATTTCGGGCGACGTTGGCCGTCTGCCAGCCCCTTTCCATTTGTGGTGGGACAAGGTCGGACACGATGGGGGGATAGCGGCGGCGAAATCTGTGGTTTCGTGAAGCCGCTTTCAGAGGGTGTTCCGAAGTCACCCCCCCACCGTCGCAGGTCCTGGGAGCACTTAGGGCTCTGCATCGTGTGCACTCTGCACACCGCACACTGCGCAGTCTGTACACTGCACGTTGCCCATTCTTGGGCAAAGCTCGTCGGCGCGTCCCAACAGGTCTGGGGTCACGTTTGGAGACACCCGTTGTTGAACCCCTTATCGGTCCCGAAATGGCCCCTTGGCTTTTTGGGGGTTGTGAGCGGGCCAAAATGGGTCAAAGACGGCTCAATATGGACCTACAACGACGTGGTCGAGCAGCCCAAGTGGTCGGGGCACCCCTCGAACAACACTTCAGGGGCACACGTCGGCCCACAAAACAACAGTTGCTGATCGCCCACGCCCGCCTTCGTGAGCCGCATGGGCCCATCCACGACCGCACGCTTCACGGGCCCGCCTGCGAATGCGTACGCACCTCCACAGCGATGCGGGCCATGCCATTGCGACCCCCTCCTCTTGTGTGATCGTCGGGGGTCAGTCGTGGGGGATAGCCCAGGCCTCGGGGGAGGGGCTCAACGCGGTCGACTGATGCATGTCCGCAGATGTATTCCACGAGGAGTTCCATCACGAGGGCACGCCGTATCGGTGGCAGAACTTCGACATGGACAAGGACGGCTACACGTGGTACTTCAACAGGTACGACGGGGCTGTGATGCGGCGCCCCGCGACGTGGGACTGGGCGTTATCGCAGGGGGGGGGGCTTTGGAAGGCTTTGCAGTTGTGGAGGGCTGCGTTTGCGTCCACCCGCCCGCGTTGCCCCCCGTCAAAGGCACGGGGGCGGTGACGTCGGTGATCGCAGTCCGCCAGGCCTGAGGCGACAGACCAAGTGGACCGCTGCTCAGAGGCCGCACGCAACGAACTGCAGCGGAAAACAGGGGCTTGTCAGGGCCTTGTTCGTTGCAACGGACGTTCTGGGCCTGCGTGACCGATTCGTGAGCAGCCGCAGCGCAACGGACGGCGCGCCGAGAGAAACTCCGCCGACACGCAAAATGGGGAATCCCACGACCGTGCGCCACACGAACTCCGTCGTAGTTTTGACCGCGTTTCTGCAAAAGTGCACCGAGACACAGCGCAGATGACGCCTTGAGGCCCAAGGCAATGCGTGGCAACCTCCTTCCGCAACACAACACCGTCGCACCCGAAGGCGTTGTCCGCGACCCGACGCAAGGCCTCGCCCGCTTGCTCTGGTACGAGCCTGGACTGGGCCCTCTTGGCGGCCACCTCGTCCCTTGGCCGCGGCTGCAGCCGCTCAGGGCTGCGGTCAACACGACCCCTGTGAACCATCCCAAAGAGCAATCATAAGAAACGTGCGGAGACGAAGGCTGAAGGACGTCATGAAAGACCACTGATGGGGAAACATGCCGAGATCCCGCCTGGACATTCCACAAGCCACAAACCCCCTTTACCCAGACCATCCCCCCCCCCCCTCCTCCTCTCCTCTTCTCAACAAACCCACCCAACGGCTCATGCCCGATGTCACCCCTTTATCAGCATCGACCGCTGCTCTAGCCTAAGCCTCTATCCTAAACCAACGCGGAACACCCGCTCTGTCGCCGAGACAGTGAGAGAACAGATTTCGAAACTTACCTCGAAGAGACGGTGTCAGATCAAGTGCAGGCGCGGGCGCCATATACCGCCCTTCTGGGGGTCATTCACGTAGCATGCCCCGAAGGGTGTAGCGGATGTCCAACCCCTTGTAAAATCATCATTTGGGAGACAAAATGATCCCCTAATGAATTTTTTGATTGACCCCTCTGAGTCCTCACCGGCAAGGCCCATAGGGGGGGGGTACCCGCAGTTCGGATCTCCGCCATTGGTCAGGGGGTCCATGTGCAGGAAAAGTTATTCAGGACCTGGGTCTAAATCGACACACACTGGCCACAATACGCAAAAAAGTTTTGACCCGTCCCCCGCACCTTCCCAAAAAAGTGGCGCCCGGGTACAGGCGGGTGGTGCCATTTTCAGGCTGGTGTGTGGGCACGGAAAAGTTTCGAAAATTCGGCATTTTCCAAAACCCTTCTGCCGCCCCTGGGATGGGTTTGGGTGATCGTTTGATGACAACACGGCTGCTGGAGCGCCCATGGGGACCCACGTAGTGGCCGCTAGGCCCATGTGTAGCCCAAGCCCCCCAAAAGCCCCGAAATTCCTGATTGTGGTTTGGTTCTTGGGTGGCCTGTAGCCGCCACCAGGCCCCATTCCACTTTCTTCTTCTGTATGGACCCCCATAACTGATGACAGGGTCCCGGGTGCTATCTCCACTATTCAAAGATCGGCCCCCCTTATGGGGCCCCACCAGTGAGGACTCAGCTGTTTTCAAGCCGCCATGTGTCGACTGAAAAATCGCGATTTTTGGAGTGACCTCCGATAACCTCTGGGGACCTTGGGCTGTTGTTGGGTGATCATTTGGTGACAACGGGACTATGTAGAAACTCATGTCCCACCAATTAGGCCCTTCTATTGGTGCTTATTGGCCCAAAAGTGCCTTTTGGGCGTGTTTCCACTGTGATGGGCAGAACTTAGTCGGCCTACGATTTACGATTTCCCGACCATGTCTCTCGTCTCTCTTCGAGGTGCCTTCCCAAAGGCAATAGAATTTTCCGCCACTTTTGTGTGAGAAGAACCCTGGAATTGATCAGCAAATTTTCTCTGGCATACACAATCAGGTTTCAACAAGCGTTCATCCACAGCAATGTTGTGGTTCCAGACCGCTGTTTCGGTCCAGGATTGTGTTCTGTGCTGTTGTTGTGATTTGGTGCACTTCGCATGCAGGGGGTCCGTCGTGTGGTCTACAGTGGGCTCGTTTGATAGTAACTTAGGCAGTCAAACTGGTCAGGCTTCAATGGGGAATCAAAAGATAGGTCCCCAAAAATCTAGAAGATTTTCGAACGTTTCACCCCCACTTTTGTGTGTCAAAGTTTCACGGGGAACTTAGGCAGGCCACACAAATTCGGAATGATTTGACACCACCCCACCCCATCCGGGAACCCCCCCGCTTGCGCCATGAATGTTGGGGTCCGGAACTACGCCGCAGTGCCCCCCGATGCGTCTCTTGCTGTCAGGTTGGATGCGCTGAGCGAGTCGTTCCGAATCACTCCCCCGATGAAGCCCTTACAGCCCAACAATTGGCTCGTCACCCCTCCACTGTACCTGGGGACTGATCGATACGTGCACCACGACACCAACATTTCTTTTGCCTGTCAGTCCTTCCATCCGTATGTCTGCCTGCGTCTATGGGCGGGCCAAACGATGAACCAGGAACGTTACCCCGCGATGCTGGGCGGCGGTGGCGCTCCGAGGGCACGGTGAACTGCCGGTGCTGCTGCTTCCGCGGTGCGCTCTCGCCCAGTCCATGCTCTGCTTGGTTACGGCGCATTCTGCGTCATTTGCTTTGCACCATAGCGCTTTAGCACACACGATTGCAACGGATGTCATATGAGGCCACTTGCATCCTCGTATTTTGCACCTCATTGAATGTTTTGCCACCCCCTAAAGCACTGCAGAGTGCCCACGTGTACCGGGGAGCGAGCGAGCGCGTGAGCGAGCGAGCGAGTGGGTGGGTGGGTGAGTGACGTAGTGAGCGAGTGAGTGAGTGAGTGGGTGGGTGCTGCGGAGGTGTGCTCCGGCAGGGACCTCGGCCCAACCGTGAAGCGCCTCCTCAGTCCCCCAACCTTTCTCCAATCCCAAGTGCACACTTTGCTTGCTCTAACTGGCCTCCTGGCGCTGCATGCGCAGGTGGCGCGCACAGGAGACGATCAATTTCTACATCAATTGGGCTGGGCCTCATCCGGATAACTTCACCGGGTCCCAAGGGCAGTTGTTGTTTGTGTGGCAGGGCACGAATACAGACCGATATGTCCACAAGCAGGTGTTCCTCTCCTGCGCTTGTGGGTGTGTGCAAGCGGACGTGCGGGAGAGTGGGTGCAACAGGGCACCCAACAGGCAGACGGGAGGTCGCCTAAATCCACACGAATTAAATTGGGCGACTCAAAATGTTTTTTTACCAAAAGGAGGTACAATATTCTGAGCGCATTTACGAAGGTAAATTGCCCTGGTCACCAGATTTCAACTGCATGCACCAGGAGTCTAATTACACTACAGTTCCAGAGACCATGCTGAACCATTGTATGCTGCTGTTTGCTGCTTTTCTGCGCTTTCTCCACTTTTTGTGTTTTGTACAAATCCTGGTTCTGGGAGTCAAAAACATGCTTCTTTCTCCTGCGCCCTGCCGTTTTTTCAATGCTTGACTACTTACTTTGTTGCGTAAAAGTGTTACCGTCTGTCACTGACTCATACGACAAACAGAACAATGTTTCTTTCCCTTGCGATCCGATTCTTCTTCCATGCCTGACTTAAAACACGGCCAGAAACACAACGATGTATCCCTGTCAAAGCAGCGGTAACAATTATAGTCCAACAAAAGTATTTCACACTCATTCTCGTATTAGTCGAAGCAATGGGAGCATGGTATACAGACATCATGAACCATGGTATGGGTATGATCCGAAGGCAGTGTGCAGTGTCTCATGAACCACGGAACACTGCACACTGCCCAGGCGATGCCCATCCCACTCAGCGCATTTGCAGCTGCTCTGCGGGTCGATGCTCTGCAGCCGTGATGCAAGTGCGCGTAGGGCCCGTGGCCATCCTCGCATGCTGGTGTCCTGCGCTGCAGAACCTGACGGAGTTTGCAGACCCCAACCGCCCCGTGTGGCTGGCCTGGCAGCACGAGCAAAACAGATCCCAGTACGTGGTCCGCATTGACTACGTCCGGATTTTCAATGCTCGGGCCGTGCCTGAGCCCGAGACGGCGACGCCAACAGCAACGCCGCTCCCTCCCGACGCCAGCGACAGTCCATTGCCCTCCACTTCTTCATCCCCGAGCCCTGCGGCCTCCCCTTCCACCCACACTCCCCATACGCCGGTACACCCGAGCCCCGAGCCCAGCTCTATGCCTTCCCCTTTTCCCATGCCTGTCCCTAGCACTACCCCGTCGCCGAGCCCCACGCCGCTCTCCAGCCTGACGCCAGACCCGAATCCTTCTCTGAGCCCCATGTCCTCCCACAGCCCCACCCCCTCTGTCGACCTTCCCTCTCCCCCGGCAAGCCCCAGCCCTCCTTCCTTCAGCCCCATGCCTTCCCCTCCAAGCCCCATCCCTGCGACCCCCAGCCCCACCCCCAGCCCCGCAAACCCCCTGCCCAGCTCCAGCTCGACGCCCCTCAGCCCAGCCGCATCATCCATTGCGACATCTTCGCTGCCCGGCCTCTCGTCTGTCTCACCGCGCCCCAGCGCTTCCTTCAGCCCGGGCCCCATCCTGCCCCCCGTCCCCTCTCCAGAGTCAAAGGAGTGCATGCGGCCCGATTTGCTTTGGAGGAGAGGTGTGCGGCCAGGGACAGAGCTACGGGCTGTGGTGGAGTGTTGGGGTCATGATCCCCGTCGATGCACTGGAGAGCCCCCTTAACGTGAAGGCTACCGGCACTGGCAGAGGGGTGACACCAGCCGAACCCGAAGGGGGGGGAGGGGGGGGGAGGGGCATCAAGGCTCAGTCAGTGCGTCGGTTGGTACCTCCCGGTGTGCGTTGGTTTAGGTTTGCAGGAGGAAACTGTCCACATTGTTTGTCCACACGGTGAAACGTGTCCTGGTGGATGAGAGTGGGACAGCTGTCCCTCTGCTCACGGGTGCTGCTTCTGCCCCCGGGGTGTCCTGGCCTGACTGTTCGCGGCAGCTGCCGACCAGCACCAGGACAAGCCCCCTCTCCCTGTGCGCCGTGATATCTTGGGCTCCCTGTCAAGGGTGCCGGTATATTTGCTTCCAAGTGCCCACGGGGCAGTACGTCGGCAGTACGGACCCCTCCGGCTCAGCCGTCCTTTTGCAGGGGAGGAGGTGGACATCCGGGCAGGCCTGTGCTTGAACCCGGAGGCCGTCCATTCCCCATTCGGGGGGGGGGGGGGGGGGGCAGCAATGGCCCGTCGACGTAGTGCACCAGCTCGTACTGCATCGGCTCCGGCAGTCCTAGATCCCCCTGCCCAATTGCACATGCACACGTGGCGTCCAAAAAGACACAACGCCAGGGGCCCGTTGGTTTGGGACGACGGTTGCATGGGGCAGTGACAGGGAATGAAGGGTGGGGCTGGAAGTAGAATGCCCGGGCGATGCTCCAGGCACCAGCGAACTGTTATTCCGGCCCGCGGGGTCACTGAAAACAACGCCCCTAACGCCCGGGACGGCCGAGCGTGATTGCGCATGGGACATCTGGGGTTTGAACTTGGTACCTTCTGGTCAAGCGTCATGTGCTATGACCGCTAAGCCACATGACCTCGTTGGAGGCGATGAGGGGGCCTGGCCCAGGCGTGGGATAACTGCGCATGAGACATATTTGTCCAGGCTGCCGTCCAAACCGGTATTTTTTAGTGTGTGCCTGCGACCCTCACTTGCAGGTGCACTACATATGCTGGGCTGCCATGCAAGTTATGGCTCAAGCCCGACTAAGTGCTGCGTCTACCGTCTCGACCTGTCCCCGGTCTGAGGGTGGGCGGGTTGTCCAGACGCATGGGAATCTGCCGAATACGCCCCCCGCGGGCACTGACCGAAGGACTTCTTTGCTGGCCAAACGCGAACTGACTCGACGGCAGAATGCCAATCCTGTGGATCTCAGCACCAGACTTGGGGCACGCATCTGCACACGACCGCCTCCTTGTCTTCGGAATTCCATCGCATTGACAAAATTCGACACAATCATTGCTCCATAGCACACGGGATGGGGGCGCTGTGTGAGGACGGCCGTATACATACGGTCAGCCGCATCCCAGCGCCCTAACATGTGCCTGGACGCATTAACGTTAACAGGCGCCTTGACGGTGATGTAACAGTGTCTACAAACTACTCTCAGATAAACGTATATGTGCTATATGCACGGTGTCTGCAGACCATACTCGGATAAAGGACTTATGCAATGTTAACAGTTCCTTAGCGCGAAGGCGCGCCTTAACACTTAACGCGCACGTTAACATGCGCCTTCACTTGAGGCGCGTGTGACTGTGCCTTATGTCTATCCTGGTTGTGTACGCACATGCACTGGGGCGTCCTCTCAACGCGACCACCCTCTACAGCCGTCAATTTTTGTGAGTGACTGAGTGAGTGAGTGAGTGAGTGAGTGAGTGTGTGTATTGCAGGGGATTACGAGGGGTGGATTTTGGTTGGCATGTTGGCATGTTGTTGACATGTTGGCTGCCCTGCTAACGATTGCTGCTTGCTTCCTCGGCCTCTTGTTTCCAAGAGCAGCGTGGGGCTGGAGCCCTTGAACCATGATTGCAGTGTTTAACTCCACCACTGATATCCACACAATCTGTGACCTTCGTACCGCATCGAAAACTAGTGCCATGCCTCATTCTATACGGCCCCGTTTGTCGCATTTATGGCGAAGGTTTGGCCAGTGAGTGTGCTATCCCCCCCCCCCCCCCTTGATGCACCCCCGCCCCTCCCCAGTTTTCAGCCTTCTTCATCCGCCAGGCCTGTGTTTCAAAGCGAGGGAGGCTGGTGTTTTTTGGGGGGGCTCAAGACCTAAACCAAAGCGGTACTGGAGCGGTACTGGCCGTTGAAAAGGCGGTTGCAGGGCATACCCTGGCGGTCACAAAACGGTTTGAGGGCACTTGGGGGCGGCTGGGAGCACCCCCCCCCCCCACCCCCACCCCAAAACTCCAAGTAAACAAGCGGCCATTGTGATTAGGGGAAAATGCACTCCATTCTCACCCCCCAAACTACCCCCCCCCCCCCCAAAGAACCGCCCCACTGGTGAGCAGCGAGAATATGGCACCGCCCAGCCTTGGCCCTCTGCAGCCCGGAGGCCCGCCTCCACGATGCACACCCAACTTTGGTGATTTGGAAGTACCAATCGTCCAACCTACTCCATTCAAACCCCCCCCCCCCCTCTCCTGCTTTAAGGCCTTTCCTCAATGTTATGATTGGCTGCAGTGCAGTGGTCGCCGACGTTCCTCAACGTTCTAGTGTCCGGTGGTCAACGCTTGCTCTCACTTTCGTCCCATTCCGTGTAAGATCATCTTTGTGCAGGAGAAGTGTTTTTGGAAGGCACAATCAATGGGGCGCGCAAGGAGACAGACATGTGTCACCCCTCGGAGGAAGTGGCGTACGAGGTCTGTGCTGTGTGCATGGCCATCGGTACCATGGCCCCTGTCCCTGGCATCTCCATTCCATCTCCGTGTCCATGTCAGGCAATGGTTTTGCAGCGTCCCCCTTGGTGCCCCAGACATCTGTCCACTTGAAGTACAAATATGCTCATTTCACGCAGCCAAGTGGCTTAGCCATTTGGCTGCATGTCGCAGCCACTGTTTGGTCAAAACCAGAGAACACGTGGCAGCACGCAACTGCCCATTTGCTACGTTTGCCGCCGCAAGGCGGGGTTGGCAACCAGTGGACTGCGCGCGCATTGTGGCCGCAGGACATGGCAAAGCGTGGCCTGCACTTCAGGCTGCAAATGCCAAACCATCACCGGATTGGCTCCCCAGGATAGCAACAGCAGGTGCGGTCCATGACGTCTCCACAAATCGCCAGCTGCACCCCACAACTGCCAAAGTCACCAGCGTTGATCTGTTCCAAGCCTCGAATAGGACGTCCATGCATACTGGCGATCCACCCCATTCCGTGAGCCAAGGTGTTGTGGTACAAGCGGCCAAACCATGAGAAAAGCAGCGACTCACAGCCCTGCCTGACCTCAGCATACTCTGCCAGCGCCAAGTGAGGTACAAAGGACACCCACACACTTGCCTTCCCCTGTACAAACTCTGCTGGGAGAGCCGACCTCCGCTGCAGCCTCTCGTCTCCGAGCCTCTGCGCAGCTTGCACCAACAAATCCGGTCCTCTGACCCAACAGGCATACAATGCTGGGCAATGCTGAATCTCGAGGGAGTGGCCTGTGATGGGTCTGGTTCTCCACACCACTGACAAGGCTGTCCCGCCCCGTCTGCTCTGCCTGCGTCCCCAGCACTTGAAGCATTACCGGGGCAGTGTCTCAGAATCCAAATTGCCCTAACACCCACACTTACACACGCATGCACGCACGCACACACACACACACACACACACCTGCTTCATGGTTTTGGCGTGGCTGCTTACAGGCCTACGGAACTTATGTCCCGCACACCGGTAGGTCATTGTTTTTGCAGATCCCTTGAGTCAACACAGTTGACCGCTCTCTGGCTTACTGAGAGCTTCGCTCCCTCGAGTGGTCCTGGGTAGTGCTCAGCATGCCCCGGGACCTTCCTTCCACCAGGATACCCCCAACCGGTCCGGCACTCTCTGCAGCGCCACGTATGACCATCTGGGTCAGTCAAGGAGTGCCTCATACCACACGCTCCATGCACCTCTGGGTCCTTTCTTAGGCTTGCGGAGGCTGCAGGCCACCACATCCATAGACACCCCCTTAAGATCCTTAACATAGGGGTCACTAGCCCTTTGCTCGGGCCCAGAGCACCGGGAACCCACAAGAGCCCAACAACAGCCCGTAGGAGAACGACAAAGGTGTGCCATTGAGCCCTCACCCTGTGCCCCGAACCACCCCACAAGCCCCTGTGGCATTAGGCTGCTAAATACACTTAGGCATGGTGGTATCACCCTCCCACCAACGCCTTGGTGGGGGTTGGGGACCGTCAGTAGCTTGCGCGGCCGTGAGACCAATGAACCGGAAGTTGGGACCCACTCATGCCGGAAAGATCAGGAGGCACAAGCCGTGGGACCCGCCTTTGGCGCGACCCAAAGCAACCCAACCCACCGCCCCGTTATTGACCGCATGTTGTCCACCATTGCAACCGGCATTGAGGCGTTGGCTGACGATGTTAAGTGCCCACCTTCATTGCCACTCCTCCCCAGATTGCCTTGGCACCACGCCACAGCCACGGCTTAGACACATGCATCAGTAACACAAACACTAGTGCAAGCACAAAGCCACAGACGTGACACAAACCCGAATCCATCTTAAATCCGTCCACACCATTCAACCTCTAGCCTTGAAGTCTTAGCCTCTTCCCCGGTTGCTCCTCCACCCTGGAAACCTCCCTTGGGGCAAGGGCTTGTCCCCGTGCCGCCGCGGTTTGGAGATTTTGAACACCAAAACGTCCTCTTGATCTCCTGAGGCAGCCTTGAAGGCTGACTCAAATGCTTGAGTGAACCTTAGCCGCCTTTCAATAGGCAAATCAGCTTCACGGACTTCGCCACCACTATCATCGGCTCCTATTCCTACTCCATTGTCCCCGGCATGAGCTTTTGATCACTTAGCCCCTTTAATCCACCAATGAGCTCGCTGTACTCGTTGTCCTCCCGCCTAAGTAGCTCCATTGCCACCTAGAAGGAGAGCATTGACCATTGCAGCCTCTCTCCTTTTGCCGCGGCCCACTCTTCCATGGCAGCCCCCACTCGGTCCGTCGTGGGTTTCTAACTAGCCCTCAAGTGCTCAGTACCCCACACACGCTTCACCTTAGCCAACCACTACTGCAACGCACTCTTGCATGCCTTCGTTGCCGTGTCAGTGTGCTTCTCATTCAAAATTATCTTGACCAATTGTTGTAGGCGAGACACACCCCTGCACACAACGACTCCTTCACATTGACCTTGTCGCCTAACAAGAGCCACAGGAGCCACGGACCGAGTGCGGCTCGATGCGCTGATGCGCCGTGTCTCCGTTAGGAATGGCCTCTGCCGTGGTTAGAAGCTTTTGCCAAGACATCGATGTGTTTGCCTCCTCCTCTAGCACCGTCATTCTTTCACTCCAATTATGGTCCTACGGTACAGACAAAAGAAAACAACCTGCGAATCTACCACACTCCTCAAGTGCATCCGCTGGCTTCAAAGCCTTTTCTGCTGACATAGGGTTACTGCCTCCATTCCACTGCAGGCCAAGGCTTAGTGCCTCACTTCACTCAATATGAATTGCTGGTCTAGGCTTAACGCCTGCATTCCACTACAAAGTGGGATGCAATGTGAGAAACAGTGTAGAGGCGCTATGCCTTGGTCTACAGTAGATTAGAGGCGTTAGCCCCATGCCAACAACTAACACTAAGGGGCATGAGGCGTTAAGCCTTGGAACAACGGAATGGAGGCATTAAGCCCAGGCTAGCGGTGCAAATTGACAGAGCAGGAGGATTGTGACCTAAAAAGACACTAAACCCGAGATCTTGTTCCCCATTGTGCACACGTATCATGATTGTTGATGTCTGCCGATACCTGGACCCAAAATATAAATCTGTGTAGGCTAGACCAGCTGCAAATGACTCATAATTCAATCCCACACCACCAAACCGTCGCTTGCTTGCATAGAGGCTCAACAAATTCACATTTACCATGTACCTTGGACCAAGTTGTCCCCCACACCCATGCACTTTTCCTTTCCGCCGCAATTTCAGTGCCCTATTCTGTTAGCTACTCGCTATGACTCACCTTTGCCACTCAGCCCTCCATAACTTGTCACTAGCCCGCGCCCCTAATCTTTATGCTCCTGATCCCACGCCCCGGATCTCTATGCTCCCAGAAGCCACACCCCGAATCCTAGATACCTATTTGCACCTCATCACCTTGGTGCCAATTCTGACTCCTTCCGGTAAATGGCCCCCGGCTGAAACTAGGAAGTGAAAATACTAATTGTGCACAATACACTGAGCACATTCAGCACCACTGGCACAGATGCACGAGTCCACTGCATGCACACTGTGTGTGTGATATGGGGTTGTTTGGAGGCATTGCACCACTAATGCTGTGCTCATTACTCATCATTACAGGCTACCCATCAATTACCACTGTAGCCCACAAGCAGGTTCAGGTACACGGTGCCAGGCACAGACCCCAAAACTGGCAGCGGACAACTACAGCACTGCCCAGGGCGACAGTGGGAAAAACAGGCAGAAAATGGGCAGTTGAAGCTGCAAGGAGCAGCTGGCACAGCGGTTTGGCCTGAAAGATCTGTGGCTGAGGGCCGGATATGAGGGTGTGCACTTTCAGATGGCGCGGCGGCATTGCACACGCCCTTTGGTGCCCCTTGGCATTCCTGTGAGCATTGGCTGTCTATCAGTTGCCCCTAGCACAGAATGTGTCCTAGCACTCAACCCTCTCCATTTCGTGTTGTTCCGCTCCCTGTCTGCTTGTTTGGTCCACCTCGTGGCTGCTTTCCCTCGTGGCTGCTCTCCCTCGCCGTTTCGTCCATATGTATTTCTTCGAGCTCATTCTCAGGCACTCCCATACCACCGTTTTACCACCGGTTTGCGACTGCTGCACCCTCTCTGTGGAGCATATGCTGGTGTCCACGTGTGTCATTTTCCTGTTTGATCAGGTCATCCTGTGGACCGTCGACAGGGGCAGCCCCAAGCTGAATCTGACTTCACTGCAGGCAGCCAGAATCGAAGTTGGCGTGTACACGCACGACTGCCAATTGGTATGCACGATCATGTGTAGCGCTGCTCTTGGATCACTTATTCCTTTGAAGACCTTGTGGGGAGAACATCTGGGGACCCACATCTGGGCTTTCCGTGCGCACCAGGGCTCTGGCAGGCCCGCTTCTGAACGCTGCTGCCCTAACCGTTCACCAACCCCCCTCTCCAACACATAGGACCCGTCAAGGCAGCCCTCACCCCTTGTTTCAGCGCCTCCACAGTGAAGCGCCTCTGAGGGAGCTGGTTCCTGACGCTGTTGGGGATGGCTTTAGACACTGTCAGTCTTCCGCAGGATTCCTCCACACTGTCTGCCGACTGGACATGTCTGACCTGCATGGGCTTGTAGTTGTGGCGGGTGTACACCGCATTCTCCCTGTGTCCTTGTGTATTAGCCTGCCCCCCGCCATAGAATTGTCCGATTGTTCTGCCCCGATGGCTTTTGTTTGCCACCAACGGGGTACCAACTGTTTTGTAACTGCCAGGCTTTGTCACCCACATGCTGTTCCAAGTGACCGATTTTTTTTTGTCATACCGCCCCTCCCAATCCCCACCAAAAGTAAAAAGTGTCAAACGCTTCCAACCACCTTTCCCACGTCTTGACTTCGTTTTGGCTGGAGCTCTACAAATTACAGCCGTGGCTCCAAATCCGGGGGCTCAGGCCCCCTGTGTTCACGCTTTGTTCGCATCTGAGCTGCCTGATTTCATGTGTCCGAGGAGCCAGCATCCATTGCATTTACGGCCATATCAATCCATCCCTACTTCACCGAACCACACCCAGCCCTCGCCCACACAAAATGCGCTCTTGCTTCGATGTAGGTCACCTGTCAAGCCCCTGCCTTCAGTCAATCCATAGAGCCAGTCTGGATGGAGGGCCAGCGCACGGCCCTTGTCTACTTGCGTTTGACCTCTACGTCCACGCTGCACACTGACTTCCGCATGACCCGAGTTGGTATGCCATTGGCTGCTACTGCAGTCCCGTACAAACCCGGCTTGCCGCTGAGCTAGTTTGGTGTTCGTTTGTCAGTCCCTGCCCTTTGAACGCCTTTGTCCAAGTCCATGTGCTCATTTGGGACACGAATTCCGAGGTTACCATGTCAAGTCAGCACTACCACGAAACATGGTACTTGATGATACCCTTGTGCAAACATCCACACACATGCATCTCAACACACATAGCCACACACCCACACAAGCACACATCTGAGCACATCAGCAAACACATATGCTTCATGCTTTGTGCTGGTGGGCATAAGAAGCCTTAGCTTGTGCCGACCTGCACATCCCCGAGGAGCCTCATGGCGAACTGGTCAGCTTTTCTGCTTTGTTGGGTGGGGACAGGGGATTCCCGTAGCACATGGGGGGCAATGGGGGGTGGTTTGCTTATAGGAGGCCTCCTTGGTACAATAGCCTACTGCTGATAAACTTAGTTCCCAAAGCTCCATAGTTGTAGAAACCACTGAAAGCCCACACCAAATTTCTTACAAACCACCGCCACGGCCGTAATACAAGATGTTCAGGTTTGCACCCACAAAGTGGGTCATAGTAAACAAGAATCACCCACCCAAGGCACAATTAACAATCCAAGCCCATGAGTTCAATTCGGTCATTGATCATTGATTGGTCACTAGTCAGTGAACCCACTGATTGGTGGTCCAATCAATGGGCACTAGTGCACCGAAGGATACTAATGCTCGGTGACCCTTGTAGTGTGGTGTTGCGTTGCAGGCTCTCAACTGCCCATTGTCCCTTTGTAGTGTGGCAATGTACTAAAGGATGCCACCACCCACTTTGCCGCCTCTCTACCCATCTTGCAATGTGGCACTGTATTGAAGGACATCATGGCCCACCGCCACCTTGTAGTGTGGTAACACATGGGAGGGTACCATTGCCCATCACACGTTGTAGTGTGGCCGCTCACAGAAGAATACCATTGCTCACTACCCCTGATCCTGTGTAGTATGGTGGTGAACTGAAGGATACAACTATCGATTGTACTACAACGGTGTACAAAGGATACAATTGCCCATTGCCCCTATTATGTATTGATTATGTTTTTTGTGGTTCTCTTCCGCTGTCTTTCATCGTCCCACCTTGAGGAACCTTTGATTGGTAATCCTTGCACATTACTCAGCATTTTTGCTCTTTTTGGCTCTCTTGACACTTTGTGCGCCGTTTTGCCACAGCGGGGAGAGACAAGACCACAACATCGCGCACCCGAACAATAATGGGATTTACAAGACATACCACTCTCAATTGGGCCCTTTGTCATTTTGTACCTTCTCATATTCCAGGCGGTTTGCAACAAAAAAAATTGCTAAGTTCAAGCTTGAGGATTGCCACAACGAAGGCTTTGAACCAAAGGTTCACACATTTCGTGATGGCACCATGATGGTGCGGGACACTCTCAAAGAGGATTTGCAACTCCAAATTCATCAAGAGTGCTACAAGATCCAAATTGATGTCATTGCACGTGCGATCAAGGAGCCGCAAGATGCGTTAGACAAGCTCTTCACCAAAGGAGAAGCTCGAACTTTTCTTCAAAGACACACACACTATGTTGTTTTGTTTGCCCCCGTTTCCCCTTGGTTGTGAGAAGAGGTTGCCAAGGGGTTGTAGAATGCTTAGCTATGAGGGTTTTGGGTAGCAAGCCGTTGTGGGTCTTTCTTGCGGTCTAATAGGGGCTGGTGGGAAGTGCAATTTACAAACACGTGCAACATTCTTTTATGTTGGTGTCACTAGGTGTTAGCAATCGCGTTTCTCAAAGGGAAAGGGGGACAAATGATTCGCTATCTTTGGTTCTGGGAAGGGTCCGAGTGGGCAACATAGGATATCAGTGGTTGTTGGTGTCCAAAATGCCCATTGGGAGGGAAGGGCAATCAGTTCTTGCGCTTTACTCCTTCGTTCACCCTTTTCGTTCCTAGCCCCAAATTTGGAGGGTAATTCACTAGCTATTGGGAGACATAGCTTTGTGCCTTGGGTGTTGCCAACACATACATGCACTCTGCAAGTAGGGCACCAAATGCTTTAGATGTGTGTGCCATGGTTGTGATTCCTCACCAAGGGATGTCATGCATGCATGCAAGGTGCACACCTCGGATGCAAATACTACAACCTTCGGCGCGATGGTTGGCCTACCAATCGGCCATGTTCGCAAAAACCATCACAATCTATGAGCACGCGGTGTTTGCCGAATGGCTTGAAGCAAAACACGAAGACTTGTGCATTGCTTAATAAACATATTTCTGTCCGCTTGGTAGTTTCTCTGTTCCTAGTGAATGGGATTGGGTATAGGGTGTTGGTGGGCGACAACAATTTGGAGTGTCCATCTGGAAGCATCTTAGTAGTCATTAGTGTCCATTCAAAGCCGTCCACATATGTACATTTTTCATGCAGCGCCTTCCAAGAATGACCTGTGTCCAATTGGTGCTATGTAGGTGGTACAACGCCCCCCCCCCCCTCGAAGAATCAACATTTACCAACTGCAGCCTTGTACGATAGTATGCATCTTGAGTGGCAATGAAACGGGTCCTACAAAACACAAACAAACCATGGCGAAACAAGATCTTATGTTCAAGGAAAACAACAAAAATAGACGCGAACAAAAATGCCCACGCATGAAAAATTATTTCGTCTCAACCAATGAGCTTGGGTGTACCCACCACCCTCATCCCCTCCAAAGTTATCTTAAACCATAAAAATCAGCCTTTGGCACCATTTTGTGACACAAAAAAGGCACCGAAAATTTTTTTGACTTACATGTACGGTGTACAATTTCCCCTACCCATTGCCCCTTGTAATATGGTGGTGCATTGCAAGATGCCAATGCCCACTCTATACCCTTTAGTGCATTGCAACACTACGTGGTGGTGGTGGTGGGGGGGGGGGAATGGGCTATTGCACCTTTTGGTTCACCGCCAAACTGAAGGGTAAGGGCTCTTTGGTGAAGCAGCTTAACATCTCATGGGAAAAACACATGCCACTGCCCACCGCTCCCACCGCCCCTTTGTAGTGTAGCACTGTCGAAAAGGATGCCACTACCCCCTACTCCCGTGCAGTGTGGCAATGCACTAGTTACGATTGCCCATTGCCCCACCCGTATGCCCCCCACCAATAGTGGAGGTGAAATTACAAATCACGGAGGAGGAGTTTAGCACTCATCTCCGAAGAGGCAAATCCACCAAATCAAGGGGTCAAGATCTTTTTTAAGTCCTACATTTCTTTAGTGTGGCCGTGCATGAAAATACCATAGTGCGACAGTTCACCAACAATTACCGCCGCCCATGGCCCTTACGCCATTGCACTGTGGCTGTGCAGTGACGGGTATTACTACCCATTGTAGTGTGGCAGTGCATTGCAGGATCACCACTCCCGATTGCTACATCGTGGTAGTGTATTGAAGGATGCCAGTGGCCACGAGCTCAAACTAGTCTGGCGGTGCCTGAAGGATATGGCTACCCAATACCCCCTTTTTAGCGGACAGCTACCCACTGCCCACACGTAGTGTGGCATAGTACAAAAGGATTTCCATTGCTCACCGCCACTTTGCAGTGTGGTAGGGCAACTCCCCCTTCCGCCACATTGTAGGGGGAAAGTGGGCTATGGGCTATGGTATCCTTCAACATTGCAAGGGGGCAATGGGTTGTGGTGTCCTTCGGTTCTTTATCACATTGCAAGGGGCAATGCATAGTGGTTCGCTGCGGGATTCGCCCACACTGCCCACACTAGGGGGCCAACCATCTTCAAAACAACCATCATGAGAGTTTTTGACAGGTTTGCACCCCTTGCAACTTGCGAGTGCACTAGAGGATACCACTGCACCCTGTAGTGTGGTAGTGTGCCAAAGGCTACCACAGTCCACTGCCCCGTTGCAAGGTGGCAACCTCCTGCAGCACATCACTACCCACTGTACCCATGTACTGTGGTAGTAAACTACAAGGTGCCACTACTATTTGTGCCGTTGTAGTGTGGCAGTGCACTGAAGGAAACCACTACTTGATGTGCATTGCAATATGGTAGTGCAACGAAGGATACCAGTGCCCCTTGCCGTGGACTATGGCAGTGAGATGAAGGATATTGGTGTCCGCTACACACGCGCAGTGTGGCGGGTACCGCTACCCATTGCACGCATGCAATGTGGCAGTACTCAAGTAACACTACAAAATGGAGCCCGCACCATACGCTAGCATGAGGGCCATCAAGACCAACCAGCCACCCCTTATCACATGTTGCCCCGTTGCAGCCCTCTAGCCTAGTGGGCAAGGGGACCGGCAGTTGGGACATGCCCGTGACGCCCATTGCCCCCTTGCGTAGTGCACTGAAGAATATTGCTGCCCACCGCATTCTAGTAGTGTGGTAGTCTATTGAAGCATACCATTGCCCACAGGACCTAGAAGAGTGGTGGTGTACTACAGGACACCAATGCCCATTGCACCCCCACAGTGTGGTGGTGTACTCAAGGATACTGGTGTAACCCTACATTATGGTATCCTTCGTTACACTGTCACATTGTAGGGGTGTAGTGACTGCGGTCTCCCTTTACACACTACTACACATGTGTAGGGGTGCAGGGCTGCAGTGGGTTAGTGGCATTCTATGGCACACGGCCAAATTGTAGGTGCACACGGGGTAGGGGTATTCTTGAGTGGATAGACCACAGCATGGCGAGCGGCAGCCAACGCTTGGGACCCACCCTTAGGGCAATACTGACCGGCTACTGCGGGTATGGAGGGCCCATGCACGGGCTCAAACCACGCTCCTCAAGCCCAAGTAGTAACTTAGGACACCAAAGCGGGGTCCCTCCAAGAGTTACGGCTCCACTAGGTAGAGAGGCAAGGGCACAAGTACCTGCACATGTTAGCATGGCATGTTCTGGATTAGAGGCCGTTCAACCTAGAATAGTGGTTGTTGGAGCCACCACTTTGGTGGCAGTACACCATGGAATATTGAGGGATATGCAAGGCATATCGGAGGGCATGCTTGGGGGCATGCCAAGGAGGGGTGGTACCATTTTGACCGGGCTAGCATCCTAGGCAGGATTTGCCTGTACAAACCGGCCGGCGTTCAGGTGGCCAAAGAGCCTAGCATATCACCAAAATCCCACCCAGTGGCTCAGCTCCAAGGTCCCCCAAGTTGTCTGTGCCAATGAGCCAAGCGTCTAGGTCGGGATGGGCGTGCACAAACGGGCGACCAAGCCTGGCATATGGATAGCCATTTCCCTAGACAGCCCAAGAGCATACCTGGCAATATTGTTGCCCTACCTCCAATTTAAACCAATCCTCCCAGCAGCATGGTGAGCAAAAGTTCCCTGCCATCCTTCACTGTTTGGCTACATATGGGTGCCCGAGGCCTCTCCACAGACTGCTATCATACGGGCGCCAAAGGGTTTGTCTTTTAAGCCTAGCCCAGGGTTAAGTCTAGGACCCACCAGTCTATCAGTTCCACGACATCCGGGCCATTGCCCTTCAGTAACAGCGCCTTGGGTGCACGCACACACACACAACACACACACACACACACACACACACACACACACACACACACACACACACACACACACACACACACACATACACACACACACACACAGTGCAGCAATGTAAGCAAGAAAAAGCCGATTCTCAACAGAGCATGAATCTTAGACAGTGATAGGGTGATTGTCATTCTCATGAGAGTCCGAATGGAGAAATGTCACAATCATGTCACAAGATTAGACAGGTCATTGCAACAGGGACTGTTGATTCCTATAGTGACGAATACATGCAACATGATGTCATGTCGACGTCATAGATCGTGAACAGCGATGTATGAAGTCACATTGTGCCCAAAGGGAGTTATCGAAATCATGCGAACGTCAGCATTTGCAAATCACTTGTCTTACCTACAGCAAATATATCAATCTTGTATACAGGAAAGTGTCTGAGAGTGAAGGCAAATGAGAGACATGTCCTATACTGTCAAGCAGGATTTCTCGTACCTTTTCACATTGACGTTTACATCTAAAAAATGCGATCTGTACAACAGTTCAATCCAAGCATGAGTCCGTAAAAGTCTTCCACACACACACACACACACACACACAAAAATCCCCTGCATTACCTCTGACGGCAACGCCGTTTGGGTAGGGGATGTTCTGCCATGTACTCTAATAATTGCAAATTGGAGTCTGGCTGGGATGGTGGGTGTGAGCGGGAGGAAGTGGGGACTGGTGGGGCATCCATAAAGCGGCATCGTTTTGCTGCTTTTTGTCGTCCTTTGCCCCCAAGTGGTGGATTGGATAGTTGTGGGACTTTATGTTCTGTGATGAAAGGGGAAACAGCATAATGTGCAATGGATTTCATGACTGTAGACAATCCCTTACAGCGTTTTTTGGGCCAGACACGAGAGATACATAAATAAAATACAGCCAAATTGCTACTGGGCACTGCAAAGGAGAAAGTGGTGGCAACCTTATATAGTGGCAGAAAAACAGGCCATTGTTGAGTGACAAGGGATAGTGGAATATGAAACCAGAAATGGATGAAGATGTATTTGGCCAGTGTACAGGTGTAGTATATGTAGACAGGGGGTAGAAAGGGGAAAATGGAACAGTACCATATGATACGGGGTAAGTATGTAAGTGGGGCTGTTTTTTCAATGAGTGTTTCCATGTGTTGCAGGGGGATCAGCGGTGGTAGGAGGCCTGTGACCAGGGGTAGTGACGGCGGGACTGTGAGGGAGACGGTTGTCATCAAGTTCGCAGATTGCAGTAAACAGTACTTTGGTGGACAAGGTATCACCCAGGGCAGAGCATCCAAAAATTGGTTCCATGACATTGGCAGGTCCGTCTGTGAAGCATAAATGCGTTTCATGACTGGCATCCACCAGGAATGTGGGTAAGACTTGTGAAGGAATTCCCACACGACATGAGCACAATTCGAGATAAAAAGCACTGGATGAGTATACAAATTGGACGCCAAATTCGCCAAATTAACTGCCATACCATGAACTATGCGAGCAGCATGCATAGAGTGAATATCCGGGTATCGTGACACAGGTAACCTGGGTGTAAGGTATGACAGTAGCACCTTGTTTTTCATTGCCCAGTGGATTTCCGAATTAACACAGTAAATTTGCAACTGCAATGTGTAAAAACTGGTACCCAACTGCTCTACAGTGAGTGGCACGTGGTAAATCTCAGTGAGCAATCGTTTTACCCGTTGGACAGTCGCCAGTAGTTGATGTTTGGGACAAAGTCCTACAACATTATCTACATAGCGACAGAGTTTTGTGTGTGCTGGCAGGCGGGCATCCCAGTTGATCGTGCTCTCTGCATGCATCAGAATGACATTGGCGTTCTGAGACGCCATTTGTGCACCAATGGCAACTCCTGTGTACTGTTCAAGAACATCAGACCCGATTTGAAATAAGTCATTCAAATATGCATCAAGTGTAATGCGGTCCACGAGCTCTTGACTGGAAAACACATAGTAGTACTTTGGAGATTTTTTGCCGATGCAGTCTAGCTGTGAATCAGCGCCGTGAGCTACAAAGATATATACATCCTTATCTGTACGTCGATAACAGTACATTTTTTGACAGCGATTGAACAGATCCACATATGCAGGCCTGAGCATTGATCTGTTGAGGCTGGGGAACATACGTTTGAGATCCAATTCAAAACCAGCAACCTCAATATTTTGCTCAGAAAAATATTGTTTGGCTGGTTGCAAGAACTGGGTGATTAGCTGTTGCTGCGTGAGTATTTGCAGTGAAAAAAATGAACTCTGGAAAAGGCGACAGGCCACTGTGGCAGCTCTACTGGCAATTCGCGAGTGTCGTTTCCATGGGTGAGCCCCATTACTGAAAATCTCACGAGTTGCCACATCTGCGATTGGTTGGGATGGTTTATATGGGAGACTTTTGCCTTTTATGGACATAATGACAGATGGGGGGTGTACAACAGCTACATGACGATGTCCATAAGGATATATGGGCGGGGCATACAGAATTTGGTCAGTCAGGTGCAAAACTTGCTGGGCCTCTTGCAGAAGTAGGGGTTTAATTGTGCGCAAGGTGTCGGGTGTGATGGGGTGGGATGGTAGTGGAATGTGTGGTGTTTTTATTGTGATGCCTTTCAATGTAGGCACCTGTATGGATAGATTGTTGCGGAGACGTAGTGCAGACATGTGGTTCAGGATTTCTGGGTATATTCGTACACATAGTGTATAGTACAACAGCAGGACATTCCGGGCTCGTGTAGGTGAACGACAGGTGAATAGCACACGGTAGTTTACAGCTTGCTGGAAAACATGAAGAATGAGTCGGTAAAAAGTGACTACCGTGGCCACCACATATAACAACGGATATTTGTCAACACGTATGGGCAGAAATCGGGGAAATGCATGTGTGAATGACTGGAGTGTCGCAGTGCGTATACAGGACTGAGCAACAGATGGAGATTGTAGTGTAGAGGTAAGAAGATTGTGAATTTTTGCAGCAAAGGAGGCAAAGGGAAAGGGTGTAGACTTGGGTAGCTGTGATTTGAGATGTTCGAGATGTTCAGTGAGTCGTCGATGTGCTGCTGCTGGTGCTGGCACAATGGAATGATTTAAAGGTGCATGCAACAGTCGATTGATTGATGCTGGGTGTTTGGGATTGGCAATGTCAGGACCAACAGCAATAAAATTGGGTTCATCTTGATGGGCATCCACGAAGTCCTGGTAGTCGTGCAGGGATAGTTGAAGCCGATCTTTGGTGAAAGTGGTAGTAAGTTTTCGTGGATGACAAAGGGGGACAATGAGGATTTTATGGAAATATTGTTTTAACATTTTGGGCAAAGTAGTGCTGTGTATGAAGTCTGCAAACCATTTTTTGACATGAGTAACATCTAACGCAGTAATGCAGGGGATTCTGAGGAGGAGAAAGTGTGGGAGATCAATATGGAAGTAATGATTGATCAATGGGGACACGTGGACATCTAAAAAATGCGATCTGTACAACAGTTCAATCCAAGCATGAGTCCGTAAAAGTCTTCCACACACACACACACACACACACACACGCACACACACACACACACACACACACACACACACACACAGACAACAAAGCGATAGGCGCGGTATGCAAGAAAGTCTTGTCGAGAGCTGTTGAAACAGTGCAGCACAGCTTTTGGTCTAAAGTCCAATGGTAGTTGGGAAATGTACACCTTTGTCGAAGTTGCAGTGCGCCTGCTGCGCTGAATGAATTCGTGGCCAGCACTGCCTTGCACCCTTTGTAGGTGATTACAAGTTGTTGCCCGGGACTCTTCCTGGTGCCCCTGGTGATGCACAGGTATTCGTGATGTGGCAGCCCCAGGGAATATCGGATCACAGCTTTGCCCCCCCAACGTCTCATTCAGTCTATTTGCCCATGAGTCTAAACACGACCATCACCCAGCTCCTGTTGTCCATGGACAGACATAGATCGAGGCCCATGATGCAAATGGATAGGCCTGCTGGGACGCTGGTATTTCAAAGGCACAGTCATTGCGTTCCGTTTTTGTCATTCGTGGTTTTAGTGCCTTTTCCGTCGGAGGCTTTGGACCACAAATGATGAAGGTTTGGGGCTCTCAACCAGACGAAACAGGCATGCCATAGAGACTCAAGTAAGAAGAGAAAGGCATGTGGTTCTTCCTAAGACATGGACTACCGAGGTGGATGGCCATGGGTTTGCCATAGAGACTGATTTGTGTACCTAGTGGTTTTCAGGAGGATATTGTCTTCATGGCTTGTAACAAGCCACTGGGGATTGTGACAAGCCAAGGGTATTGTTGGTGAGACAGTTGTCGCCTCTTGGCGCTCCCAGCATGCTTCACACCTTGTCTTTCCCATGACAATGAAGTTTGGAGGGTGCTCTGCACCACATCTGATGTGGGACTTGCAATACAGGGCCCAGGGGTTCCGGATCACCAAGTGTTACCCATCAGTGGTGCGCTGTTTTGTTCAGGCATTTTGCTGTTGGTTGTTTTTTCCCCCAGTTGTGCGATGAGCCGACAGCAACCAAATTCAGATGGTGTCACAGCCTCCTGACATTTGTCAGGGGTGGGCCGGATCTACCTATGCGAGCCAACAGGGTCACAGCTCCTTTCTTGGGCGGATCGAGTCAGCCATATGTTGGGGCGAGGGGATTCCTGGAGGATCACAAATTTAGGTTGTCGCCTTTGGGGAGGGCGGGCACGTTTGAACTCCCCATTCAATTCTGAGCTTTTCTAGTGCACAAAACCGGGGGGAAGAATTATTGACCACTCACCACGAACAAAAAAAAAACGGGATTTTCTGGCAGACGCATCAGTGAACCTCCCAAAGCACCCAATGAGCCATAATGTTGCTGTCGGGCCCTCTGCGTAGGCGACAACAGTACTGCACTCACTCTATGGGCATAGGTTAGGGGTTCACACCAGTGGGGGGACTTGGGGGGGGGGTCCCCACTTGGCCTTCTCATTTGGTGACGGGAAATTGCGGGTATTTCAGTGATACGAAGCAGTGGTTGAGTTCAAAAGGTGTGATCTCAAGGATGCGCAGGGGACGACCGGTCTCTGATGTGACTGCGCAGACACCTCAGCTTTCAATGTGCACGGCGCAACTGGTATCTGGCAAATGGCCCTGCGGCACCAGCCCCTACTTACCTGCCCCCTGCTGTCCCCGTTCTGTTTCAGGAGCCATTCCTGGCCGCCCGAAAACAAAGCACGGCCCGTGCACCACAAAATGGCACAAACTCCACGCAAAAACAACTGCTGCTGTGACCCAATGACCCCCCCGTTTGCACCTCCCGCCCCCCCCCCCCCTTCCCCCAACTCCTGTCGGGTAGCCCAACCCCTGTCGGGAAGTTCTGGTCCCTGATAAAGCCCATGTTTGGATGAGAATTGTGGAGGGTGGCTGGGGGTTGTGCAGAATACCAGAAAGACCGGAGAGTTGCTGGCAATCCAGTCCCACCCCTTCTTTTCTCAGAACCCGTCCCAACAGATGCCAGCCCCACCCTGCCCGACCCCAAGCACCAACCTTGTTTTCGAGCATCGGGGCGGCTTGCGGAGGCTTGTGGGCAGACGTTGTGAAGGGTTGTCGAGGGTAGAGGAGGAGTTGTAGAGGGGCGTAGAGGAGATAGTCGGCCACTTGTATGCCGCCCCATGTAGTCCACTTCCTGCACGGATGTATTTGGTGTCTGGCAAGAGCGCAACGAGTCTATGTATGCGTGTTCGAAGGTTTGAAGCCGAGTGCTTCCAACTGCCTTTGGCATCGGCTCCAGCACGAAAGATGATGGCAGCCGCGGTCCGGTCAATTACCATAGGTCAGGGTGACACAGGTGAGGGGTTTTGAGTTCAACTATAAAAGAGAGTGTGTTCGCAGGGCGACCTCTTCCTGCGTCGTAGCTCTCAATAGACAGAAGTGTTGTAGTCCCCTCAACACTGTGCCCCAGCTTTGCGTACATCAATCGTTGGTTGATACGTCGAGGCACATCATCACAATCATAGGATTACGAATCTTGGATGTGGGGTGTTATAATGCTGGCTGTGGTGGCCCTTGTGTTGCTGATCACCGGCGCAGTTTTTATCTTCTACCGCTCCTTGATGGTATGTGATTGCATGGCTCGGGGCACTTTGGGTGATGAAGTCCAAGGGTGCATCAGAGTCGGGGCCCTGTGTTGATGTGCATCGGCTCGGCTCTGGGTATGTGGCCCTCGGGGTTGTATTGCCGTCAGGGTGAATGCGAGTGAGTGAGCGATTGAGGGAGTGAGCGCATATCTGCATGCGTGCGTGCGTGCGTGCGAGTGAGTGAGTGCGTGAGTGAGTGAGCAAGGGAGGGAGGGGGGGAGGGAGGGAGGGAGGGAGAGGGGGAGGGAGGGAGGGAGGGAGGGAGGAGGAGGACCATCGGCACAGGTCCCACATTCTGAGCCTCGGCCTCATCCCTCCTTGGCCCAGGAGGAGTAAGACAGTCTGGCAGCGTGGCTGAGAATGCCCCTCTTGGCAGGCTGTCCAGGTCCGAGGGCAACAACAGCGCCGCAAATGCTACGCCCTGATCCGCCAGTGGGTCCGCTCCCTGCATGACCAGCAGTCCCCGGCCACCCAAAGAGGCTTCCGAGGCGTAACTAGCGCGCTATACAGGGGGTTCTCCCTGGGGCTTCACCACCGACTCGAGATGTCAGCAGGGAAGTAGCGCTCCCTGAGCACGGCTTGTTGTGACGGCAGGAAGCCCTGCCAGCACATCGTGGGGCTGGGGAGGAGGACCATCGATTGCTGCCCCCCCTACCACTTGGCAGAGAATCGGTGTTGGCTCCGCAGCACTGCACCACTGCAAGTCTCGTACCACAGCAGTGCGTGGCTGCAGATCTGGCACCACGGCGGTGCATTGCTGCTGATTTGGCACCACAGTGGTGTACTTGGCACTGTGTGTGTGGCAGCCGCCTTGTATCCACAACCACAATCGGTAAATGTATGCCCGCAGTCCTAATCAGCGATCCCAAAAACCAAGAGCCTATGCCGCACGGCTACTGCCACTTCACACACCAGCTCAGACACCACCACAAGCCTTGCTCCCCACAGCTGCTGCCACTTCTGCATGCACGCTTGCTCGCTCACTCCCTCCCTCCCTCCCTCCTTCATGGCCCTTGTACCTGGGGGGTCGGAAAATAGGCTCAGTCACGGCAGCCCTTTTCGAGGGAGGGAGGTGATTGGGAAGAGGGGGTCCAGTGACCCCCACCCCCCGGAAATAAATTTTTCCCCAGCCCAGGGGATGAGGCTGTAAAGCAGCAGCGGTTGTGTTTTTTTCGCAGGTATTGAGGTGTAGGAAGGGTTTGTGGAACTGGGCTTTTTGTCGATATTCGGTGGTAGCAACCGTCTCCATGCCTCCCCCAATCTTCATCAACTTCCGCTGTCCCATTCACATTGTACATCATGGAGCAGCTCCGCGGCTGCTACCCCCTCCATGCACATTCTTTCTCTTCAGCCTCGGCGACGCTTCTATTATGGCAGCCACATGAATCAAGGCAGTCAGTTTGCCATCATCCAGCCAGGCCAGCAAGGGCCTCAACGTCCGCCGGAATGTTTATAGCGTCCTTTGCCGCTCATTCTCGGGGGTTTTGTACTGCGCTTGGTGACGCTTTTTTTTTTTTCGGTTTGTACACAGGATTTGTTATGTTTGTCGTATTTTGCTCCGGGAGTTCCTTTAATTCGCAGTTTGGTATTGTGGTTCGTGTTTTGCTGATGTTTGTACATATTTCCTTGTTTTTGGGTTGTGCTGGTTTTTTTTTTCATCATAGGCCTGTCGTTCGGGTTTGGGTGCGCGGTTTTGTCTGTTCACGCATTCTGGTGAGGTTTTGAGGCTGTGCAGAGGCCCAAGTCCGGGTTTGCGATCGGGATGCTGACTGACATGCAGACAGCTTTGACTTGCCATTGACCTCTGCTCGATGCTGCAACGACCAAAGCAGTCGCAGGATGGTACGGTGCCGGGTTGTTCTGTTGCGTGTTTGCGTCAAGTCGTCTGCTGTTGCTCCCCCTGGACAGGAGTCCTCATACCGCTCATACATCATGCGTACTGGCAAAGGCTTTGCCCATTCAGAAGACTTACGGGAGGGCACACAAGGCAAGCTCCCTGCGTTTAGCACTGCCAGACTTCGCCAGTGCGTTTTCGGTCGCGGGGCCAATTGGGGGATCACTGCAAGTGGTCGCAGATTCTTTGTGGTATTGCCTGTCAGAAAGGCGTGCTCACTACGAAGGCGTGCGAGCCGGCGCGTGCGAGCCGGCGTTCAGGTCATACAGGGGGCCAGCACCTGCCGGAAAAAGTTGTGACGCGTGGTAAAGAATTTTTGTGATACCTGTCGACACCTGCCGAGACCGCCCGGGCAGGTGCCAGCTCCACGTATGGCTGAGGTTGCCTTCGGCGGGAATGGTCTGTCCTTCTTTGCCATTGGCGACCTTGGCACAAGTTTCTGTGCCCTTTGTGTTTGGTTGAATTTGCCCAGTCCCTCGCTACTTGATGCTCATCTCTGCTGGTGCAGTTTCACCGCTTGTGCCCTCCTCCGGTCCTCATTCTATATTCTTGCAGGCACCGCGTTCTGTGCATGTTCGATGTGCATTAGGTCTTGCATTGCCTCAGGGACCGAACGTGTCAGAGGCTTCAGTCTTCCTGCTTCCCCCCCCCCTTAATCGGAGCAGCTTTCGTGTCCACGACCGAGACGCGCAGGCCGTAGGGCTGTGCTCTGACTTCCTATGCCACTCCACCATCACGTGTGCTTTTCCTTTCATCGTGTCGCATGGCTGTCCTCAGGATGTGTTTCAGCATGCGCTTGTGAGCGCGCGTTGGTTTCCGGGGATGCGTGGCTGTGTTGTCCGTGTATGACTGTTTTACTGGGGTATTAAGAGAGACAGAGACATGCAGAGAAAGAGAGAGAGAGGGAGGGAGGGAGGGAGGGAGGGAGGGAGGGAGGGAGGGAGGGAGGGAGGGAGGGAGGGAGGGAGGGAGACAGAGACAAAGAGAGATGCAGAGAGAGAGAGAGAGAGAGAGAGAGGGAGGGAGGGGGAGGGAGGGAGGGAGAGAGAGAGAGCGCCTACAAGTTTGTGTGTGCGTATGCGCGCGCGTGTGGTGTGCGTGGATGCTACCGCAGGGTTTGGTTCGGGTTTGGTTGAGTGTATTTCTGCTGATCTTGTGGTGTTCCAAACTGCATTTTACCATTTGACCGTGATGTGGTTTCTGTGTTCAATACTGCGCCCCCACCCCACCGCCCTGCAACCATGGCCACAGTCAGCACACCCACGCATTGGTGGCCGTGATTTGTCATGCTAACGTGCAGACAGGCAGGAAAGTACACGTGTGCTGCTGTCTGCATGCATCCCTGCCCATCCTCTTTGCTGCCAATTTGTTGGATCCGCTGGTGCTTAAGCACCAATGCCACGCCACACTAGCCCGAAGCTAAGCCAAACCACCCAATGAACCAAGGGCTGGCCCATGGATCCTTCAGGTTGTACCATCGAAGATTTAACCTTTTACCTTCCTTTGGCCGTGGTGGCCTCGGGACGCTTCATAAGCTCTACGCACGTCTTAGTAGCAGCAGCCACACAGTGGCAGCTGAGACTGGAGCATTTTTCATATACCGATTTTACTGTGCAAAAGAAGAAAGCGACCGGCAGTTCATCAGAATTTGCGAACAGGGACTTTCGGTTCTTTCAGTGCTCGGCGGTCCAGGTCAAGGGAGTCATGTTGGATATGTAACCGGACATTGGGAGCGCAAATGTCCGCAGGGTGCGCTTTCACGGAACATTTTGGCTTTCGATCCACAAGGCTCCGTCATGACTGCATTTTGCTGCGCACAGTGCCGCAGCCAGTGCACTGCCATTTGATCCTGCTACATTCTGTATCATTTATGCCCTCACATTGTTGCAAGCCTTCATTGCGGAATCTCTCTGTTTGAATTGGCAAGGACATCCCCCAGAATGTGCACGCCATGTTATCCCAATGAATCGGAAGTGTCTGCTGGAATATTGTGTATGTGGTATGTGATAGTTGCGGCACAACATCCACAACACCACCACTGACTTGAGCCCCCTCGCCCATGGGGAGTAAATTGTACAGCCATGTGAAACGGCTATGCCACCACCACCAGCTCTGCCCCAACAGCTCCGTTGCGGCAATGCCACATCGTCCAGCCCATGTGAAACATTACTGTTGTCCTGTCCCCTAATGCAACGAAGCATGCAAGTCACATTGCTGATGTTGCTGAAATGGAACCAGGTTGTAGGCTGTAGATAACTTGATTGACCTCTGGTGTGGTGGTCGGGTCTTGTTGGATCTGATGTTGCCCTGGCGGGTTCTCTCCACGGGGGGCAAGCAAGAGTGGTTATTGAGATTAGTGCAAAACTCGGCAGCTTTACCGCAGCAACCACGAGCCGCAGGTGTAGACCCAAAAATGTTCCTGAGCTCTTTCCCAGGGGTTCTAGGAAACTGGATACCATGCTGGGGTTTGACACCCCTTTTTGTGAATGCTCGTTAAGGATTTACAGGGAGCTTCAGGACGCAAATCCGTGGTTTCATATTGGGTTTCAGCATCGGATTTGTATTTCAATGGGGATGAGATGATTGGATATGAAAGGGGGGAGGGGGGTTGCGTTGCATTGGGTTGGGCCCATGCCTCTTCTGGGCATCATGGTCCTCACAGTCAGAATGCCCTTCCCTCCCTGACCTGACTATAGCGACAGCCCAAATGTCCGGCACCCTCAGGGCGGTCCTTTGGGACTGAGAATTTTTTTTTGTTAAGGACCGCCCTTAAGGACCGCCCCAAGGGACCATCAACCGCCAACGACCAACCGCCACCAACCGCCAACCGCCACCAACCACCAACCGCCAACTACCGCCAACCGCTAGCGGCGACCAACTGCCAACCGCCGGCCACTGCTAAC
This sequence comes from Eutreptiella sp. 'Long Island Sound 2002', assembly GCA_964036045.1. Classification (NCBI taxonomy): domain Eukaryota; phylum Euglenozoa; class Euglenophyceae; order Eutreptiales; family Eutreptiaceae; genus Eutreptiella; species Eutreptiella sp. 'Long Island Sound 2002'. The sequence continues at coordinate 26,615,138 of OZ038383.1, read as the reverse complement.
CGCCATCAACCACCAATCCCCAAACACCAACTGCCACCAACCACCATCAACCGCCAGCAACCGCCATCAACCGCCAATTGCCAACCGCCAACCGCCAACACATGGTATGCCCGTGGGCATTTTTGGGAAACCTGGGTACAGGAACACTTCCTTTTTTTTTTCTTCGTTAAGGACCGCCCTGGGCACCCTTGTGTCAGACACACAGAGACACATAGGTCTCTTTTGTTAAGCCCTTCACGTGGTGGGACTGTCTGACGCCGAAAGTTAACAATAAGGTACACTTGGCTGCATAGCAGCGCCCAAGGCCACGGGCCAGTTTGCAACTAGATCTGAGGTTTCCACTCTTAAGGCCCCTCCCCCGGGCCACACATAATGCCGTCCACGGTCCTTGTCACAGATGTTGCAGCCATCACAGCAGCGGTGCTGGAGAGGCTGAAGAAGGACGTCGCCGCAGCGGTTGCACAGGCATTGGGACGGCACCAGGGCAACGATGCGCCCTCCAGATGGAGCAAGAGCAAGAATCCGGGCAAGCAACCATCAGAGCAGCAAGCGACGGGACGGAGCAGCGCTGGCCCGCCCCCGAGCAGGAGTCACAGTGGGGGCGCGCAGCAGCGCCTAGGAGGACAGTGCCCGCCAGCGGCGCGGGGCAGCACGCCGACCGCAGGAGCAATAGCGTCATGCGAGCCAACGACTGAGAGCGCCCTGCTTCTTAGCCCACGCAAACTGCACCCTGTTTTGCACATCAAGGGCGGCATTTGTGTGCAAAAAAATGACACGCAATTTCCCCGTGTTTCCACCTGAAAACTGAGGATTCGAAAACGGAGGAATCTCAAAAATCCTTTTTGACGCTATCGGCAGATTGCAAGTAGTCAAAGGTATCAAAAAACTATTTTTTTAGCATGCTGAATGCGCGAGGCCTCGCGCACTCAATTATGTAGAATGTGTATTTCTCTATGGTCCTGAAGAAAGATTATTCCACGCCAAAGGAGGCTCTGATGTCTCACCTGTTGCCTCATGCTGTACGTTTCCCGTCATGTCAGCAGCAACAGTGGTCAATCAATGGATTTCTTGTTCACGCCATGCACTATGTAAGGTGCAATGGATTCAAATAGCGGGTTACCCTCAGTGCTCGCTAAACGCGCGTTTCTCAGTTGATTTACCTACAAATGAGGTGCCCAGACTCCCATCCTCGGGGCAGTATAACAGTTTTTCAGAAGTGCTGGGTCACAGAACGTATGAAACAAGGTGCCCTACAGGAGGGGTGTCTAAACGCCACTCTTTAGCTCACTGTTTTCATAGGATTTGAAAACGGAGGAATGTCAAAAACCCTTTTTGAGGCCATCGGCAGAATGCAGGTAGTCAGGGGTATCAAAAAAACTATTTTTTTTGCATGTTGAGTGCGCGAGGCCTCGCGCACTTAGTGTGCCGCTGTGCAAGTCTATAAGCCATATCGCATCTTGCAGTTTTCCTTTTGCTCCATTCCTGCTTCATGCCATTTGCAATGTCAAAGACTCATCTCAAAAAGGCCTGAAAATGTCACTCCAGGTGGTTGAGTGCGCGAGGCCTCGAGCACTCAGCCTCCTATAATAATTATTTTTTCATGTGGACAGGTACAGGTTGTGTTACCAGCGCCCGTCATTAATAGTTTTCCAGAAGATCCAAAAATTGGTATTCTTCAAACTAGCCACTAAAATGTTCTTTTTGCAGAAAATGACCCATAAGCCCTCTGAATTTGAAGAAATAATAATTATTTGACCCCCCTGAAAAGGGCCGAAAAATGGGCAAACTTGATGAAAAATTATTTTTTTGGAGGGTGTGGAAAACAGTACATTCGAAACGGCAAAAAAAACTATTTTTTTCAATGACAAAATTTTGGTGCTTCGGTTAAAAAAAGGGGGTGCAGTTTGCGTGGGCTAAGTGCTTGCGACCATCGCGGAGCTGCGGGACACCATCTGAGATCTACGGAAGGAGATTGCAACCTTGCGCAAGGCCGAGGCGCCGCAGCAACGGGCGGAGACAGCAACACGCTAGTGGGAGCGGCACCCATGCAGAGAGGACTCGGGGGACGCCACACAGCACACCCAGCTGGCACAGGCCCAGCCCAAGCAATCCTATGTGGCAGCGGTGCAATGACCACACGGAAAGGGCGTACGCACACCAGAGTGATCACCAAGAGGGAGCCGCGGAACATAGGTATCCCGCTCCATTTCGTAGCGGAGGAACGCGGAGGATGCATGGGCAGTGGCCTCGCAGGCGGTGGCAGTGCACAAAGGCTTGCAGGAAGTGGCTGCTATCGTGAACGTGAGGCGCCCAAGCGCAATGCCCGCGATCCATTCCCTGCTCAAATCAGTGGGATGGAGCAAGGGGGAGCTTGCTCTCAAGGGTGCGCATCTGTCGGTTACTGCGACCAGCGGATCCAGCTATTGGGAGCCTGTCGAGCCGGGCCCGGCGGTGTGGCCGCTAGGGTACGGACGGCTGCTACAATGGAGCACAAAGGCGACCCTGAAGACAAGGTGCCCCAGCCTCTAGCCGCGATGGTAAGTGGAGGGGCTGCGGGAATGGCGCGCCTTTATGGCTCTCTGAACAAGGTGGAGGTGGAAGACGGCCTGCCTCCCAACCGGACGAAGGCGGATGCCAACCAATGGGTATGCAAAGTGGCATGGGACCACCTCAAGGACATTGTGCAGCCTACACTACGACAGCGACTGCCCATGGCGGTCCGAGGCGGCCCTTTGGACATGCTGGAGGTCGCCATGGCTCTGAAACTAGACCAAGTTTGGTCGGTGGTGCGACACTTGGGCAGGTATCCGGCAGTCAAGTATTGTGTTAGCAGACCTGCCCCGGAGGCTCTCGCGACCACCACTGTGTGTATGAACCTCCCGACGGAGTTTAGGGCCACGACAGCCGACCTATGGGCACGGCTGCAGAAGGCCCCGTGGTTCACAGGTTTACACATTGGAGACCACCCAGGACGGATCGGGGTCTCAGTCTAGGGCCCGGCCCTGGTGTGCGACGACATACGCACGAAGCTGGCGGCAGAGCCAGGAGCCAAAGTGAAGCAACCCAAAATTCAAGCCAGGCTGTACGGCTATTGGCCTGGCTTTGGCTTGGACGCGTGCAATGCGGATTCTTATGCCTAGCAGGAGATATGCCGAATGTGGCCTACCCTAGACGTGAAGCTGGTGAAGCTAGCACCTCACACGCTCCGGCCTAAAATGCCCCTCCGTTGCACTCACCGTGGAGGGTGTGCCGGCGGAATGGGAGCAGTCTGTGCTACGGGAGAAGGACACACGGATGCGACAAAAGCTTTGGGTCAGGTGCGTGACCCAACAGACCACGGGACAATGAAAGGAAAGCACCTGAACCCCGGAGCACAGGTGGTACGTGGTCCTTGAGAGGAAGCAGAAGACCCCAGCCACTAGCTAGCCAAGCAGGAGCCATGGAGGTCGCCACGTTGCGACGAGGAGGCTGGCGGCGAAGAAGACATGAACGGCGCGGGCGAAGTCTAAGTCTCACAGTGTGGGGGACTCTATGGATGGCCTTGTGGTGTGTGCTAACACTGCTGGGGCGAGTTCGGCCTGCTCCATCACCATGAGCAGCTGCCGCTGCGGCGCAAATGACACAACGGTACACCCCCCCCTCTCCCCGATGGCCATCACTGTACGACCCGGCCGGCATGCACTTGGAAGGCAGCGGAGCATCCAGCCGAGGCCGGGGCCCCTGCAGGTGGAGTCCGCGAATATGACCTCCAAACGGCGATAGTGGAGGCAGGTCATGACCTCCAAGGCGGACATTGCCTGCAAGACACGAGACTCACGACGGCAGGACAAAGGGCCATGACAGCGCTGGCAAAAAAAAACGGGATGGCGTGCGCTCTGGGGTGCACGCTTCCCCGCATCAGGGCCGGTATGTGGGACACCGTGCCTGGCGGCGTACGCATCCTGTACCGCCTAGGCATGGTGATGCAATTGGTAGCGCACCCGGCAAATGATGAGGTAACCCAAGCGCAGTGGGAGTCTAGCAGGTGGCTGCACGCCTACCTGGCCCATGCGGAAGGGCACAACATCCTCAACGTGTAGGTGGCCTATGGAATCGTGGTGCAGAAGCGCAGCAATGCCCAACTGTGGCAGACCGTGCTCTAGTACACGTCGCGGTTGGGGAACTCTCCGCAAATAATATGTGCGGACTTCAACTTCCGACTCTGAGAGCAGGGAGATATGCACAAAGAAATTTTTACGGCGCTTCGGAAAGGCGTGCTCGTGGACATCATGCAGGCCCGTGCAGAGGCGAGGGGGCACCAGCCTAGCCCAACTTATCAATGGGGGCTCAGGAACGGAGACACGCATTGATGGCATCATGATGGACCCCAGCTGGGCATCGCTGGTGCTGGATGAGCGGGTTGTCAAGAAGCTGGGGTTGCCAGGACACTCTGTTCTCCAAGTGGATATCACTCTGGACATGGCGTGCCAGCGGGTGACCAAAGTCAGGCGCCTGGAAGAACCCCCGGAACGCAACATGCAGCCGGAGGAGCACCACAAGCTAGCTCTCGCCTTCTGGAGCACTGTGAGCAGGCTCTGGAAGGTAGTGGTATGTTCGGAAGACACCAATGGGATATGGAATACATGGACGTGGACGGCGGAGGAGTTCTTGCTGCTGGAACTCAACGAGGACCGCACGGTGGCATCAGTGCTCCAGCGATAGTGGCCGGGCCCTCCAGTGCCGAAAAGCAATGCGCAGGAGCTGGACAAAAGGGGGTTGGGCACACTGCACACAACATCCATCACCAAACTCTGCCCCAACAAGAAGATGCCAAGTGGGGCCCCAAAAACCAAGGCAATCCAGATCATGGACGCCATGCGAGGAGCGTTGAAGCTAGTGCTAAGGTACGTGCGTGAACAAGAGATTTTCGTAGAGACGAGACCGTGCCGTGGCCCAAGGAGGTGCAGCGGTGCCGGCACTGTGTGTGTGTTTGTACGTGTCCGAAGAAGAATATTAAAGAGGGAGGCCCGCATGGGTCCAGGGCCCCTAGCGGTCGCTTGAGGCGCCAGCTGAGAAGACAAGTGCGGTCGTGATGGCCTGAGACCCTGTCTCGGGTGCTTGCTCGGGTCGTGATACGGGGCCTCGCCTAAGCCAGAACCTATGGAAATGGGGCTAAATTGGGGGAGAGGCGGAAAATTCGGAGGAATGCCTACATATGCGGTTGTAAGGCCATGCCTTTCCCTTGTGCACCAGTTCACAGCTCCCCATGGACTTTCTAGCTCTCTTTCTCGCACCAACACCACCTTCATGATTAGAACAGGGATGTTCCCATCAATGTGCTCTGCGACCCTGAAAGGAAATAGATTTCAGCAAGGTGGTGTTTGAAGCAAGTGAAGAAATTGAACTTGAGCAATTCAAGAACCCAAGCTCAGGCTAACCAGTGGTTCTCGTGAAGGTGGTTGAGCAAAAGAATACCCAAGGCTTCGGGCCCTAGATTGGTGGGAGGGAATATCCGCAACTCGACCCCCTTTGTTTGCTATTGCACGCCGCATCTTGGATGTTCCAGCCACATCTTGTGATGTTGAGCGTTGTGTTTCCTCAGTGAAGTGGGTCCGTGACAAATAGCAAAAAGACATGAAAGAGCAAGTGCACCATGTTGCGGTTTTGCTGCATTTGAATGGTACCGTGAATTAATCATGGTACCATTTTTTCACGGAGACAAAAAGAGTGGAATTCAGCAATCTATTGCTCTTGTTTGGAAGGCCGGCAACAATGAGTCTCCCATAGGCGATGACACCCCAATAGATGATTCAGTGGATAGGGCACCCCAAGTGGCACCCCAGGTCCCTTGCCATGCCATGCCTGGATGCCAGGGACTGGTTGCACCGGGCAAACTTTTAACAAGCATCCCAACTGTAGAGATAACTATTCCCATTTTGACCAATTCCCTCCACCCCATTCCCTCAATTTTTCCTAGTTTCCCCCCTTTGTCCCATTTTCTCCCATTTACCCCCATTTGCCCCCCATTGCCCCCCAATTACCCCCTTTTTTTGGTCTTGGCTACATTGGGTACGTTTCGGGGTATGTTATCTGCCACCTGGCCTTGGTATTTCCGCCAAGCACGCCATTCTTTAGAGATTCCATTCGCTAACCATTTAACCCCCCCCCCCCCCCGCCCCACCTTGTATAAGGCATGCCCTTGTCCAAGCTACAGTAGGCGTAGGGACCGTAACAATTGTGTATGCAACTTAATTACGTACAAAATGTAGTGCAGCCACATAAGACATGAGTTTGTTCTCACATTTGCCAATTAAATAGAGTCATGGACATCTTTGGTGTGGGTCTTTGCCCACTTGAACCCACATGGCTCTCATTTTGGGTATATTTGTGCTTTGAACCCATTGAAGTTGTTTGGGCTAAGGCTGCCCAAGGCCTGTGGGGAATGTCCCATGTCTTTGATGGGAAGTTGTGTTTTACAAGGGACCACATGCAAGGCAATTTCATTCCCAAGAATTTAAAGTAGCCCGAGCCCAAACCAGCCCCTAAGCCTCGGCCAAAGGCATCTTCAAGTGGTGAGCATGTGCAATTGTTCCACATGGTGTATGATCGCAAGAAGGGTTTCCAAGCGGGACATTTGTAGGCTTCGCATCCTTCATTGCTTGTCACAACACAGGTACCACCGGTGCCTAGCATAGAGCCCCAAAACGCAACCAATATCGCTTGGAACGTTCTATGGACCTTCCGGCCGAGGTTCCATGGAACGCTCGGAAGAAATTTTGGTGGCATCTGTGGAACCTGAACCTATTGGAACTTTAGTTGGATGCTTGGTGCCGGCTTTGCCTGCAAGGTGGTCCATGAACAAAGATGTTGCAAAGGTTGTGGGGCTATGTAGTCCATTGGCCCCATCCGGCAAGACGAGTGAAGATCCCTGCCTCGAGCTACTCCCCGGCTTGAGAAGGAGGCATTCAGGGGCATTTTTTCTTTGCTTTCCCTACACTTACAAATATTTGTGAACAAGATTTGTGTCCTGTGTCCACTATCAAATGCACACTCTGTGGATGTCTGTTTCCTATGCCACAGAGCACTAGGCCGAATCCGGCAACACGAGTGAAGATCCCTGCCTCGAGCTACTTCCCGGCTCAAGAAGGAGGCATTCAAGGGCATTATTTCTTTCTTTGCTTTCACGTGCTTTGCGTGCCATTCCCGACACTGACAAATACTTGTGAACAAGATTTGTGTCCATTGTCAATTGCACACTCTATAGATGTTCGTTTCCTAGGCTAGATAACACTAGGCCGAATGCGGCAAGACGAGTGAAGATCCCTGCCTCGACCTACTCCCCGGCTTGAGAAGGAGGCATTGAGGGGCATTCCTTCTTTGCTTTCACGTGCTTTGCGTGCCATTCCCGACACTTACAAATATTTGTGAACGAGATTTGTGTACATTGTCAAATGCACATTGTGTGGGTTGCGCCTCTCTGCACCTTGTGCTCTTGTGTGACGTTGCACTTTTTGCCACGGCATTCGCAATAGACATGTCCAACGCTTGCCAGACCAGTGCATCCTCTTCGGGCCCGCAGGACCCCAGGAGCCCCCAAGACGGAGGAAGTTTGGAGTTTGAGGCAGAGATGATTGATGTTGACGTCGTCAATGTGGAATTACTTGAACCCGGGGACGTACAGTCCCGTCTTCAACATGCACTTTATTTTGGTACATTTGCTCACATCAGGGCTGAGATATGGAGGCTTAAAATGTGTTCGATTCTCCAACCCTTCCCACTGTTTCAGTTTCCTGCAAGTAAGGCTTTTTTGGAAAGCCCCCACCGGTAGCTCTCACGAGAACTTTATTTTAGGTCATTTGCTCACACTAGGCCTGCCATCTGGAGGCCTGAAAAGTGCTCTACTATCCGCCCCTTCCACGGGCCAATTGTTTCGGTTTCTAGCAAACAACGCATTTTTGCAAAGCCCCGACTAGTAGCTCTCACTAGAACTTTGTTTTTAGGTTATTTGCTCACACCCACACAAAGATCTGGAGGCTCGAAATGTGCTCTACTATCCGCCCCCTTCTAGGGGCCCACTGTTTCAGTTTCTACCAAGTAAGGCTTTCTTGGAAAGCCCCGCCAAGTGGCTCTCACCAGAACTTTATTTTAGGTTCTTTGCTCACACCCACACAGAGATCTAGAGGCTCGAAAAGTGCTCTAGTATCCGCCCCCTTCCGGGGGTGCACTCTTTCAGTTTCTAGCAAGTAAGGCATTTTTGGAAAGCCCCAACCAGTGGCTCTCACCAAAAATTCATTTAACGTCATTTGCGCACACCAGGCCTGAGATCTGGAACCTCGAAATGTGCTCTACTATCCGCCCCCTTCTAGGGGGCCACTATTTCATTTTCCTGCAAGAAAGGCCTTTTTGGAAACCCGCAACGAGTAACTCTCACCACAACTTTATTTTAGGTAATTTGCTCACACCCACACAAAGATATGGAGGCTCGAAAAGTGCTCTACTATCCGCCCCCTTCTAGGGGCCCACTGTTTCAGTTTCTGATAAGTAAGGCTTTCTTGGAAAGCCCCGACAAGTGGCTCTCACCAGAACTTTATTTTAGGTTCTTTGCTCACACCCACACAGAGATCTGGAGGCTCGAAATGTGCTCTAGTATCCGCCCCCTTCCGGGGGCGCACTGTTTCAGTTTCTAGCAAGTAAGGCATTTTTGGAAAGCCCCGACAAGTGGCTCTCACCAGAACTTTATTTTAGGTTCTTTGCTCACACCCACACAGAGATCTGGAGGCTCGAAATGTGCTCTAGTATCCGCCCCCTTCCGGGGGCGCACTGTTTCAGTTTCTAGCAAGTAAGGCATTTTTGGAAAGCTCCAACCAGCACCTCTCACCAAAAATTGATTAAACGTCATTTGCGCACACCAGGCCTGAGATCTGGAACCTCGAAATGTGCTCTACTATCCGCCCCCTTCTAGGGGGCCACTATTTCATTTTCCTGCAAGAAAGGCCTTTTTGGAAACCCGCAACCAGTAGCTCTCACCACAACTTTATTTTAGGTAATTTGCTCACACCCACACAAAGATCTGGAGGCTTGAAAAGTGCTCTACTATCTGCCCCCTTCCAAGGGCATTTTTGCAAAGCCCGACCAATAGCTCTCATCAGAACTTTATTTTAGGTCATTTGCTCAAACCAGGCCTTGCATCTTGAGGCTCGAAAAGTGCTCCAGTATCCGCCCCCTTCCGGGGGCCCACTGTTTCCGTTTCTAGCAAACAAGGCATTTTTGCAAAGCCCCGACTAGTAGCTCTCACCAGAATTTTATTTTGGGTCATTTGCTCACACCGACACAGAGATCTAGAGGCTTGAAATGTGCTCTACTATCCGGCCCCTTCCAAGGACCCACCGTATCAAGTTCCTGCAAGTAAGGCTTTTTTGGAAACCCGCAACCAGTAGCTCTCACCAGAAATTTATTTTAGGTAATTTGCTCACACCCACACAAAGATCCGGAGGCTTAAAAAGTGCTCTACTATCCGCCCCCTTCTAGGGGCCCATTGTTTCGGTTTCTCGCAAACAAGACGTTTTGGCAAAGCCCCGAGCAATAGCTCTCACTAGAACTTTATTTTAGGTCATTTGCTCACACCACGCCTTACATCTGGAGGTTCGAAAAGTGCTCTACTATCCGCCCCCTTCCAGGGACCCACTGTTTCAGTTTCTCAAAGACAAGGCATTTTTGCAAAGCCCCGACTAGTAGCTCTCACCAGCGACTACTAGCTCTCACCAGAATTTTATTTTAGGTCATTTACTCACACCAGCCCTAATGTCTAGTGGCTCAAAAAGTGCTCTACTATCCACCCCCTTCTCGGGACCCACCGTTTCAGTTTTTTGCGAGTAAGGCTTTTTTGGAAACCCTAACCAGTAGCTCTCACCACAACTTTATTTCAGGTCATTTGGTCACACCCACACAGAGATCCGGAGGCTCGAAAAGTGCTCTACTATCCGCCCCTTTCCAGGGGCCCACCGTTTCAGTTTCTAGCAAACAATGCATTTTTGCAAAGCCCCGACCAATGGTTGGGGCTTTCCAAAAGAGCCTTACTTGTAGGATACTTAAACAGTGGACCCCTGGAAGGGGGTAGATAGTAGAGCACTTTTTGAGCCTCCACATCTCAGGCCTGGTGTGATCAAATGAGAAAGAAAGTTCTGGTGAGAGCCATTGGTCGGGGCTTTGCAAAAATGCGTTGTTTGCTAGAAACTGAAACAATGGGCCCATGGAAGGGGGCGGATAGTAGAGCACATTTCGAGCTTCCAGATTTCAGCGTGGATGTTAGCAAATGACCTAAAATACAGTTGTGGTGAGAGCCACTCGTCGGGGCTTTCCAAAAAAGCCTTACTTGCAGGATACTGAAACAGTGGGCCCATGGAAGGGGGCGGATAGTAGAGCACATTTGGAGCCTCTAGATGTCTGTGTGGGTGTGAGCAAGTCACCTATAATAACGTTCTGGTGAGAGCTGTTGCTCGGGGCTTTCCAAAAATGCCTTACTTGCAGCAAACTGAAACCGTGGGCCCCTGGAAGGGGGCGGATAGTAGAGCAGTTTTTGAGCCTCCAGATCTCTGTGTGGGTGTGAGCACACAGCCTAAAATAAAGTTCTGGTGAGAGCTACTGGTCGGGGGTTTCCAAAAAAGCCTTACTTGCGGGAAACTGAAACAGTGGACCCCTGGAAGGGGGCGGATAGTAGAGCACTTTTCGAGCCTCCACATCTGAGGCCTGGTGTGAGCAAATGACCTAAAATAAAGGTCTGGTGAGAGCTACTAGTCGGGGCTTTCCAACAAAGCCTTACTTGCAAGAAACTGAAACAGTGGGCCCCTAGAAGGGGGCGGATAGTAGAGCACTTTTCAAGCCTCCACATATCCGCCTTGATGTGAGCAAATGACCCAAAATAAAGTTGTGGTGAGAGCTACTATTCGGGGCTTTCCAAAAAAGCCTTACTTGCAACAAATTGAAGCAGTGGGCCCCTAGAAGGGGCGGATAGTAGAGCACTTTTCAAGCCTCCAGATATCCGCCTTGATGTGAGCAAATGACCCAAAATAAAGTTGTGGTGAGAGCTACTGGTCGGGGCTTTGCAAAAATGCGGTGTTTGCTAGAAACGGAAACAGTGTTCCCCCGGAAGGGGGCGGATAGTAGAGCACATTTCGAGCCTCCAGATCTTCGTGTGCTTGTGAGCAAATGACCTAAAATAAAGTTCTAGTCAGAGCTATTGCTCGGGGCTTTCCAAAAAAGCCTTACTCGCAGGAAACCGAAACGGTGGGCCCCTAGAAGGGGGCAGATAGTAGAGCACTTTTCAAGCCTCCAGATCTCAGGCCTGGTGCTCGATGCACCCACCTCCTCATCGGCATGCACATTCTTCATCATCATCTCATGACAGCCTTGAACCTCAACCGCAACCCAAGAAGTATTGGCGTACGGCTGTACATAGTCAGGGGGAACGGGTGTTGGATGTGGACGCCATGTCAAGTGATGGTCGTCCTGTGCATATGCTTAGTGCAGGGGAGTACAACATTCACAGTTCCAATTAAGGACAAGTAAGGGCAAGTTTTTTTTACCTTGCACATCACTCTGCGTCACTTCAGCTCGCGGATAATTGGCTGAAAGTACAGACTTGCACGCCATAATTTGTTTCGTGCTTCTCTGGTGGTTAACACCGGTATTTCAATTTTTTTTCAGCATGTGCATTGCCAACAATGGATCTTTGGATATGGATTCACTGTTCCAATTCAGGACAAGTATTCTTTTCTTTTTTGCATGTTGCTTTGCTGAGGTCAGGTATATGGGTGGACAACATTGCCCTCTCTCAATGTTGCAAATTTCAATGGAAAATCGCCTACAAGTTTTGAAAGTTGCCCGGAAAAATGCTTGGAAGTTTTGGCAGCCAGCTCGGGACCCAAAACACAACCAATATCGCTTGGAATGTTCTATGGACCTTCCAGCCAACGGTCCCCAGGTAGCTCAGAAGAAATTTTGGTGCCGATTTCTGAAATGTACCGTGCGATACGAGTCCCATTTGGTGACTATAAGTGCTAAGCGTTTCCAAAATCCTCTGCAAAATGCCCAGCTTTTTCCTGCCATTTTTTACCTTCTATGCTGTGCGTTCTAGCGCCATGTGACATGGGTGTGAAGCTGAAATTTTCATGTTCCCAAGGCTTTCTTGTGTTTGCATGCTATTGTAAATGTGGGTGGGGGTCAAGGTACTATGCGCACTCGCACGTGTGTGTCGGCAGTTGTATGTGTTGCGCGCAAACCACGCCCTTGTCCAAGCTACAGTGGGTGTAGGGAGCGTAATAATTGTGCACATTGGCGTGGCTTATACAAGGGGGGGGGGGGGGGTACAGGCCAAAAGAAGCAAAAAAAAAAATCAAAAGCAAAAAACGAACAAAATGTGCCCTCATTATTGTTGTTGGGGGTGTCATTCTCGTCTGCCATGTGAATGAAATTTGACGGCATCTCTCAAATCTGAGCAAATTGTTTGGAAAAGATTCATTCAGGACAGCTCATCAGGAGTTCCCATAATGGGAATTGTGCATCAACCAGATTGTTTGCGCCGCCACTTGATTTCCAAGTTGTCTCGTCTCACTGCTGCAGTGTTTTTGGCCACCTACCTTGAATGCGTTTGTGGACCCATGGGGTCGCGTTTGCCCTGGGAGGCTGCAGTGGAGCAGCTGTATGCACATGGCTCAATGTGAAGCTACAAGAGGTATGCTTGTAGAGGACAGGCCTCTCATACTGGATTGGAGGGGGGGGATTGCTGTCCCAAGGTGGCAGTTTGGAGGGGGCAGAGAGAAAGGACGCGCCTTAGGAGATCTCCAGGAATTTGGTAGTCACCACTGGCACATACAGCAGCAGGAAGGAGCAGGGGCGGAGATGGACTGTGGGAGTGCTGAGGCTCTGTCCCCGTGAATAACCTAAGAAAATTCTCGCCAGACGGCAAGACAGTAGAGACCACTAGTTCTGAAAAAATGTTTGTGGGAGGCAGGTCATGGGGTGCAAAAAAGCAGCCTGGCTCCCCTGCAGGAAGGAGGAAACAGCACGTGTTTTGTGGATCCAGATGGGAGAGAGACAGGTGCAGGGTCAGGCCCCACAGACCGACCAAGGGAGCTGGTGCAGGGCCAACAGGCCACCAGCATCACTGAGGCAGGGCGCTGGATCATCCCTGCCCCAATCGCATCCTCTGAACACTCGTGTTCAGGGATCGAGCATTTCGCACTCAGGGACTACTCAGGATATCTGCAAGTATGGCATGCCGAGCACTGAGAATGTCATCACCACGCCTGCCTACGTCTGTTCAGTATGCAATTGCACCACTCCATTCCAATTTCTATGCTTTGCCCCAGTCATTGCTGAATGCAGGGGGTTTTGTTGTGTGCCACGCATTTCCGACTGCAAAGCCATAGCCCGTAAAATGGCAAAACTCGGTGTGAATGGTTGCGAAAAGGGGGTAGATTTTGCTCCCCGAGTCATGTCCCGATGTCTCCCGATGTGCGACGGACTAGATGCGCATTTCAAAGCTTTTCAACATTTCGTTGGGGGCAGTGACAGAATTAGTGATCACGATTCCATTGGGTCGGATGGGAAAGATCCCACAGGGTGCTTAGCAGTTTATGGCTGTCTTTGGTTAAAAAGAAAATTCCAAAAATTCTCCAGGGACATTGCAGGCTCCTCAACGCACTCCCCAGCCTTCGACCGTGCACTACGCGATGCAAACGTCCTCCGTAGGACCTACTGTTTCTGTTTCTCCATGGCAGTTTTCATCCAACACAAATCTGGCACCTTTGGCGCCACCAATGATAGGAAATTTGGACCCCAGCTGACGACCACCTTGTGCCACTCCTCGTGTGTGACAGAACGCCCAATGTAACAGAAGGTAACAGGATTTCGGATGGGAGGGTGTCGTCTGACAGAAATCTGAAAAGAATGCCGTACACACAACATCTGGCGAAAAGCGCCCATGAAAAGTTAGGCCCTGACCTCTAACCCCTGCATCCACCAGTCCCTCCCCCCACTTGACCCCCGGCATCTACAATCCTGTCATTGCTGGGTGCTCTATGTGGAGGCTGAGGTTTCCTCTATAATCAGAAATCTGCCCGATTCTCATTGTGTTCAAGGGTTCAACCATATGCACAAGATACGGTGAGGATTTGAGCAAAGTGTGGTAGTACCCCCCTCCGCCCTTTTGTCCAAACCCCCCCCCTTTGTCCATCCCCCCCAGGGGGGGGGGACCGTCACTTGGCCCATGAACAATAAGAAATCAATAGCCGAAGAAAATTTTTAGTTGGGTATACCAGAATTCAGGTTATTATTGTGTGGTGTCAAGCCCCCCCAGGGGTGGGGGAACCATCATTTGGTGACAGTCCCCCCCGGGTCGGGGGGGAACCAACGTCCCTGGGGGCGGATGGACATAGGGGGTGGGGGGGTGGGCAATGACCCCCTTTCAACTGTGTTGGATGTGTTAGGAGGATGCCGAGCCATCCAAGTTTTGCTTCAATTTGCATGGTTGATCGTCTTTAAGACGAGGGTTCAAGTCCGGGTTTGTAATAAAATCGTGTTCTGTGTTGAAATCCTCTTTCACCTTTTGAAATCCTGACAGGTCTTCTTCATTGCACTGGTGCACAGAACAAAATTCCAAAACATAATGTCATCCGGTGCACAATTGCATTTGCATTTCAATAATGAAGTTTAAGACCTGAGTTTATGAATCTGATCTAACTTTCAATGTCGTATTTCTTCATGCTCTCTACATTTGCGACATCGCGATGTGCGCGTGTACATCACACATCCCTCACAAGCTATTTGCCCGTATGGCAAATGGCTGACAAAGGGGTGCGCACACATTTGGTTCCAGCCAGATAGACACTCAGTATTTACAACGGGAGAGGGGAGGGGGGCTGAAAATACCCTCAAGCTATTTCTGCCATGACTCCAACAAAAACTTCAAAAACAGGCATGTCACTGTCACTGGGGCACACTGACGGGGGTTGAAAGTGCTGAATTCAGTCAGGGTGGGAGTAGGATTGGGTGTGTGCACTTTTTCTTTTGTTACAAAAAATGCTGACTGGAAAACACACAAGGTTAGAAAAACAGTTGAGAAACTAAACAAACCTGCACCCTGCAGCCCTGCAACACATACAGCACTTGGACAGTGGGCGCCAAAATTTTCTGTCGTGATTACTGTTCAAGGAAACCCACTTAGTGATGTACAAACATCTTCAGGTTCTGTTATACTGCTTCATGCTTCAGTTTGTCGCTTGGCCCACTTCCTTGCTGATGTTGCACTTCCCTTGAACGCCGCTTGAACGATCAATCGGAAACACATCAGACGACTAACCGCGACTAACACAGCGCACCAAACAAGTGCAAAGGGGCGAACGAAAAGGGTATCAGCACTCACCAAAACAATTGCGATAGGCGCAGTAAAGTACTCGTAGATGCTTGCCACACAGGCGAAAGGAAGCCCCCAATCACAGCCCATACAAGCGAACAACCTCACCGCAAAGCGCAAACCTTGCGTACTAACCTCAGCTACTTCCAAACGAGCCACTTAATTCGAAACCAAAATCAGGCATCAATGGCTAGGCTTCACCACGTAGACTGGCTAAGCACAGAGGAACACCCGAACACAATCGCACACACAAGCACATAAAGGAGGGGCTGCAGTCATGGTTCACCCATGACTAGCTAAAGCTGCACACAGCTAGGGGAGGGGTCATAGGGCAGGTGCTGCCGGCCTACTTGCACGGCAGCGCCACCAGCTTACTTGCACCGCAGTCCCACCAGCCTGCATGCCACTGCAGTGTCACCAGCCTGGTATCAAGGGAAGTTTCCCACAGCTGTTGTAAAAAAATGGGGAAGTTTCCCCACACTAGGTTGTTGTGAAAAGAAGGTCCAAAGCAAACGCCGCAATGCCGAAGTGGCCCAAACGAATTGGGGATACGAGGAAACAAAGCACGCACTGGTGAAACACCCACCCAGTACAAAGGTTCACACGATGCGAAAACTACGGCAAAACTATCATACCAAAACTCAGTCAGCGTCACACCACTCATAGTTGATTTTCACGTTCGTTCACCGCACCTCGCTTGCTTGCTCCACTGGGCGGCTTACATTCGTCAACTCCTGCTGGAGCAGGGCTACCCTCGCGTGCGACTCCAATAGGGCCGCTTGCTCTTGAATGAGTCCTCGAAGGTAACCTTCGGTCGCCTTGCTGTGGACGGCGTTGATCTCAGCTTCTTGTCGGTGCTCATGTAAATCCTTGATCTCCATTTCCTTCAAGCGCAGTCTCTGGTTGAGATTCTTGCACGCTTTGTCCATATGTCACCGATCCTTTTTCGCCGCGGCCTGCAGCTGATCATTTTCTCGTCGCAGACTCTCCACTTTGCACCGCTACCGCCACACGTCGACCTTCAACTCCTCATATTCAGGCTCCGCCGGAAGTGTCACATCGGCTCTTTCATGCAATTTGGACGGCCACACTATCTCTGCATGGAATGAAGGCTGAGGCTGCCAAGCTAGTTCCATACTTGGGATGCAAGTGAAACTTCACTTGGTTCTCTTGGAATACCCGAATTTGAAAATGCTCAAAACAAATGCCGTTTGAGGCACAATCACATTCACCACTGCACCAGTTTGAGTGTTGTGAACGCCTCGTGGCGCGCAGTATGTATAGTGAAATCCAGCTGTATGCACATCAAGCTTATGGTAAAAATACTACAGCACGCTGTCAAAGTCCAATGGGCCCAGCTCACTGCCTCAGTGTAAACTGAGCAGGCAAAATGATGTGTGAAGCGTCAACCCACGCAGACGCAGGGTCTGAATAGCACTACTTCCCCCATGCAATGGTGTTGATGTTAGTACCAATTCGACCATGCCATTGCCTCAAGATAGAATAAGGTTTCAAAACAGAGGACATACAAGGTGATATGGCGTGTGGGAAACAATCTACAGTGAAGAAGACAAACTGGCGACTGAAGAACCCGATGTGATGCTAGCAATGGACTCATCTCACTCGTAGTCCATATGGCGCATGCCGTTTTTTTTGGGGGTCAATTCTTCAACAAAACCCACACCTGCACCTGCTCAGGGCCCCCAGTTCCGGGCTCTGGGACCATACAATGGCCATACTTCGGTCTAAATGGTTGAGATTGACCAAAAACAGGCTCATCGAATGCACATTTCCAAGCCCACTTGATTTGGGCAAAGAAATTCGCTGAAATGCAGGGCACCGCCATTTTGATTTTTAATGGTCATCAACAGCCACAACGTTGGAGTCAAGAGAAACATGTTTCCACGAAAAACAATCCATTCCACTAAAAACAATCCAAAAATAAGTCGTCATTTCGAGGTCAAAAACTGGGGTGACTGTGGTTGTGGTCAGATTCGGCTGGAGAATTTCACCACACTTGGGAAAATGGGCACAGTGCAGTGCAGATGACAATGGCGTGCAGAGCGCTGGGGAGAGAAACTGGCTATGCAGGTTCAGCAATTTGAAAAACAAAATTTCCACAAACCCCCACCCCCTCTGTATGAGGCACCCAGCGTCATAATTGCTGCTGACGCTTCTCCCTTTGCCTTCCTTCGTCTCAAGCTACAAGTGGAGGACCACGGTGCTCCCACTTCCACCCCCATGGCACTCACTCGGCAGCCGGGGAGTAAAGAGGAGAGGAGTCATCAAAACCAAAAAAAAAAAGGGCCGAAGAGGTACCCATCATAGTTTTCCTCAGGCAAATCAGATATCTCTGGTGGGATACAGGGGAAGGACACAAAGGTGCTGCTTTCAGCAACCGGCCCCCATTGGAACCTATTCGCCTCGGCGGACGAAGATATCCCACACTGTTGTGCTTACTCGACTTCATCTTAACGCCCTCCCCAACTACTAGCGTCCTTCCAGACTGAGGAGGACCGGTTGGTCCATGAGGACAACAATTCTGTATAAGGGAGAAGATCACTGCTCCAAATCCACAATTTCATCCCCCTTATCCTGATCCACAATGGAAATGCAATGACGCCTGAACCCAGTGGAGCATTGCCAGCATGTTTCCTGTTGCTTGCACAAACTGGATCCACAAAACACGTGCTGTTTCCTTCCTTCCTGAGGGGGTTCCAGCAGAGTTTTCCTTAAGGGGGGGGGGGGGGGCTAGGTGACCCTGAGTTTTTGTGAGGGGATTTTTCTTCACATAGACATTCACATAGGTGGCAATGGCTGATTGAAACTCCCTGGTGCCAGTAAACAAACAAATGCCCTACTCCATCGCAGAACGGGGGTTCCAAGCCTTTTTCAAAAATCTGTAAAGGCAAAAAGACCACGACGGCACTGCTTGGCAGCCTGCAGAACCCGAGTACAGTTTGAAACATAAACAGAAGCCCAAGGACTCGCGCTCTCCGATCGCCACTTGGAGAACATGGAAGACATAGCTGAGTATATTGCCACAGTACAATAGGCAATGGTGCAGTTGCACACAAGGTACACAAGGTACACAAGGTGCTGTGCGTACAGGGGGGGGGAGGACAGGGTAGACAGGGAACTGAGGGCTGAACCCACTCCCATCTCCCATGTCCACTTGCAATTCTTATTTCCATCCCTAACCATCATTGTTACCCGCCAGCCCAATCACTTAAAGGGGGGGGCTCCCGATGGGGGGGGGGGGTGTCAGGACCCCCCCCCCTGAGGAGATTCTGAGTTGTTAAGCAAAACTCTGGGGTCCAGCTTGCTTTCTTGCACCCCATGACCTGCCTCGCACAAAAAACACTTGAGAGTTAGTGGTTACTGCTGTCTTGGAATACTAGTCTTACGTCAACAGGGACAGAGCCTGAGCACTCCCACAGTGAGGGTGCATCTAGAGCCTGTGATGAACGCGCGCACATCGCGATGTCGCAAATGTAGAGAGCACGAAGAAATACGACGTTCAAAGTTAGATCAGATTCATAAACTCAGGTTGTAAACTTCATTATTGAAATGCAAATGTGTATTACAGGTGCACCGGATGACATTATGTTTTGGAATTGTGTTCTGTGCACAAGTGCAATGAAGAAGACCTGTCAGGATTTCAAAAGGTGAAAGAGGATTTCAAAACAGAACACGATTTCATTACAATCCGGTGCATCGAAAGGTTTGCGCTATGTGCTGGCGAGTATTCGCATTAAGGCCATGTCTGAGTCGGTTCCAGGACGACGCGTCGTCCAGTGCAAAGTAAAAGGTGCCTGCTTAGTGCCCATGGAACAGTACCATAGTCAGTATGGGGGCACCGCAAGCACCGCGAAAACTTGTGGCCGTGGGTAAGAAGCTCTCCATAGTGATCTATATCACTCAAAAAATTAATCGCGGCCATCAAGAATTAACAGCAACCACCAAGAAGCCCGAAGGAAGTCACAGCAACCACCCAAAAGCCACCAGCAAGTAGTAGGAACCATCTAGGCAGCCTCTCCATCCAGAAGCCTCAGGAATTCCTGCGGTGGTGGTTTTGAGAGGGCTTCTTCAGCGGGTAAAATCTCCAGAAACATCAGAAAAATGCCGCACCGTGAGCACACCGTGAGACAGCACCCCCGCAAGGGCTCATTGTTGGGGATGCATTTAGATTATGGCACATGAATAGACGAGAAATTGCGTCTCCTTGTCAGCCCCCCAGCATTGTGTCACATACATGCGGCATGGTATCAAAAACGCAATCCCCTTTCAGTGTCTTTTCCCGGGCTCTGTGACCATTCATTGGCTCATGGCTTTGTGTGTAGATGAATTATCGCTTCCGGGTGCCCAATTGGGTGGCAGAGCACCTGACCATGGAGAATGTGCAAGGCCGGCAGGCGTCCAGGGCTCAGGCCAACTTCTATTCGGACCCCGCAGTCCCACTGCTGTTCCGTTCTATCAATGCGGATTATTGGGATTCAGGCTGGAGCCGTGGGCACATGGCCCCTGCCTCATGTCACACTGAGTCGCAGGTACAACTTTGGCTTGACGTCAGGGCGCAACGGTTGGGAGCCGGCCCAGGTCTCCAAAGGCGCGCTCAATGCATCTGACACGCAGGCCACATGGGTCCGTGGATGTCCATCCGCCTGTGGCACCTTGCCCAGCGGGATTTCTCAAGGAACTGGAGGGAACTCTATCAGAGTGTTGTATCAGCATCTCAGACGCCATCCTGTGCTGATGTTGAGAATCGTGCTGAGCTGTGGAGACGAACAGAAAAGCAATATGCCAAGCAGACAAAAGTGGAGCGTGGGCCGTTTAGTGCCGCTTCGCGCACAAAGAGACACAATTTCGCCTTTTGTGCACCTTCAGCACCAGAGTGCAGTTCTGAAGGGTCCACAGGGCGAGGCTGGACCCACGCATTGAGTCAAACTGTGTGCACTGGAGACATGTGCATGGTGGCACACTACGGCACCGTTCCTGCACTGTGGCTATCGTCGTCTAGTCACATCAAAACAGGGCGCCTGCACATGCAAATGCTCCGCTGCCCAAATGAAGAGGTGAGTGATTTGTGGGACACAAAGCGCAAGCGACTGCGTATCCTTCAGGAAAATAGGGATACGGGGAGGGAGGGGAGCGCACAACAGCCGGGGGCGGACAGTCCAGCGGCCTGTAAATGATGCTTCAGCGAATCTCCAAATCCATCGCACCGCACCGCACCGCCCCACACCACACAAAACCCGTCGCATCGTTTTTGAAAGGATGCAATGAACAGTACATTTGCGCTGTCCAACATTGTCCCACAAGATTTATCTCAAAACGGGTGTGATTGGGCCCGGTTGGAGACTTTCGTCAAGAAGCTCGTCACAAAAGACGGCTTCACAGGTCTGTGCCACCCTCCTCCTTGTACCTGAACCTCAAATATTCTGTTGATGCCTCACTACAGATGTTGTAATGTGGAGTGGCAGCACCACCAGACTGCCTCCTCCTCAATGTCTCGACCCCCTCGATTCGCCTGCCTGGCGCATGGCATGGTAGAGCATTTGTTTCACGCTTTCTGCTGGTTTGTGCTGCCAGAGGGTGTGCTCCAGAGGACAGGGCGCAGACAAGGCAAAACCAAAACCAAAAAAATCAAATAGTACAAATGCAAGTATAACACAATATAATACTAATGCAAATACTAGTAGTCTTACCAAAGGGGTAGGGAGTTAAGGTGGCGTTTTTTGTGTGTGTCTGTGAGTCCGACCTTCGAGCCTCCACGGTTATTGCTTCTTTCTTGTTTCCACACTCAAACTCGAATTTTCATCCTTGGTAATTGCTACTGATCCCCAAATTGACGATTCCATGATTTAGTGTTTGCTTGGAGTGAGTGCGATGACGAAATGCTGTATTTGGCTTGCCATCTTTCAGAAGAAAAGAACGATGGGACCGAATAATGGGAACAATGGGAAATGTTGCTTCTATTTGTGGTTTGTGGTCGGTGCATTTTTTTGAATGGCCATGCTAATCTGGCTCGTCAAAAATCTGGCAAGCTGCACTCAAGAAGGGGCCCATCCAACAGTTTCCCCAACTGCATTCATTCGCTGGTGTTATCGTCCAACCAGATCATGTGAGGTGCCACCTTGAGCAGCAATCAGTCATTGGAAACCTGATGCACTTTAACAGGACATCTGCACTTGGTTGAAGCCCTTGTGCAGTGACCCTCAATTAGATGACATTGTTCTAGTCTCTCAGCAGCACAAGGGGCGAAACTGCCAGTGTCCATGCAGGGGTAATGCAGATCAAAGGGTACAGCAGGGCAAGGGGCTTGGCGCCGCTCGGGGGGTTGGGAACCCGGCGCCCTGTGAGTCGGCCCCGCGATCAGGGGCATGTGATTGGCCACGCCTAGCTATGGTAGCCGGGCAGCCTCCATTGACATTCTATGTAGGTGGCGCAGCACAAAAGTTGTAACGATGGCACAACAGGGCCTCTTATGTACGTTGAATTTCACCAACACCCTTGTAATAACAAATTATTGTGGCTAAACCACCCTTCAACCTTGAAACGGCTTCGTTTAAAGGAAATTTTGGGCAAATGTGTCAGGAAAATTATTTCCTACCGGTTCCCCCTCCCAGGGGTTGCTTGCGAAAACAATGTTGTAGCCCGGTATCAAGAATCCCCCCACCCCACCTAGGCCAGCACCGCAACAGACGTATGGTTTTTGCCCATTTTGCGCATGCTTGCTAGCTGCTTGGCCGGTGTTGCTGCTTGCTTGCCAAACTTGGTAGGTCCACCCTAGATGCTAAAGAGGGTTATACAACCGTATGGGTTCCACCAGGTCGGTGATTTGACGCTAATCGAGACTGGATATTGGGGCCCAAATGGTGGGGAGGGAACACTAGGTACACTAGTAAAACGGGCTGAATAAGGACCCATGTTGACGAGAATGATCTAGGCCAGCCCCCCGCCCCCAATACCGCCCTTGAAATCCTTCTTTGCTCGCTTCGTTGATTGAGAGACATGCCCCCCCTAGCACTCCCTCCACCCCCCCCATCTATAACCCTCCGCCAAACCCTTCATCACTCACTTCGCTCGCTCGAGAGACATGCCCCCGAGCACTCCCCATGCACCCCTCCCCAAACCCTTGCTTGCTCGCTTCCCTTGCTCGATAGACAAGCTCCCTTGGATTCCCCCTGAACCCCCTGTATTGCACCGTTGGTCCCGAAATTGCCCATTTCAAGGCTTTTGGGGAACTTGCATGGGCTAATACGAGTCAAAGATGGCTCAAAATGTCCTTAAATCACTTGTTGGAGCACTCCAAGTGGTCTAGGAACAACATGGGAAGGGGGGTTCCTGAGACTTGGATATCAGGTTTGGAAGCCCCCCCCCAAAAAAAACAACGCACTGTGTGTGTGGGGGGGGGGCTTTAAGAGAGTCTGATGACGAAAGCCCCCTTTTTTCTACACATCGTTTGTGGTAACAAAGTTTTGATCCCCGTTTAGGGGACCCCGAGAAGGCAGGGTTATGTTGCCACTTTGATGTCTCCTAGGTAGGAGTTATGAAGCCACTTTTAAATCTTCTCCATTTTCGGGGACTCCGAGATGGCAAGGGTGATGCTGCCATGTTTGATTCCTCCCCGCTTTGGGGATGCGCCACATCATGGGTTGTGCGTGCATTCTTGATTCCGCCCCACTTTGGGTACCCTGAGAGTCAGGCTGAGACGTTGGGAGTCATGTGACCATTTCTGATTCTTGTCTACTTCCACGACTGCAAACGTTATGCAGCCGAGGGTTTTGTAGCCGCTTGGGATTCCTCCTCTCTTGGGGGACACTGGGGGCGCACCGTGCGCTGTGCGAAAGTCGCCCGATGGCCAAGGTAAAACAATAGCTATTGTGTTCCCATACACCAGACTACTCAGATTCTTAGTCAGTCCAAAAGCTCGGATAATGAGTGAAAACAAACTACATTTCCAACTAACAATGCCAGATTGCTGTCTAAACCTGCTGTTTTTGCCCTGTGGACGTTGCTCCCCCAGTGGTGGGTGGTTTTCAGGGTGGTCGCAGGAAAGCTTACTTACAATTGGGCGCTGTGTGCGCACTGTGCGGAAACGCCCCCTGAGACGGCACTGGTCATGTACCCACCTTTTATTCCTCCCCACTTCGGTGACCCTGAGACCGTAGGCATCATGTAGCCATTTCTGATTCCTCCACATTTTGGGAGCCCAAGATGGCAGGATCATGTGGCCACTTTTCATCGCCCCCCTGCCTTTTGCGCACTTCGAGATGCAATTCCAGTCTTGAGACAATTTTTTGTTTGCATTTGAGCACATGGCAAACGACCCTCACATGTTGCTTTGGTCCACATTTTGAGTTTCACTGTTGGCATGTACTATTTCCGCATGCCAACATGGATGTAGACGGTTGTTGGGTCTTCCCAGTGGGAACATTGAGTGCGTTTGTACGACCTGCAAAGGTGCCAGATGGTCCCGTTGTGCACAAAACTGTACACGGGCGTGACACACACCAATGTACAGCCAGCAGAGGCAACAAAATTGTGTTTGGTTTGCAGAGGCAGAGGCAGAGCCTTGTGGTTTGTGTGGGTGCCCTATACAAATCGGTATCAGTGGTATTGTACGCAAGGCGCTTAGCAACACTTCTCATTCAAGCATACAGCTGCTGCAGCCTCATACATGTGCCATTTCCGGGTGCCATGCAACATCACGGGTTGTGAATACCAAGACCCAATTGGTATGTTGCCACCCAACAGTGCCTCCCAACACAGTCTATTCTGCGGAATGTGGTAAATGGGGCAGATGAGAAAAAAAGAGGGAGTAGCCAAAAAAATCCTATATTGACGAAGCCATGATTAATAATGAACGTCATAAGTGGGAAAGGCGCTTGGTAGCACAGAGCACACATCATTCGCATTCACACAGCCCAAAATGACCACTTCAGGCTTCACCCTGTCCTTGTTCTACGGAATTCCATGTGCTTCACTCCTTTGACTGGTCCCCATGCATTGGGACAGCATGCTTTAGTATTCTGTAGTGTGTGTTCTGCATGTTTCAACCACAGTTCATGGTGTGAAGGACTGAAAAGGCCTTTTCACTCAGCATGCATTATTTCTCACTAAGAGGACCACAATAGCACAACACCTCCCATGTCACGGCTACATGCACCACAGGTTTTGTTGCTTCTTTTCAAACACACGCGGATTTGCCCAAGCTGGAGTATAGGCCGCCACAGATTGAATCCATGAATGAATGAATGAATGAATGAACACTGTGAAGCCTCGCATGGCTAGTCGAATTGGGAGTGGCAATCTGAGGGTGGTGACCTGTCAAGTGACAGCTCTGTGGAATGAGGGTAGCAGTAGGTTGTGGTGATAGTGCCAAAAGAGGGTGCCTTTGGGTACTCAATATATTGCCTTGCTTTCACGTTGGCATGTGCCACCAATCAGTCTTTTGCCAACCCCTGCGACAATACCCTTGCACAGTGAAACCCCCCACCCCCACCCCCACCCCACCCCCTTTCCAATTTGGTCTGAAGGTATTTTTCTAGTTCTTCAGAAACAGAATGTGCCTACCCATGCGAAATGTAGCTCTGAGTTGGGCATGGAGTAACTGAATGGGATGAATTGGTTTTTGCCGAATGGTAATGCTCCATCATGAGGGCCAATGTGATCGGCGAATCTGGTATAGTGCTGTTGCGGGTGTTGCAGGGATGCCGTACAGAACAGGTATATACATCAACAATGTAGGTGAGGCAATTCATACCCAAGGGTCGCAAGACAACATCTGGTGCCACTCTTCAACAAGCAATCCATGAAATCATTTGAGATTACAGTTCTCAAGAAGCAGCACAAATGTCTTCAAGCGATGTAAAAGAATTCACTCTTGGCATCTGAGCTTTGAGCCATTCTCAATTGGCCTTGTGGCAACTCTTGTGTAGGGTTTGGGCCCTCCTTTGGCAAGATCCTATTGCACTATCAGATGTGTACACCATCAGCGGTCCACTTTGGTTGCCTTGCGACAATGTTCCTCTGCCGCCTGAGGCCAAATATAGTGCGGTGCCCTGGAAAATGCTGCAATTCCCAATTATTGGTGAGACAGGAGTCGCAGTTCCAACGCATTTGTTCAAGGTATGCACCCACCTGCTGTCGTCCTTTGCCTTCTGAGATCCTCTTCTTTCAAAGAAATATTGCCAGTCCTTCACAGTTTCCCATCCCAGAGGACTCTCTGTTCTCCACCCGCCATTCAGGCCGCCCAGGGAATTCGTACCGTTTGAACAGTCGTGTACAGTCGAGGCACAAATGAAACGAATGAGACACAAATACTTTCGGGCACTCGGGAAACACACAACAGTCTCCTTCAACATTGAGAACATTGTATGACGTCTTCTTTTCAAACGCTTTCATTTTGCCGGAAACGGCCTGTCTGACAAAGGAAGTCAGCATTCGTGACATGGGGTCAGGGGCTTGGGGCTTCCCTCAGGGCAAGTCTTTTCACGGAGGGGGGGTGTTCCCGCAGGGGGGCCGGGGGTCTGCCAAGGGCGTGCACCCGGGGTCTGGTGCACGCCTTCGGCAAGGCCAAGTTTTTGCGAGTATTCGGACCGGTTGCAACACAAAGGGCAATTGGAAGTGGCCAGGCCGGGGATTGCAATTTGTTGTTTGTAGTATGAGTGTAGGCGGGCTGCGAATCGTCACCGGTGCCCGCATGCTGTTTGTCTGATATTCTCCTCTCCTCCATTCCTCGCAAATTGCAGCAAAGAAAACCAAACGCCGGCCAAATGCTGCTGGCCATACTGATCCCGATGCGGTGGTTGGATGTCATCGCTCAGTCCAAACACTGCACTGCTTACGTGTGGCGCACTTCTTTCAAGCCGTGTGGCTCTCTGCTGTGCTGTCTTTGTAGTCCTTGTGGTCGCCACAATGTTCCAGACTCACGGGGGAGGGTCGTGGAGCGTATAGGGTCTTAAATGTTCACCATGACTTCCTCTGCGATATGCTCGTTCGAGACCTCTGGTGGCCCCCTCCGTTGTGGATTTTCGCATGGTCTGCTCTGTTTTTTTAGTGATCGGATGAATCATAAAAGGGGCCTTATTGCATTCCAAGAGCTCAACAAATGCAGGAATGCAGCAGCGTCGGTGAAATGCCTCTCTGTGCCGGTGCAGGGGGTGTCCTGCGGCTCTCTCAGGCATTGCTTTTTGCGAGGGGGTCTTGGAGCGAAGGGTATTCGTGCAATCTTTCTGTCCTACATGATCCCTGCAGGTGGTGGTTGCAGAGAAAGCTGGAGAGCAGCCGCTAGTGGGTGCGTTTGTTATGCCCAACCGCCCATTGTTAGATTTCAAGCCACTTGCAGAGTACCAGGTGTTTTGCTTGTGGTTTGTGCCAGGCGTAGCCCGGATGGGGGAGGAAGTAGGGGTGCTCTGGGAATGATATGTGGGACTGTGGTTACCCTTGGCAAGCCATTGGTTGCTGAAACTCGGGCAAGAAAGGGTGTTGTTCCGTGGAAGGTCACAGGGGAGGGAGAACTCGGTTGGGCAAGGGAAGTCAAGAGCAGGCATCGTTTATAAGAGCTATTTTGCGAGGGGGGGGGGGGGGTAGGTGGGTGGGTCTTCAGCCGGGTGGGTGGGTCTAAAGCTCTGGACCCCCCCCCTCTTATAATTTCATGGGTTGGGCTCCTGCCGCACCTTCTTTCTTTGGTCACAGAGCCTTGTCTGGCTGTTTGCTGGTACCCCTTTCTGCTTTGTCGTTGTGCAGGTGGCAGGTGTGCAGGTGGCAGGTGTGCAGGTGGCAATTTTTCAGATGGCGACCTTTTTTTTGATAACATCTTGAACCTGTGGACCCTTTGTTGCACAAAGCTATCGGAGCTGGTTGGTAGCCCAGTTGTCAAGGTACTTGGCTGCAGTTCCAAAGATCCATGGTTCAAACCCTGGTATTGTGAAGTTTTTGGTGTGTCACCCTTTGGGGATGCCTAACCCGGGAGAGCGCCTTGGCTTCAATTTGGTTCACAAAAAATGCTCCCCACAGAATTGTAAGAAGGGGGGTGGATCTGGGAGGGTCCAAAGGTGGGTGGGTGGGTCTTGTCCAAAATACCCCCCCCCCCTCTTATAAACGATGCCTGGTCAAGAGGGGGCAGACGGACTGTGCATTGCACCATACCACCAGCAATTAGAAACTGGACGTGGCGATACCCCCCCTTTCCAAAAAAAAACAAGAGGTTGTAAAACCACTTTGGGTCTGTTTTGTGCCCAGGGATGGGCAAAGAAGGGAGAGGGGGAAAGGCTACATAATCACTGCTGCCTAGGGGTCCTTAAAGAGGCTGCGTGGGGTGGGAGATGGGGGGCAAAGGTTAGTAAAAACCACCCAAAGAGGCACACTTGTATCTCGCCCCCCCCAAAAAAAAACCAATACCGGGACTCTGATATTGTAGGAGGGGGAGGGGGGGGTTAGCCATTATTTCCTCTCTCCAAGGACCTGCCAATACAGGAGGGGGCCTGTGGCTTCTTTTCCCTCCTTCCTCAGTGGATCTCGTACGGCATTGGTTTTTGAGCTATTCTTTTTCCTTCCCTCTTTGGGGACCTCGATACAGTGGGTGTTATGTAGCCATTTGGTCCCCCCCCTCTAGGCACCCCATCCGACACACACATGTATAATATTTGTGCAACCCATACATGGTGTGCTCAATGCTCAAGCGTTCCACGATTAAGGGCAAACTGAGTCCAACAAGGCAAAGATGCATTGGAATGGCTGACCACCGTAGGAGAAGGGAAACCCCCGCCTGGACCCAGATTTTGTTGTTGAAAAAAATGATATTTACCAAAGGAGAAATTGATTTGGACCATTTTTGGTCTACAATTTTTTAGGTTCCGCCCCCCCACCCCCCCCTTTCTAGTGCGTCCTTGCCACAAGGTCATACACGTAAAGCAAAAATTACCAGAGGTCAAAATTGGCAGAAGGTGCCCATTTTTGGTTAAATTTTTTGGTAATATTTTGGTACCGTAGCAAAGGGGACGTCATCCTTCCCTGCCACGATGCAACACAAAACCCAACACAAAATGCAACACAAAAAGCAATGGAAAACCCATGTGAGTTGCACCATACATGGTTTTTACTAAACGGCCGGACAAATGGTTGTGGTGTGATCCAACCAACAGCCATCACACACATATTCGGAGCAAAAGAGACACTTTCGTGCAGTCAAAGAACCACACTCACAAGGGTATTGTGTCTCTTCACGATGAAGCTTCTTGAGAACGTGGAACATGGGTTCGATAGAGGGCACATCTCCCCATAGGCCTCGCAGAATCCCAGTGGCATGCCATAGGCGGACAATGGAGTCCACTGGTAGGTCCTTGATGGCCTCTGCCAATAAAGCATATTTACGCTTTCGCAGCGTAGGCATGTGAGACACGGACATTTCAGCATTAGCCGTTCAGTCGGAACAACATGCCCATCCATGACAAAAGCAGACCGCACAAGAAACAGGGGCGTACAGGGGAACAAATGATAAAGATCTTGGGGCCTAGGAATTGGGGGGAAACCACAATTACCAAAACAACCTTAATTTTTTGTTAATTTTTTTGGGTACTATTTTTTTGATAAAATTTGCCTTCGGTAATTTTTGCTTAGACTGTAGGCTGTGTGGTCAATCATGTGCTGAGGCTGATAGGTCACAAACGTGTTCAACAGATTGCATCGCGTCCCCACGGGGCTCAACCGTGCGATACAAGTAGTGCAAAACCTGTGGGGCACAGTGCGCCCACGCAATTGTGACCTCATTCTGGATGGGGTTCAGCCGCCGAAGTTTTTAGATCCCAGCTGGCACCATCATTATCCGTCCTATGCTCACTTTTATTCAATGAGAGCACGCGGCAGCAGTAGACCTATCCGCGCAGGTGCGTGAGATCATCCGGTGCCATCCATTAGTACTGGGTGGTGGCATCCAGTGCAGCCCTTGCATGATCTAGTCAGGTGACCTTGGTTCTTCCAGGTATTTTGCCCAATTAGGGCCCACCGTGCACCCATCGATGCAGGTTGGTTTCCTCGGATCTTTGTTGGGCACTACCACCATGCAATATTGGCTTGTTTTACCCCAGTGCTTTAGGGCATGCATGGCGCAGGAGGCACATGCTTCACGAGCCCGCCTGAAAGTCATCAATGTTGCCCAGTACCCCCCACATTACGGCGTCCCCGAGCTGTCTGCCGCACGCCCAGACTTCGTCACTCTGGGCCACCCGACGACGATTTTGACAGCTGGGGACGAGAGGGAGGACGAGTATTCATTGAGGCACGCCACAGACCAACACAGGAATTTTGTTGTCATCTGTAGGCAATTCTATGCCTGTAGACATCCGACCCAAGAAGGAGATCTTGTTGCAATAGGCCCAAATGTGGATCGGACTACCCAAAGCAAAGTTGTGAAACGTAGAGGAAGCACTCTTCCTGGTACAAGTGCCTTCTTCATAATGAAGGACTACTTGCCATAAGTTTTGCGAGCTGGTAACGTTGCGAGGGCCCACCTTGTCCATAAGGAATCACCGTCTGTTGCCTGCATGCAAGTTCCCCAACAAACAAAACCGACCAAATGTCCGGTGTTCGGCAGGCTGAAATCGAGGATATTGAAAGCCAGTCTGGATTGCAGATCTTCAACAAGTTGAATCGTCAGCAGACCCTTGATTTGTGCCAAAAAACAGGATGTCGGACCTCTGAATGGGCACTGCAAAAGTATTGGAGACATTATGGTCGCCTGCAGGTTTGACGGTTTTGGGACGATTGTGTGTTCAGGATTGATTGAGATCGTGTGGATAGAACTAGGGAGAGGATGAGCAAGATACAGCAGGGTTTTAGAAAATTGCTCGAGAGTCTATGCAACCCAATTTCATTGCCTGCTCTTTAGTCAGCAAAATCTCAGCGAGAAGTGGATGCGTTGTGGAAAGTGGCGGAGGAACAAGGGTACAGCAATAACGCAGTGCTGCGCAAGTTGTACCGACAGCGCAAGGGGATTGATAAGAGCACATCTGCAGACGACATGAATCCTGCAACTTGTCCGGACAGTGGTGGCTAGCCACGTGTTATGGAATGACGATAATTGCTGCTGCGTAGACAGCCTCATGAACATTTCAAATTCAAATATGATAGTGCACGCAAGAGCACTTAGAAGATGTGTGTGACATGCAGCAGATCAGTTGCTTGCTGTCATGGTGGAGGTGTGCAAGCAGGATTAACAACAGGAGCGGTTCTTGGATGTTTCTGCGGATTTCCTCTCGCATCTGTCCACCCTGTGTTACTCTGTGTGGGCTTTGGGTGCCACCAATCCATGGATTATGATTTCGATTCCCTTATTCAACTGTATTTCAACTGCGTTGAATTCGCAGTTCATCCTATGTTTGACTATTTTCCAAGTTCTGTGGGACAGAGTTCTTTTTAACACTGTGCCCAGCTCTTCAGGTGGGGCTTTGTGAAGCTACTGTGGGATTGAGCTTGGAATGGTGCGCAACAAAAAACCCCCCGTTTTTGTTCCAAAAAGCCTCCCCATTGGCACCAATTTTTCAAAAAAAAACCAATTTGCACCTTTTTTTCTTACCAGAAAACCCTCCGGTAATGTTTGCGGGGTTTTTTTGGTAACATTTTTGGGTGGTGGGTTTTTGGGAAGAACTGGGGGGTTTTATGGTGGTGTTTGGGGTTTTTTTTGGTAAAACCCATTTCAAACCCCGGATTTTGGCCACAGATTTCAACCCCACCATTTTCTTTGTGGCCCCTTGAGTTGGGGATGGGGACTCTTGAATCCACAAAGTTGTGTGGCCCCTCGAGTTGGAGACAAGCACATGACATGAACGAGGCACTGGGCACGTTGCAAGAGGGTCAACAAAATATAAAAGAGCAAGTAAATAAAGTGTTTCATGTGGTCACTCAAATTCAGCAACATATGAACGAGGAAAAGCGTCAGAAAACAAACAAAAACACAATGTCACACACAATGTCACTTCCAGGTATTGCCTTGGGGGATACGGGAGCTCAATCCCAGACTCAGTGACCCTGTTGCACTGCATGTTGCACAGCGGATGTATTTGTGGAGGCATTACCTTGGTGTTTTTTTGTCTTTTAACATGTGTGCTCATTTGTCAATCAGCGTTTTTGTGCTCACAAAGCCCAGTAATGCATGTCAACCATCGAAAACGAAATGCAGTTGACATGCATCAGAGCAACGGCCCCCAGCATGTCAAGCAAAAACAAGCAGTAACAGTTGGCAGGTCAACTGGTGCAACATTCTGGTGCCAACCTACAAACCAATCTAGTATGCACAGAGTAGGGGAGCGTTGCAGCCAAATTACTAGAAGCTAGTGGACAGAGTTGCTCAATTTAGCCAATCAGGTTCAATGAAGTTTTGGAATCACTCATATGTTGTCATACAAGGTGAAAATGTGTTGGCTTGCGGGTTGGTGCCATATTGTGACACCAACCCGCAAGCCAACATTTTTTCACGTTGTATAACAACATATGAGTTGTGGCACCAACCCGCAAGCCAATGTTTGTATGCACGAGTAGTGGAGGAGATGCAACTCATCCATATGACATATGCCGGGAAGGTGTTTCCAAATGAACACTGGGACAGGAATCTTTTTTATTATACTCTTGAACGCACCCAAACAATCCTCTAGAAGGGGGAAACCTGTTGGCCCGCTGGTTCGCCCCACATTGTTTGGCCATCCTATAGGCCAATTGGTATGGCACCCAATTTTCAGGAATAAACAGCATAAGTACCAAAACAATGTCTCGGTCAGCATTTCCGTTGTATGAGGTATACATATTGCGGGGCATACCAATACCACTAGGCATGGGGGCGCACTAGGTGGCAATATGGGAAAATGGGGAGGTGATTAGGGAACATCAGAGTACATAAAAGCCTAGGTGGTGGTGATGACACAGAGGGGGCGGCGCGCAAGTCGGTCCATAGGTTGGCATGTACATCGGCGTATTCTCCGTAGATTTGTAATTCTGTGACGGCGTCTCTTCCAATGGTGTTCTGTACATGCTGTGCAGGGGCATGCTCAGGTACGGCGGTGGTGAACCCGCTTGCGGTCCTTGAAGTAAATCCGTCATATTGGGACCCGTTGCTAGTGGCTGTAGATGTGGATGATGTTCCTCTTTCCGGGGCCACTCTGTCAAGCCTGGACCCGAGACAACTGGAGATGCGGCTGGACGTGAGGGCTCCTCTGGCTCTTGCTCGTACTCATAAAGTCGATCCACATCATTCCTCAACGTCTTGATCTCTTTGTCCATCGTGGCCATCACGGCTTGATCAACTTCGCGGTCGTGGGAGTTCTTCTGCCTCATTGTGAACTCCTGTTGGGCACTGCCACATTCCAGGGTAGTGGGCAATAGAACTCCTTTTTTTTTTGTAAAACAAGTCCAAAGTCACTGCTCGAGAGTCCTCAGGAGGCCAGCCCATCATACAACTTAACACCCACATCCCAGTGGGTGGGGCAGCAGGGGAGAGAAAGGAGCTGTGGACAGTCGGTTTGCGTTTTTGTAGAAGAATTGAACATGTGGATAACACAGAAGTGGTCGCCCCGCACTCCACACCCGGGGGTGGTGGCAGTGTGATAGGGGGTACTGTCCGCGCGGGTGCCAATCCAGGGCATTTCCCCAAGAGAGAGAAGCAGGAGGGATTTGGGCCGATGGCCAGGAGGAGGGAGAGAGTGGCATGCCACTCACACGACAGTGATGTAGGCGGTTAAGGGCCATGTGAGGGCCAACCTGCCAATGGTTGGTGTAAAAATACTGACATTGCAAGCAAAAACACAGAGACAGGGTACGGGGGACATGCTGAAAAAGAAGTGACAGTGCAGACAAAGACACAGGGGCAAGGCATGGGGGACATGCTCAGGCCGATCAGGCTGAATGCGGCCGCCTGGGGTGTAGTCAAGGACTAAGGGGGGGGGGGGGGGACTACCACTGTGTACTGGCCTTTGGAGCAGGGCAACGCAATGCAAGGACCGAATCAGGACGAGGGCACAGAGTGCAGACAGTGTAGGTCGCCTGTGATCTGGAATGTACAGGCCATAAAGGCAGGACCAAGGGAGATTAACGAGTTCGTCAGCGAAATGCCTCGAATCGACGTTCCCTGTGGAGGAGAGCAAGGGGAGGGGAAGGGGGTGGTCACAGAGGCAGTGGGCCCGTCCAGTCTGCAGAGACGAAGGGGTTGGGTCTGTTGGGGGGGCGTTTCGGGACGGCGTGTTCCAAGACCGCAGTGACAGAATCCGGTACTTTGTTTTGATAGTGTCCTACTTCCTTGCGGACAGCTCGAAGTCCACCTAGGTGTCCTCGGTGGTATCTATACAGGGATCGCAGAACCGCCAGCCGGCCTACAATGCGGAGGTCTTTGCGGCAGGCAGCTTTGGCGCCATGTCTTGACAAGATTGTTGGCAGTCCAGCTGGACAGCCACGCGCAGACCAGGGGGTGGGAGGGGGCGCAGTAAGCAACGACACCATGCAGACTTAGATTTTGACGGCGGTGGCAGTGTGGGCAGTCTGTCTTGCCCGGGGCATCATTCCAGAAGGTGGTATAGTGGGCATACCCCACGCGGGATTGCAAGCCGAAAAGCCACTTGTGCCACGCCAAGCGCCTGAAGCGCAGCGGCCGCCGGGAGAGTGGGTGGAAGGAGTCGTGCGAGTGAGAGGGAATGGAATCGTGGGACCACTCTTTATGGGGGGGTAGCAAGCGCTCACCGTGCCGGATTACATCCCCGGGGTGCCGTCGACGCAGGGGGGCAGGGAGGGGGAGGATTGTGCCGATTTTGGCATACTCATCGGCTGCCTCATTGTGGGTGTCACCCGTGTGGCCTTCAACCCACTCGAGGGTTTGCCCTTTAGATGAGAGGGACGAGCACACCTCTTGTACCCAGTAAGCTTGGCGTACGGGCGTTTCTGCCCTTGTGCAGAAGCAATAGCTCCCTTGCAGTCAAGGCGGATGTTCTCATGTGCAGGGGAGAGGTGTGACCCCAGAAGGACGCCAATTAGCTCTGCCTTAAAGGAGTTGGGAACTCCTGGTACTCGGCAAACTGCTATCCTGCCATCTCTGAGGACAACTGCGGCACCGGCCGAGGGTGGGCTTCCGAGTTTGCTGCCATCACAGTAGGCCGATCCGGGGCGGAGGTGTGAGGGTACCAGATAGACTGACAAACCGGCGATATGGACAATCGCAGTGGCGTCGCGCATCAGCTTGTTGGCGGCCCACGTGGTGGACACTGGGGGCTGTTGTGCCTCTTGAATGGGGTTCAGTAAGGTAACCGCCGCCAGGAACGTGTTGAATGGGGAGAGTGGGTGCTTAGATCGCGTGGACATGGTGTGGAGGAAAGGATTGCGGTGCAGTGTGTCTAGAACTCTCGTGGGGTGGAGTACAGGGAAGTAACCCATGCCGAGGCCATGGCTTCTGTGGGTGTACAGAGTTTTCCTGGCAGCCACGGAGGGCAGCCCTAGCACACCGAAAATGAATTTTTCAATCAGCGAGTTTAGGGAGTGCAGCTGTGTGACAGTGAGGGGTATACATTCAGTGCGGTATAGTAGGCGTGGCAGTACCATGGTGTTTACCAAAAGGACCCTATCCAGGACTTGGATCGGTTGTGAGTGCAGCTCAGTGAGTTGGCTTCTCAGTTCCTCCAGGGCGATAGACAGCGCCCTGTCAGCACAGAGCCGCGGGGCCAGGGGATGGCCTAGATGCATGATATATCTGGCCCTGACGAAAGAGTGATTTACCTGTGTGCTCCATTCTGGCGGGGAGTCGGCTGGGGTTGATTGCCAAAGCGATTCATCGGAAGCCTGAAGCGCGCATGGTGGGTGCAAGTATTTGGGGAGGACAGGCAGATCAGTGGGGGAACGGAGCATAGGGAGGGACTCGCTCTTGCCCACATTCAGCTGACATGCGATGAGGCTGAGGGCATACTGGACGAGTTGTGCCTGATGCTGGCTGCTCTTGGGGGGGGTCTGGGAACATATGTCATCGACATATGCAGAGAAGGTGATGCCATGCTGGTCGAGCACGCGCAGGGAAATGTCGAAAACGACGACGAAGAGAAAACAGGAGAGGGGGCACCCTTGTTTCACCCCCTGTGTTGTGCAAAAAATTTCCTGTTCGGCCCCCCTGAGAAAAGTAGAGCCTTTTTCCATTACCAGGGTGATTATGCGCAGTAATTTCAGGGGAGATCCCATTCTGTCAAGGACGGCACGGATCAGGATTTTCGGGGGGCTGTCAAAGGCATGGTAGACATCAAAGGCCAGAATGGCCTCTACCGGGCCTGGTTTGTCGAGGTCGTGAAGGAAAATTTGTGTGGCGTCGGCTGTGGATATACCCTGCCTACCGCCGAATTGTCTGTGGTGCAGGTGGGGGGATATTAGGGGGTACAGCTGTGAGTAGACCCATCGCATGAAAAATCGGTAAATTGAATTACTCATGGCGATGGGCCTCCAGCGGTCGGGGTCCTGCCACTTACCCTTTCCTTTAAAGAGACAAAAATTCTCTGAAACAAGCCAATCATCCGAGATGGTGCCCTCCTCATAGCAGAGGGTGACACAGGCGTGTACTAAATGGAATGTTTCATCGGGGAGAACGTGGAGCAGGTACGGGGGTACTTTGTCTGGACCGGGGGATTTTTTGCGTGACGCGCGGGCCAATTCGCGCAGTGCAGCTGGTGTGGGGGGCGGCACATCCTGGTGTTTGGGGCGCTGGGGTATGTGTGACAGTGCGTGTGCAGACCATGGGGTGTTGCGTTGGAGGATACGTTGTATTTTTTGTGTGGGGGTGGGGAGGGTTGATTGGGCGGGGGGCGATAAGAGGGTGTGTTTAACTCTGCGGTAGAATACCTTGGATCTTCGCTTGGCCTGTTTGGCCAATTGCCGGATCACAGAGGCCCAGTTGCTTGGATCCTCAGTAACAGGGGTGATCGGGGCCTTAGATGCGTTAACCTCACGCATGGCGGTCAGCATGTGTGACGTGAGCTGTGCGTATGTGAGCGCGCAGTCGTGTGCAGAGACTGGGGGAGGCATGTCGGCAGTCAGGGCTGCGATACGTTTTTTATAAGCGGTGACACCACGGCGGTTCCACATGGCACAGCGCATTTCAGGGAGCACTTGCTGTGACCATGGCGCCGTGTGGACGAGGATGGGGTCATGGTCCTGAATCCCGGTGACACCGGAGAAGTCAGGTACCTGGGCCCCTGATGACTTATAGAGGGCCTGGTACAGCCGGGACCCATAGGCTCTGTCAATATAGCTCTTGGTGCCCCCATACCGACGTACTCTGGTGTAGGGGACAGAAACGCGGTGCGGGGTAATGAGGTCAACCAGGGTGCCGGCGCGCTCCTTTGCCACTAGCCAAGGCCACATGGGCGCCCGGAGGGCTGTAGTGTGGCTGGGGTGAGTCACGGCGTTATAATCTCCTAGAATGATGGCACACTCCTGGGATAATCCCGCAAGGGCCTTTTCACACGGGAGCCTGGCGGCAGCTGTGTGCGGCCCATAGAAGGAGGCAATGGACAGGGAGGGCATTGAGCGGTCGCGGTGCAATGATATGGAGGCAGAGATCAGCCTACCAGGGATATGTACGCGTATTGCTGGAGGAGCTGGTGCAATAGAAGTGTGTATGAGGAGGGCTACTCCTTCTTTAGACGAAGGGGAGCTGGCATGCAGATGGTACCCCCAGTACATCGCCACACGCTCATGATCACGTAACGAGGAGGTGGAGCTGGGCCTGAACTCTTGCAGGGAAAGGGTGTGAGGCAGAGGCGTAAATCCGGATAGTATGTGACACAATCTGTTTGGCGTCACCTCTACGCTGCCGACATTGAGTGAACCGAATGTCAGTGTGTCATATGTGTGTGTGCGTGCGTGCGGTGTGTGTGGTGTGCCCATGGGCTGGTGCATACTTGATGGATCATCAGAGCTGGGGCTGAAGCATCCATTCCGTGAGTTGCAGGGTGGGACTCCCTGACGTTGTTTGGAAGCGGAGGAGACCGGCGCAGCAGGGTTGTAGCAGGGTGGAACACTCTGACGTCCACAATCTGCGGATAGGTGGTGTCTTATAAGCGCATAAAGCAAGATAGCCTCGCGCATGAGGATTAAAGGACTGAGCGCAAACATGATGGCACTAAAGTTACAGAAAGGCACGATGACTGTGTGGAGGGGGGCACTGTTACCTCTCGAGATAGGCACAGGACACACTGTAGACAGATTCATGTATGTCACATCTGCCGCCCCGTCAGGTGGGACCTGTAGTGGTGGAGATGTCACAACGTGAGCCAGTGGTGGGGGGGCAGTGAACCGCAGGGTATGACGGTGAAGTAGCTGACACATTCTGAGCAGACAAAATCCTGCAACACTGACTGCGATTGCGTAGTGCATGCGGAGAACGCAATGTGTGGCTATGCAGATGGCAGTAGCAACATAAGTGTAGTGTAGGGCAAAGGAGTGTCGCCGTAACAAATTCATGAGCATGCCTGTCGTGCAAGCCGAGGGAGAGGACCATTGGCACTGTGAAGCCAGCGAGGGTAGCTTCATGCAGCGATGAGTCGGTTCCGGGTGTATCATCGTGGTTGCTGGAGAAAAGAAGATGAGTTGGAGATGGAGGGTGGTGCTGTGGGAACGGGAGAGGGCGCATGGGCGGAGTTTATGTCGGGCATTTGGAATTCGCTGAGCGCATTCGTGGGGGCAGCAAGATTAGCCTCGTTGAGAAGGGGATCCGGGAGGGGAGCGAGGCGAACTTGTTCCAGGCGATCTGCAAGGGACATGTTGACATCTTTGGATGTGTTCCCCGACGAGAAGTACACTGGTCCAGGCAGTGTAGCGCCGTATGAGGCAACAGCGGACCGGGTGGCTTGGTATTTAACCATGACCAGCCCCGATTGTTGAAAAATTTGGTGGTCTTCAACCGGTCCGAAAGCAGCGGCCAACAGCAGCACATCACGTGTGTCCAGTGTAGGGGGGAATCGCACAATGGAGAATGGGGGTTCCACCTCTCTAGCGAAGTCTTTGGCAAAACTTCTAGCGTTAGTGTGCGCGGACACACACATCATGTCGCCCAAATTTTCTATTTCCTGCACTGCAGGCTGTATGAGCATGGGGTCATGCACCATACCGAAAACGTCATACTTGTTGAGGAGTACAAGGAAGGCAAATTTGCGGAAAAGTGGGGGGTTCATTTCAATGGCAGTGCGGACCTCATCCGAGGGGAACTTGCGTTTGCGCGCCGCATCCTTTTGAAAACGAGGCTGGTGTGTAATGATGATGGACGACTCCTTGACGGAGCGGTCAAGGAGTCCTATGGACACACCCATGTCCATGAGGGCGGGCTGTTCGTCATAAAAGTTGCCCAAAACATTAAAGGGGACGACAAAATCAAAAAGGCGATAGCCATCAGGGGCGGAGTTGACAATTACGGGCCAGAATGATTTAGTTATCCTAGGTATGGTGAGCTCCTTTAATACTGTGGACGTGTCGCCGGGGTTGAGTCCATTGAGCATCAGCATCAGCGGCAAAGAGCCGGAGATGTGCCATTTTACCTCAACCCCGTCAACTTCCCGCGTGATGTCGATGGGGACATCTAAACGTACTTGAAAAAGAGATGCTTGTGGAGTGTGTACTTGCGGGGGAATGGGCTGGGTAGAGTCGACATTCCTTGAAAAGTACCCGATGGTTTGAGGGACATGACCTTTTGGTAGGGGGACGGAAGTGAGCTGAAAGATAATGAGCGGGGGGTCCGAAGGACTGGAAGAGGTATGGATGTCGTGGGAGTCCGGGGTGCGGGTTCCCATGTTGATGACTTGGCATACGACGGACAACCATAGAAATCCCATTGAGGGAACAAGGTCAATTCTTCTATCTAGGACAGTGGCGAGTTCAACATCGGCCACATTGCTACGTGCTTGATATGCAAGCCAAAAAGTGGTTGGTTTGTCCTGTTTCTTAGCCGCCCGCAACATTGCCACTATTTGTTTAACAACGGTGCGATGAGAGAAAAACGGCGGTTCATCTTGAAAGGCCGCAAAGCTTGGGAGGATGGCAAAGGAAACGAGGCCAATGAGTTTTTGCCACTCAAACGTGGCCATGTCTGCAATTGAAAAACTCCGTAGAAATCCTGAATAGGGAAGCCCGTCTCCAAAAAGGAGTATTTGTGGTGTGGGCACCAAGGCTGACAAGAGGTCCGTGGGTGGAAGAGGCGAGGTATCATGGTGGACCGTAGGCGAAGATGAGAGCACATCTATTTTTGAGAACCGGGTTTGGCCTTTGACCAGGATTTTGCCGCCTTGAACATCCTTGGTGAGGTCGCGGGGCTCGGGGAAACCGGTTGGCAAGGCTCCGTTTGGCCGAAAACCGCGTTGTGCAAGCGCCCGAATTGGATTTCGTTCTAAAGTCATTTGTTGGGCGGGGAGAGGGCCTACCGACGCTTGCATCTCCGTATCATCTTGTGCACCGGGTTCCGATTGGTGTGGCAGCCTTTGAGGTGCGATGGGTGTCTTGTTGGCAGAAGGAGAGGTAAAGGCATGCCTTATGTCGGGAAAGTCAACGACGGACACATCATCATCGTCTCCCAAGTTGGATACCCGTACATGGTGAGCCTAGGAAGAAGGAACAACAGAGGAGGCACGAGTTGAAGGAAGGGACGGTGCATTGCTCATAGTAGACGAGTCTTCACTCCTCTTCGGTGGTTCCTTTCTCTCGGCCGCTTTTTTTTGTTGGCTTTTTTTTGTTCTTCCATTTTTTTTGCTTCCGCTTCGTTTTCTTCCGCCTTTTTTTTCTCATCTTCTTTTTCTTCATTGCTTTTTTCTTCCGCCTTTTTTTTCTCCGCTTCATTTCCTTCCGTATTGCTCTCCAAAGTGTTGCTTGGCGCTACACTTGTTGAGGAAGAGCTATGGGACGAGGACATGGCGGGTTGGCCGACTCGGTTGGTGCGGGGAGAAGGGGCAACAAATATCTCATCGGTTAGTGTTTTTTGAGATCCATCATGTTTATATTGACCACTAGGGTCACGTTGAGTTGATTGAGGAGCGAAAGGGAGAGGAATGGACGAGATAGAAGCCGTGGATGTGGAGTCCACATCAATTTGGACGGAGATACGACTAGGATCAAGCTTCCCAAGTATGGTGTTACGAGGGTCAGGAGCCTTAATACTAGAGCCATGAGTCTTTTTTTTCGATCCGCCACTCCATCTGGACCTGGCATCAGAAGAAGGTCGGGATTTGGGTTAGGTTGGAGCCATCAGTACCAAGAAACCACGTAAGTAGAAAAGAAAAAAAAAGGAACACGGCGATAAGCGACTGATGCGTCAGAATATCAAGAATTCTTTGAAAAGACGTAAGGTGGACAGAAAAATAGGATAGTCCAGTCGAAATGAGATAGACGGCACTGTCTGTGGTCTGATCTCGTCAGTCATGCGCCCGGAGTCACACGCGCGCACGTCGCATGAGGCAATGGAACTCCTGTGGTAGACTGTCACACTGCACGGGGCAGTGCAGGTTGGAACTCCCACGGGAGACTGCCATACTGCAAGGGACAGAGGGCATTGGAAGTCCCGCGGTAGGTTCCTTTTCGAGCAGCAGTTGCAGCAGAAACAGCTAGCACGTGCAAAATGGCCAGAAAACAAAATTCAGTTGTGGTGGTTCGGATATGGCCAAAAATATGGCAGGTGATACTTATGAGAAGGAAATATAACCACACAAACTTTGTGCAAGAAAGGTATTGTTAGAAACGGGTGCCGCAAGTTGCGGGCCCAGGTTGAAAAAACTGTCAAAAATGATCCTGTACCCCCTGGGATGCCCAAACAGGGGATTTATCCCGACTTTTGAGCTTGTGGTGACCTGTTTTGGCCCCGAAAAGTTCTGAAAGGCTCTGGTTTTTTTTTAAACAAAAACGGGTCACAAGGGTCTATTGTCGACCCTTTGGGATGTTCAAACGCGTGATTTTAGCCGGTTGTGAGCCCGTGGTTACCCAGTTGCGCCCCCAAATTGAAGGTGAACTGGAACCAATTTTGTTCCCGATCTTTTTTCTGTTGTCTCCGGAACTCAGGGGAGATTACATTGTCGGGATTTTCTATGTACCCAAGGCGTTTTTTGATCGCCTCTAACCTTGCTTGAAGAGCTCCTGACACATGTAAAGAGGTTGTACTCCTTTTCGGCTGGTGGACTAATGTAGGTCGTTTTTCGACCATTTGTACCTTGTATGTTTTTGGATCGCGAGGCTTTGATGAAGGCTAGCCAATTCCTCTTTCTGCGTCCCCTCCAGTTTGTTGATACCAGCGCGGATTCATTGGCGAGCTCCTCATTAGCACGCTGCTTCTCAAGACTTCCAAATTTTCTTTGCAGCTTCTGGTTAAGGGTCATCTCCACCAGGGAAATGGATTCGGCCTTGAGGTTCAACTCGTTATGGTTGCTTCGTATTTGATTTTACCACTGTTGTACTTGTCTTTTGAAGCTCTTGGCGTAACCTAGATTGCTGGTTCGTGATGAAATTTGGGACATCCTCTACATTTGTACGGAGGGCATGTCTTTGTCCCCAAATGACATCGTTGCTAGAGTTTACATGTACAATGAAACCTCGCAATGTTATCATGGTTTCCACCAAGGTGGAACCCATCTGTTGGTTCGCCTGACCAATTGGGCCTGCTCTCTACGAAGGTACTCCAAGGCGGCTCGCATGCCCTCTAGATGCTGGTATTCTGCCATCTGGATTGTCTTGAAGGGGGATCCCTTGGTGTCCAATCCTTTATGGACCCCCCCAAATTGCCATCGTCCATCATGTGCGGCTACCACCCATGAATAGGTTGATGTCGGTGATGGTCCTTTGGGCCTGTGAGTTGGTGAAGAACCGGGGGCCATGGGGTGTGCTGAGCATTAATGTGAAAGCGCCATCGGTTGGGGACCTACCATTAGTCGTAATTGCTCACATGACAAAGACGAGGTAGTGCTCTCATTGTGCGGGGATGGTGGGTCGTTGTCTCCAACCCCAATGATTCTAGTGTCTGTGTACTCGTTCAAATCTTCCAGCATATGCCGCTGCTGCAAAAGGCTTGAGGGGAGCCTCTGCTACCAACCGAGCTAGCACCTTATGTCCTCTTTGACAATCTCTTGAAAACTCTACGGCGGTCGGCTCGGCTCTGGACGACCCTCGACATCAGGACTCTTTCGTCAAGCTTTCATCGCAGAGAGCACAAACTCCGAATGAAACACAATGCATCCAAAAAAAGAGATTGGCATTAAAATGGCGGAAAGATGCACTTTCAATGGAGACAAGGAAAGAAAAGGGAAGAAGAACGCCCACTAATGGCGCAGAACAATGCATAGGTATAGCAAGCATGTGCAAAATCGGCAAGAGTTAAAGACCGCCACCTACATCCCGAAGGCGATACATCGAGAAAATCACCGATCTGCAACAACACCATGCAAAAGAATCAAGACTCATATATGACAAATGGGTCGCAAAGCAATATTGTAGGACCGAATCAAATGGTGTTAAACAAATGAAAAAACAATTCATATATCCTTTGGTACGAAAAGCGTATATGCAAACATTCCGATACACATTGTTGTCACTCGACATCGCGCACCAACATCATCCATAGAGGCCTAAGTTGACAAAGAAGGACACTCTCATGTCCTCCCATGCATAGACATGCACCTTGATCCGTTCACTCGGTGCCTAATTGCCTGGGACCTTATGGCATTAGGATAAACCAATCAACATGCGCAAAACAATCATTAGAGACATGTATACATGAAATCCGGATTGCCTCGTTCGGCGAAGGAGTGAAAAATCTGATAACCTTCCAACCCGGCTCATAGGATACAATGTCATCTCACCACATCTTTCTTGCGCACCATACTTAGAGACATTGTGTAAAAGGATGCCCCGGGTCAGAAGACGAGACCTAGACAGCGCCCACAAAGAGAGTGCACAAGAAGAGGTAGGTAGGTAGGTATCTTCGGGAGCTCGGGATGCCTCCTCTGACAATGCCGCAAGAAGGTCATGCCAAGAGCACGTCCTGTCCCTCCCACTGCCGTAGATCCGGTGCCTCTGAAGTCGCTCGCGCAGGTGTTTGCGAAGGCAGTATCGCGGCCACCCAATCCATGTATCCCGGGTGGGAGGGTGTCCGGACATGTGTCCATGGGTAGGGCCACATGTCCCCTTCTTTGAGCGGCAGCTCTGGCGGGCTGCAGTAGTCCTGTAGAGTATTTCTCACCATAGGGTGTATTGCTCTGGCTAGTCTACGGTACGGCTGCCTCATACTCACTCCTGTGGCCTGAGTTGCGGGATCCTGCTGCTTGGCAGGCAACCCCCTCCTGGGCTATGTACCGGCTCGCCTGTCACAGGTTGCTTCCATGGCACCGGGTGACGTGTGCCATGGTCCTCGGTGCAGCCTGGCCGGGCCCGGACTAGAGGCCTTGGGGTACAGCCCCTGCCGCTGGCCCGGCTGATCAGCTAGGTCGCCCGAGTGTGTCGGACCAGCCGGGTGTGGTTTGCTGTCACCGGTTCCTCGGCCACCCTAGGTGTGCTTGTGTATGCAGTGCGCAAGGCCACGTGGCGCTTGTTCCACCGTGTGCGCGCCTAGTGTGCTGTGTGCGCGGTGTCCAAGAAGGGTGTGCGGGAGTAGAGATCCCGGGTTCAATGAGAGCACATCTATGGTGTGAGTGATATCCGAAAAACAGCGAGTTCTGCCCCAAGGAGAAATTATTTCTCCCCAATACAGGAGAACATGTATGAAGGAGAAAATTACACCTAACCCTGACCAAAGAGAGCATGCATGCACTTGGCGCGGGAACCCTTATCCCTAGGAGAGAAGAGAGTGTCCCAATCCCAAGAGAAAAGAGTATCCTTATCCGTGCGGGATAGGGGAATCGTTAGCCGATGAGGAGTGGACAGTATCCCCATCCCAAGAGGACAAGAGAGTATCTCTATTCGATGGGGAGAGGAGAGTCCATATCCGAAGAGCAAAGGAGAGTATTACTATTCCCAGACCGGGCGGCACGACAAGGTATACTCGGCCTCTTGAACCAAAGGTACGGTTAGTCTACACCTCATATAGCCCAACCTGATTGAGTGAGAAAGACCCCCACCTCAACTTGGAACTTCAGGACATTTCACTCACCGTTTGGCCTCATGCTCTTGTGTGTTCGTCAGATGATCCCACATGCTATGAGAAATGCTTGTGCACCAAATGTCACAAGCCAGGTGGCCCACCAACATGCCTCAATAGACATGGAAGATGGTCCAGGGGGTTGAGAGAAGAGCAAAAAGATGCATGACATCAAAGACGAGTGCATGTATTCTACTTCTGCATGGTTGGGGGTGCTGTGCTGGTGCTCGTCCCGCTTCCACGGTC
The DNA here is from genome assembly GCA_964036045.1 of Eutreptiella sp. 'Long Island Sound 2002'. Taxonomy (NCBI): domain Eukaryota; phylum Euglenozoa; class Euglenophyceae; order Eutreptiales; family Eutreptiaceae; genus Eutreptiella; species Eutreptiella sp. 'Long Island Sound 2002'. The sequence goes on along the minus strand of OZ038383.1, from coordinate 26,570,385 downwards.
AGGTGTGCCGTGCCAGTGCGTGGTTCTGCTCCATGGTCGGGCATGCTATGCCAGTGTGTGGACCGCTTCTATGGTCGGGCCTGCTGTGTTGGTGCTGGGCCTGCCTCCATCGTTCGGTGTGCTGTGCTGGTCCGTGGCCCGTCTCTATGGTTGGGCATGTGGTGCCCGCCGGTATGGTCGAACACTTTGCGTTTGTGATTGGCCCTTTGCCCTGGTAGGGGGTGCTGTGCCGGTGAGGTGCTCGTCAATATGGCCGGATGTGCTATGTTGGTGCTGGTGGGCGGTCTGTCTCCTTGGCTGGGTATGCTGTGATGGTAGCTGGCCCGTCGCCATGGTCGGGCGTGTTGTGCTGGCCTTTGGCCCGTTGCCGCGGTGCTGTGCCGGTGTTGTGCCCGCCTTCCTGGTCGGGCATGCCGTTCTGCTGCGTGGTCCACTGTTATGGCCGGGCGCGCTGTGCTGGTGCAGGGCCCGCCTCCATGGTCGGGCGTGCCATGCTGATGCGTGGCCCGCCTCCACAGTCGAGGGTGCTGTGCTTGTTCCAGGCCAGCCTGGTCGGTCAGGTGTGCGTGTTTGCGGTGGGCTCCCCTCTATGGTCGGCCGTGCTGTGTTGGCATGCGGTCCGCTTCCATGGCTGGGTGCCGATGGCGGTTCGCCAGATTTCCCACCTTCATGGAAATGTGGTCCATCATGGCAAAGAAATGCGGTTTGCCATTGCCTGACCCTCGGCCCCCGCCACAAGCACAATCCGTCGTCTCGCATTTCATCGAGTCTTCTGGCCCCGATGCTCGCTCGGTCCCGGTTGTTCTTACGGTATGTACAGCTCGGTCGGTGGCAACGCCCCTCCGGTCGGTCGCCTGCTACGGCGCACGCTCATGCAACCCACAGCGGCCCTGAGCGTGCATGCGCGATGGTGCTCCCTCCCGTGACTGCGCCCCTAGGTCGGGCCCCCGGTAACTCTCTTTGATGGCCCTGATATTACATCCCGTATCATAACGTGCTTTCTGCTGCCTAGCCGTATGTCCTGCAGTTTAAGCTGTGTTTGTTGCTGTGCGTGTTGTCGCCTTAGGGCGGTAACGGTACTTTAGTCCGCGGATGCTTGGTCTCCTCCATGGGCTCGTGGGGTCATGTGTTGCTATGGTTAGTGGCTGAGCAATCTTGTTAGCTGGGTGCTCCTTGTGCCCCTGGGCGCTCCCCGTTATAAAGTCCTCTCGATAGCGTGTCCCTGTCAATAACGTTCTCAGAGGCCGTGTGTGTTGACGGTGGTGGCTGTCTGCGGCGCGGCGTGCTTAGCCCGGTTTAGCATTCTTGTTTTCACCGGGCTACAAGCCGGCGGGCCGGTGATCTGTCTGGATGTCCTGGTGCCACGGTTAGCAGGGTGCCCCAAGCCTGGCTCCACGGCAAAACATTCCCCCGACGCCGGAAGAACAGATCACGAGGCTAGGTGTGTTGATGGCGCTGAGTGCCCGTGGCGCAGTGTGCCTGGCGTTGTGCCCTGCGGAAGTCCAGGGCGTAGCTCTGTAGTGGGCTGCCGTCCTTCATGTTGCGGCAGTCCCCGGGATCTGCCCGTGAGGGGGCCCCTTGGCCGTTGTTGTTTTCGGTGCAGGTGCCGGGGGGGTTGCACCGGTCGCCTGTCGGATGAGTGCATTGCAGAGGGCGTTGAAGATTCTGCTCACCTTGGCTGTCTTGACGCATAGCCAATGCTTGCAAGAGTGTGGTGATTGGGATCAGCAAGCCAACTGGACGAACCCCGGGATTCCTCCTTGGGTTACGGACAAAAGATATGATCAAGCTGCATGCAATGTGAAGGGGGAAGAGGCCGTGGGGAAGGGGCAGGCAAAACCTGCGCAAGCTCCTGCTGCAAAGCGGAAGTCGGCTAGCCAAGAACCTGCTCCAAAGACAAAGAGAACTGCTGCTAAGCCCCCAGCTGCCAAAGCTCTCAAAGGTGGAGATAGTGACGGAAGCGATGAAGAGGAGGAGGATGACGAGCAAGAGGAGGAGGAAGAAACTCCCGCAGCACAGAGGCCAAAGCAGGCAGCCGAAAGATCAGAGACCGAGGAAGTAGCTGGTCAGGACCGGGGTACCATGAGGCCTCCATGAAAGCAGCCAGCCCGTCCGTCTGCACCAAGAGAACGGCCTGCAAAGCCGTCTCCCAAGGGTAACCAATCTGCAGTTAAATCCCTGAGCGCTAAGTTGGCAACTGCTCCGAAGAAAAAGTAGTTGCTTTGTTTGTTGTGATACATTATGTGCCAGGGCTTCCGCAAGACATTGTTCTTTGAACACCTTTTTGCTGTCACTTTGTGCAGCATATTTCATCGTCTGTTCCGACGTCGTGTGCTTGCTTCGTTGCTGCATGTGCAAGGCCAAAACCACCTGCTCCCACGCATTGACGCTGGACCCGGCACCGTCACTGAGGCCACCCACAAAAGCACCTTGAACCTACTGGCCCGCAAGCTACGCCCCAAAATGGCACTGGAGGACACACTCTGGATATACTATGGCGAAAGCCGCACGGCACGGGTGGCGGACATCCGCACCATAATCCCCCGCCACATCCAGCGCGCGGTAGGGCCCTTCACCGTGTACGCGGTACCGCACCCCATAACAGCCCAATGCACCCACTGCAACCCTCGGTGCGCGCTACCATGCGCAGGCGCTCTGCAACAACCCCTGCCCACCCCTACCTACAGGATGGGCATATACCTCGGCACTATACCCGGGGACCCACACCCCTTCTTCCTGCCCGCAGCGGACCGCCTCCACGCCATACCGCTACACCTTGTCGAGCACCTGGCGGTGGGACCATCCCCCTTCAAGAAGCGCCCCCCCCACACCCCATCCGACGGACGCCCGCCAGATGAGCCGACGCACGCCACACCTGGACCCAAACGCGCCATCGCACTCCTCACCCTAAAGGCGGAAGCCACCATCCCCCGAGACCTGGAGGGGGAATACAACCTCATGGTGGAAGGGCTGACGGAACACGTCCTGATCGCAGCCATGTACGCCACGTAGGGATGCAGATTCGCAGCGAATTCAATTTGAATTCGCCGAATTCGCTGCAAATTCGTTCGCAGCGCAAATTCGCTGCGAATTCGGCCTGAATTTCTTAGTACTGCGAATTCGGGGCGAATTCGCGCTGCGAATTCGCGGGCGACGCCAAAATGATCACGCGTGCGCCGTCCTTTCTCCAGATGAAAAACTAACTTTGAACTGTGCGATGCAATAATGTTTTTGACTTGATGCAATCAAAACTATGATGATTCTGCTTGGATTGAGCCGTTTATTTTCTTGTCCGGTGCCTGCGTACCCGTTTTTCGAAAACAAAATTTACTTCTGCGTTTTGAACATACCGCTGTGTCCGCCTAGCTCCACCGAACACGGCGGTACCCTCCATTCCCCCCAGAAGTCCACCAGTTTGGAGAAAAACCCGTCCCGAACTTTTGATTTTCGACTTTTTTTTTCTATTTTTTGACAGTCAAAACGTATTGCCCCTTGGCAACCACGCACTGTCGGGCGTGTGTGGAAGGAGAGGCAGCCGAGAGCAGCACGACGCAGCCGCAGTGAGGCCCTGGGCACCCACAACGACGTGCACGGAGCTAATGACTTGCACGGGGCTGCACCCAGCCAGTGCACCTGCTCCAACCTCCCTATCAGCTATGTACAAAGCCCCTTGTAGCCCTTGCGTATCCTTGACAGCGGTACCCTCCTTACCCTTCCCGGTGCCGTGTATGCTCTCTCTTAGATGACTTCAAGTCCAACGATTCAATTCAAGAATGCAATGAATGAAGGCCCAATAAGGGCAACAAGTGGTTCACATGTGATGGTTTGTGTGTGGACTGGTGATCTTGCATGCTTCGTTGCTGCTTCTTTTCCAAAAGGCATTTGAAAGAATCAAGGAACTTTGGAATTCTTGGTTTTGATTTTCTTTTTTTTTGTCAAATCTCCAAATCGTTTCAGCATGGTAAATGCAAGGTTACGGAAGCTTTTGGGAAATCTTTTATGCGATACGGTACTGGGTAGTGGCATACCCATATGTAAACAGGTGAATTGCAACCTAGAAGGTAAATTGTATGTGCCTATGGATTCAATCAAGCGAATCAGGGAGGCTTTGGGATTTGAAGTTGCGAATTCGAGTTCGGGGCGGTCCACGAATTCGTGCGAATTCGGGGCGAATTGGAATTCGAGGGAATTCGTGCGAATTCGAACCTGCATCCCTAACGCCACGGCGTCCGCCTGCCGCCTCTGGGACGACCGCCCCTCCTCACCTCTAGCCCAGGCAGCGCAGGACGCCCCCGACACGGGCCCTACCGCCGAGGACATCCACCAAATCCTCAACATACGAGCACCCCGGAAGACCCATCCCCAAGTCCGCCCCATCCAGCTCGTCAGCTGGGACGCCATGGACGCCCCCTCGACCACCACGGAGGTCCACATCCTCAAACACCGGGACACCTGGTGGACGGTGGAATGGGACTACCAGGGCAAGGTCAGACGGGCAACGGCACACGCCCCCGACGACAAAGTCCCGCCCCCACCACGACTCGCTGCACGCATCCCCCAAAGCCCCAGAGGCAGCCTGGGAAGCGCTGCACTACGCCCTCTACTGGGCGCAGGGGGCGCCAGAAAGACCCCTCCCCCCGGAACGCACCCCAGCGTGGACACGCCACGCCACCCACTACACGGCCCACATGCGCCGCCATGGGGCAGGCACCAGGCACCGGCTCCTCACCTGGCCCACGGACCCGCCCGACGCGCTGCAGGAGGCCGAAGAGGTGCTTGGCCTCATGACCAAGCAAGTGTTCCAGCTGAAGGACCCCGTCCCCACGTCCAAGCCCGACGTCCCAGCCGCCCGCGAACACCCCGTGTTTGCACCGGGCCACGCACCCGTACAGCAGCCCCAGGGCGCATCTCCCCAACGGGGACAACCCGCTGCCCGGCGCCGCCAAGGTGCGCAGAAGCGCAAGGCCCCCGCACAGGCCAAACCCGCGCCCAAGCCAAGAGCCAAGTCGAAGAGCTGGACCAAAGAGGAAGCCGCTGCCCTGTATCCCGAATACGCCATCGGTACCAGGGTGCAGCTGCCCTTCGAGTACGCCACGGCCGCGGGCCCCTCCAAGTGGATATGGGCCGCAGGGGAGGTCAAGCACCGGTACCTCGTCACCGTGGACCACCAGGGGTTCAAGATCCACGTCAAGTGGGACCCGGCCACCCCGAGCGACAAGAAGGTGGGGCGCACCATCGAACTCTGGCGAGACCGAACCGGTCGTGAGATGGTCCCCATGCAGCTGTGCACCCCCGACACGGAGCACCTCACCGGCACCGAGTACACGGGCGAAGTCCACAATGCATGTCCCCTACCCCAGCCCCAGAAGCGGAACCGCAAGCCACCCGCAGCTCAGGGCGTCATCGACCTCCTCGACGCCTGACGGGGCCAGGGCCGGACACGGCCCGCCCCCCCAACTACCGGTCCCGAGAAACCGGCACCTGCGGAAGCCCACGCCCGCATCACCATCCTGAACGAGCCTGCGGTCACCTACGACCCTACCAAGGCCGCCACACTGCAAGCCATGCCCGGGCCACACCCCCAAGGCGCAGACCTCCTGGGGTTCCTGGAGCAAGCCCTCCGCAGAGTGGACCAACCAGAACCAGCACCGATCCTGGACCCGGTTGGGAACAAATATCACGCCCACTGGCAACGGGGGGTGCCCCTCTACAGCAAGACGTCGGTCACAGTGCATGCCCACCCCGACCTCGGAGTGGATGGTCGCCTCGGGGCGTACGAGTGCGTGGGGCCCGGATGGCAGCTAAACGTGCTACTCACGCACGTCCCATTCGGGGAGGAGACCAAGGACTTCCTGGACACCCTGAGCCTGGCGTACCGCCGACTCTCCGTCCTGGCACCCACCATCATCATAGACGACCTAAACGCCGCCCCCACCGACGACGACCGCACCGGCCCACCCACAGCCACCGACATAGCTGTCCGGGACGCCATGCATCAACTGGGCCTCAACGACCTCACGGCAGGACTCACCGGCACACCCTCCCATTACCCCAACCAAGCCGGCACCCACCCATCCCGCATCGACACGTGCTACGGGGACCCAACCACGGTGCGCGTCCACGAAGCCGCCTACGGGAACCTCCCGCCCACAGGCACGGGCCACCGACCCCTCTACATCGACCTCATCGTCCCCAACCTACCCCCACCCGCGGCCACCCTGCCAGACGACATCCTCCCACCCACACTGCAGTTCCCGGCCGAGGACGACCACGGCGCCTGGCACAGGTATAACAGGGCCCTACAGGCCATCCTGCGCCACCCGGATGCACCGACACTCACCACAGCCATGCGCCGGGCGGCACAAGCATGCGGCATGGAGCGTGACACCAGCCACACGGGAGCACCACCAGACCTCACCCTCCAACAACTCGTCCATGACATCTGGACCACGAAAGAGGAACTCGGCACCCTGCTACGCCCCAGCACACCGGAGGCACGAGACCGGGACGCCCACCCCCGTGCGCTCCTCACCACCCAACGCCACCAACTCCAGGAATGGCACCCCCACCGCATAGCGGCCGCAGCCCAGGAACGCGAAAGATACGGCAGAAACGACACGCAGTACAAGTCCCTACGGTACGTCAGCCGCATCCTGGAGGACACGGGGCGCCGTACCATCCACGCGGTGCGCACCCCCGAGGGAGGCCTCACCAATGACCCCAACGCCGCCCTCCAGGCAGTCCTGGACAGCTTCCAGGCACAACACGGGGACGCCCTCCCCGAGCTCGACCCCCACACCAGAAACACCATCCGCGAGCATGTGCCCAGGGTCTTCAACCGGGAACAGCGGCGCGCCATCGAACACGACCCCTTCAGCATCTCAGAACTGCAACGCGCCCTAGACCGCCTGCAGAAGGGGGTCGTGCCCGGCGTCGACGGTTTGCCGGCCGAAGCGTACCAACGCCTCACCCTGCCCGTCAAACGCCGCCTGGCAGCCCGCCTGTGGGACATCGTCACGGGCGCCACGCCCATCCCCCCTGAGTGGGCCAACCTGGTCCACCCCCTCTACAAAAAGGGGGACTGGGCGCAGCCGGGGAACTGGCGGCCCATAGTCTGCGCCACCACCGAGGTCAAGCTGGTGTGGACGCTCATCCTAGGCCGCATCGCGCCGGCGGTCTTCGCCCACGTGCCCGCCAGCATGTGGATAGCCATGGCCGGCAGGTGCCCCCACGAGGCCATCTTTCTCCAGTACACCGGACTGGACATGAACCCCTACGAGATGATTATCGGGTCCCTCGATGTCCAAGGCGCGTTCCCCCACGCCCCACACCGGCTCCTCACGGAGGTATGGGAAGCCATGGGCCTCCCATTGCTATCCTTCATGACTGGGTACATCCAGACCCGACTCTACGCCGTCATCACAGCCGCAGGCCTCACCCCCTGGACCGGCACAGACAGCGGGGTCCCCCAGGGAGGCGCCGAAGGCCCCTTCCTCTACCTCCTGGTCACCCTACCGCTGGCATTCGAGCTAGCACGGGTATACCCGGGGTACGCCCCATACCCGCTACGGTCCCCCCTCTTCAACTTCGCGGACAAAAACCTCCTAACTACGGCCACCCGCCACCGCGACCCTGAGAACGCAGGGCTACCAACGACCACCGAGCAAGCGTCCGCCATTCTCCAACTAAACCACAACCTACCTGGACGCCCACCAGCTCCTAGTGCACCCCCGCAAATCGGTCGGGCTGGCCGACGCCAGGACCCCCACCCCCCACATCCGGAAAGGCGAATCCCTACACCTGGAAGACACCACAGTCCACCTGGGAGTCACACAGGCCACGCGGCACCACCACATCACACTCCCAAGCAAGCTGGAAGAGCGCCTCGCCCGGCTACCCCAAATTGCCAGGGGGGACCTCCTGTCTACGCAGGGCCTCGCGTACTTCATGGAAGCGGTGCTCAACGCGGCCATCGGGTACCAAGCCCTGCACCTTGCGCGCCCCCAAGACGCCCTACGCCACGCTCGACAGCAAGTGACGAAGGCATGGGCGCAACACGGAGGCTGGCCCACATCTTTCCCCAAGGAGGCCATGATGGCCCACTGGCGCTACTTCGGGGACAATACAGGCGCCCTGGTCGACATGGCCTATGCCAAACACGCAGCGCACCTCCTACACAGGGTGACACACAACCACCAACCTGAAGTTCGCGAGGCGGCAGCCATACGCATAAAAGAAGCGCAAATGGCCCGCAACACCTGCCCCCGGTGGATAGTGGCGCAACACGGCGTCTCCACCTCCGTGGGCACTGGCATCTGGGCCCAGCTACAACTTCTCCTACCGCACCACACACACGCCATCCTGACAAACCACCACTGCGATCAACAGGGGCCACTCGTGGCCAGGCACACCAACATCGACCGCCACCCGGTAGGCGAGGTGGACACCCTGCTCCTCGTGGGGGCCACCGTCACCATAGTGTATATCACCCCAACACAGAAGAGGATCATGGCCCAATGCGACGCCCACCACGCCCCGTTCCTTTCCGACCCACAATGGCCAGCACGCCACGTCTTCCAAGCGTACCTCCGCGCATGTGCTACGAAGGCAGGGCGCGACATGCCGGGGCCCAAGGACATCGACACGGCGTACACAGCCTTCCAGCGCCAGCACCCCCGGCCCCGCCCGAGCGAGCACGAGACCCCCAAGGACGGCGGCACGACGCAGGAGGAGCCCACCCCGTCAGCCGAAGGCAGGACACCACCCACCATCCTGCTACTAGCACCAAACGGCCACAAACATGCTACCCGCACTGTCTAGCGACACCATGCCCCCTGGTCCATCCCCAAACACAATGCACCGGAGAGCGATGTACCACCAGTCAGACACAGTGACCAGGGCATACCACGCACGTGCTGGCACTGCGGCCCGGCAGCCCTCGACACTCCGTGGCCCCTGCTATACCTCATCTCCACCCACTACCGCACCCCCACCGCCGCCGCCACCGCCGACCAGCAGGCATGGCTCTCCCCCTGGTTTCACACGGTACCCCATGACCACCCGGCGCACGTAGCCTGGATCCGAACACCCATGGCGACATGGACGTTCACAAACGAGCGGGCAGACCCGGACCGCGTGGCCAGAGAGTACGACCGCTGCGACCCACACCGCGCAGGAACTCAGGAGGCACCCATGCGCCCCCTACAGCACAAATGCCCCACCCTCCGCGGCGACAAAGACGACAAGGAGCGGCGACAGACCATCACGTGCCAGAAGTTCAGCGCCAATACGGGGTACCTCTTCCACCTGATGTACGCTTATATCACCCAGGGGCGCCCAGACAGGGGCCTCCTCCGCCTCACCCCACGAGCCCAGGCCATCATCACCCAGGGGATAGACGTCTATGCAGCGCCACTACTACAACCCACGCAAATCACCGCCAGAACCGCCCAAGGTAACCCCATCTACGACTATCGACCAAGAGCAATTGCCCGCCTACCCATACCCAGCGACACCGACATCATCAACTTCACTGACGCACCCGGCACCCAGCAACGCACCCCCACCGTCGGTTGCGCCTCCGTGCGCATCACCCGGCACGCGGACGGCCTCCACGTGGAACACCACACCGGGGCCACCATCTTTGGGGCGTCCTCCCACGGCGAACTGCACACCATGGCAGGCGCCGTCAACGCCACACCGCCACCCACAACGATCCGGCCCCGCAACATCTGGGTAGTCGTGGACGCCACGGTTGACATCCACCTCACCAGGCGCCTTGCGGACCTGCCCCTCCACAAGGCACTCGAGTCCGGCCTCACCACACAAGCGTTGGGACTATGGATGGCCTTCAGGGGCATGCACCGCCAGGACGCCCTACACATCGTCAAACAGGAGTCACACCGCTACGCATACGGCAATGGACGCGCAGACACGCAGGCCAAACACAAGAACACCAGCCACACCGCAGGGCTCGAACACGTGCGACTGGACACCCCACACCACAGCCACCTGCAGCACCTGCCCCCGATACCCCCGGCCACAGAGCCTCCCCAATGGATGCCCGAGGACACGCCGTACACAGATCGAGACAAGCAGTACCACTACCCCACACCCATCCAGCAACTGGCCACCACACTGGGCCACCCAGCGAACACCGAACTCCTCAAACGCCTCGAAGACTCCGTCCACACCCCCCTCTACTACTTCGCCCTGCGCCCAGATAGCCCCCCAGCACATCTACAAAAACCCCGACTCCAACTCGCCCTCGAACAGCTTCCCCTCCTCACCCGATACCACCGATGGTATGCGCGCCGCTCGATCCACGTCCCGGCAGGATACACCAAATGCATCTGTGGCCACGCGGAAGAAGAAACCTGGGACCACTTCAAGGTGTGCCCCCTGTACAGAGGACTGGACACCCTCACAGACTGGAACCCAACCCACACCATCGCACAGCACGCCGGATGGCTGTCGCAGTCCCCGGCGACCCAGCAACTCACCACCATCCTCAAGCAGACAGAGGTACTCGAGGGGGTCCGCAGGGGACTCGTCCTCACTGCCGTCTACACCTTGCTACGCACCCACGCGGAGAACCCCCAGGCCACGGCGGCGCACATGCAGCAGACGGCCGTTGCCAGGACAGCGGAGCAGCTCACATACCGCAACCACAAATACCTGCAGCATGCAGCAACCCTGCCCCAAACAGACCAAGCCCACCTCCTCAAACTCCTATTCTACCAACCATGAGAACCTACCCCGTGACATACCAACACGGAACCCCCACCACGTCTACACACCATCCACCGAGCATAACACTGGCACGGCACACACGGGCACCACAGACACCGCACACACTCCCACCAGCATGCGCGCGCCACCAGCCCCCATCCCCCCACGCCGCTGTCCGTCCACAGGTGCCACCAACCGCCAGCCAGCGCATGTCCCGTCTGCGTACGCCAGCGGCTACTACTGACGGCCCTGCCCTGCAACCCAGACCACTGGGTCTGCCTGGGAGCCGCGCACCGCCTCACCCACTGCCTCCACTGCGGGGACCTCAACCCCCACCACCGCGAGCGGCCCGCGGCCCCAGCCGCACCCCCCCCCCGCCAGCCACCCCAGCTTCTCCGGGCCTCTCACCGACACCCTTCGGGACCACCTGGGAGGGTACTACGTGGCGGACGCGGCGGACCACGCATGGACCATGGCCGTGGCCACGGGCAGCACACCCCTGCCCCCCCACAGCCCACCCTTACGCCACAGCAGAGGCGGCTTGAACGTGGCGGCCCGCCACATCCTCCTCGCCCTATACCTCCACCACCGTGACCTACACCTCCCAGACCCACAACTCCCGGCCCCCCAAGCAGCAGCCCTGACGCCAGAAGCGTGGGCCGACACGGCACCAGAGGAGATAGCAGCCTACCTCCGAATCACTTGCCGCCGGTTCAACACCGCCCTCGGCCAACGGAAGGGAACACCTTACCCAATCAGCGCACTCCTCTACCCGGCACACCACCCCCACCCCGCACAACAGAAGCCCCCAAGGGCTGAGCGTCTTTTCGGGACGCCCACCTGGCCGCCCCCGACGAGGCCACCGCCACACGGATGGGCCTCACAGACCAGAGCACCTACGTCAGAGGCCTCAAGACGAGCCTCCAAGAGGCACACTGCTGGCACCCCCGCTCCCCGTCGCCCCCACGGGGACAGGGGGGTTCACCCGCCCCCGACAGCCACCAGGCCAAGAAGACCAAGACAGGTCAGGGGGCCCGCCAGCGCGCCCGCCAGCAGGGCGCGACGTGCTGACCAGGGCCCGGGTCCAGCCACACCGCACCACCCCGCGCCCAGACCACCGGGGCACACCAACAACACCGCCCCCGCCAGCGCCCACCACCACCACCGTACCGCAGCACCCAAACCTTGCAGCCCAGTCAGCCACCACCGCCCACACACGTCCACACCATGCCAGGACCACCATACGCGCAGAGCCAGGGGACATGGCACCACCAACACCACCACCACGCCCCCGTCCCTCCCAATCCCTACCCCCCAATGCCCCCATGCTACAGCGACCCCGACCAGCTACATCCCCACCACGCCCCAGCACAACCAGGCCCCGCGAACCACCCACCCCACATGGCACACATCACCGCACCACACCATCACGTATTCCACCACCACCAGCCCCTACCACCACACCCACCAACGCCGGGGTACCACACACAATCAGCACACCCTCAACACCACCACCACGCGGTCCAGCACCACCCGCCGCCCCCGCTACAGGGGCCCACGACACACGAGCCACGGTACACCCCCATGGACCCACGGGGAGCCGCGCACGCACACCAGCAACACCAGGGCCTAGTAGGAGCGCCCCACAACCACCAGCAGCCCCCCCACCCACACCCCATACCAGCAAGCACCATCAACCAGCAGCCACCCATTACATACAGACCATAGCCCCACCCGGACGCCCATGCGGCCGCCTCCCACCCACACCCCGGCACCACAACCAGTCAAGAACCGCAAGGACCGCACGGCGCACACACGCAACACCCACACAACCCACAGGGACGCCCAGACCCCCAGCCAGCACAACACCCACCCCCGCCCCCCCAACCACCAACAGCGCCACCCCCACACCAACCCCCCCCGCCCCCCCCCCCGAGACCAGGCCACGGACGCAACACGCGGCAGCCAGCACCAGCCAATTGACGTCGATGCCCCTGCCGACACACGCCACCGCGACTCCCCGCTCCCGCGACCGCCACAAGAGACCCCATCACCGGACCCCACACACGACAACGACGACCACCCCCCCCAACCCACACCGGCCCCCTCATCACACCCCGCACCACCAGCCGCCACACCGGCCAAACGCTACGCCCTACACAACCCCGCAGCGGTACGGCAACACCTCCGGGGACTCGGGGAACAGGACGTGCTGTGCCTCCGCACCTTCGGCACCAGCACCCGCATCCGGGCGGCCACCCTGGTCCAGGCGGCCACCCTGGGGGAAGGCGTCTGAGACTTCCTCTTCGACGCCTTCCTCCACGTCGCCCGACACGAGCACCCCCCACGCGCCACCCCAGACGGCGAGAGCCCGCCCCCCACGGGGAGCCGGATCTGGGTGCCCCCCATCGACTGGGAGCGACACCTAGTCGGACACCCCATGCCGGAGCGGGACAGCACCAAGGGCCGCACCCGCTACCGCGAGCCCAACATGGCCCACCCCCCACCCGGCGCCACCCCCGACAACACCAAAAAGTGGGAGCGGGAGACATGGGTAGCCCGGATGGCCTCCCTGAGCAACTTCCGGCAACACGTCCCGGGGGACATCCCCACCCCCGACGAGCGGCAGCCAACCCCCTCCACGTACATGACCCTCATGTACAATCTGCACTACACCCTCTCCACCACCCACTACCACGCACCAACTGACCACTGGGTGGTACACGGCACCGACTCCCTCCTCCCCGCCGACTACGCCCCCCCCCCCCCACACAACCCAGGCCTCGACACGTACGCCAGGCGGGATGACCCGGACGACCCCCACATCTGGGGCACGTGGGAACGCAAATCCCTGGACACGCTGCTCTCTATCCGCAGCGGCGGCCAGGGCCTTGGTAGGGCGATGTATTGCCTCGCCAAGTGGACCCAACGGACCTGGGGGATCCCCACGGACCGGTGGGTGTGGGTGATCACGCTGCGCCCCCAGCAGAGAGAGGCCCCCCCAAACCGCAGGGGACCCACCCCCCCACGCCCCACCACCCTACAGCTCTGCCCATACATGCCGGCAGCCCGCCTCATGGCGCTGCTGTGGCCGGGCCCAGACACCCCGACCCGAGACTACCCCCACCTCACAGAGGAGGACATGCCCGGCATCAAGCGATGCTTCTTCCGCACCCTCGACTACCTCCAGCAAACACACCCGCACGTCCTGGAGCAGATATGGCCACCCCCCGGGTAACCCACGTGCCCGCGCAGCCGAGACAACGCCGCCACACCAGCACCAGCACGCACGGATCACCAGGGAAAACGCGCGCACACGCCCGATGCCCGAACCCGCACCCTCGTTCTCGCTACTTGCAGGACCCAGCATCCTACACCCGCCCCCGAAGCCCAGGACCCTCCGCCGTCTCCCACAGCCCTCTCCTCCGCCTCCGACTCCACAACCTCCACCACCACAACCACCTCATCCACCACCACCACCACGTCTTCATCAAGCACTCCACCCCCCAGGCCGCGGAGGACACCTCCCAAACGGGCCCTCAAACCCGCCCCCACCGCGAGCAATCCCGCCGCCGCCGGGGCCCACGCCCCGACGAGGCCCACACCCGCGACCCAGCCGAAACCCAAGACCGCTGCCAAACAGCCACCCAAACCAGTCAGCGCGCCACGACCGCAACGCGCAGCCAAGCCCAAACCCAAGTCCAAACCCGGCGCCACGACAGCAGCGCGAGCCCGGCCCCCCGAGGCCGTCCTCTATGACATTCGGCCCCAGCAGTCCCAGGCCCGGAGGCAGCAGCGCCCAACACAGCGCCCCCCCACCGTCACCCACTTCGCCGCCACCACCTTCATAGCGGAGCGCGCCGCGGCCGAAGCACGACGCAAGTCGTCCTGCCACCTCTCAAAGCCCGCACCCCAGGCCCACGGACCGCCCCCGACCAGGCCAGAACGACGCCAGGGTCCGCCAGCAGCGTCCCCGCCCCCCTACCAACCCTCGATGACAGCCCACATACAGCGCATGCCCCGCTACCGCCGCCGCCGCGAGTCCCCGCCCAACCCCGAGGCGGAGACCGTGCGCGCACACCCGCGGGTCCAGATCCGCGCGCGCCCCCACTCCCCGCGCACCCCCACGGAACAGGACTACGAGGAATCCCCCAGGCCCGCCACTGCCACCGGTCCCCACGACCCCGTCACACCCACCCACGCCCACTCCTCCGCCCAAGACCGCAGGCCCGCCCAGGGACAGTGGTGGCAGCGCTGGACCCACACGCAGCTCTGGGAGCTGCGAAAGTGGGCCCCGGGAGAGCCCTCCCTCGAAGGCCTGGTCCATCGGCCCCGCAAGGGGTCGGTGGAGAACCCCCGCCTCCGGCCGGCGGGGGGGTGGATGACGCAGGCCGCATGGGAAGCCATGCTGGCCGATGCGCTCCACCCCCTGGGAGTCCACCCCCGCAACCTCACCGCGCCCCAGGACCACCCATGTCCTCAGGCGCCTGCAGGAGACCCTCCAGGAGACGCAGCGAGACGGCATCCGCCTGTGGGACATCACCCAAAGCCCAGCCCCGCACACACACACCCCCTCACCACCCCACAAGCGTCGGCGCACCGACACTGGCGGCACCCACAGCACCTCAGGAGCCCTGCGCACCACACAACACGACGCGCCTGACCCTCCGGCCAGCGGCGCCGCCACCTAACCCCGTTACCCAGCAAACCACCACCACGGGGCGCCTGGCCAGGCCCCGCCAAGAAGTCAGCAAACGAACCAGACGCCGAAGGACGCCAACGCACACGACAACGGGCACCACTACGCCAAAAGGCACCGAACCCAGGCCCGCTACCGTCGCAACCGGCCAACAGAGCGAAAACCGAAACACAAATCAAACCCGAGCGGCACCCCGAAACCGCTAACCCTTGACTCCTAACCAGGCCCGTCGAGGGAACAACGTAACCACAGCCCACACCCACAGCCCACACAGCCGCCTAACCATCCAGCTCCAGAAGCAAAGAGACACGTAACCAAACCCACCCTGGCCGAAGCCCGTGTACATCAGGACGCGCGAGCCGCACCCCTGGGGCGCGACCGCCGCCACAGCACCGACGACACACACCAGAGGACACAACACTATTGCACCGCCGCACCAGCTGCCCGTGCCCATGCCTGCAGTGTACGCGCGCCCCTGTCTTTATTTTTTTTCCATCAAAAAGAAAAAAAACAAAAAAAAAGCGAAAATCAGGGGGGGGAGGAAGAGGGACACAACCACCCATGGCACACGCGCACCGCACACAGCGCGCACACCGGTGAACGGGAGCCAAGTGGCCCAGGACACCGCACACGCAACACAACACACCGAGCGAGCACACCGGTGAACAGGAGCCAAGTGGCCCAGGACACCGCAGACGCAACACAGCAAACCGCGTGGGCACACCGGTGAAGAGGAGCCAAGCGGCCCAGGACACTGCACAAGCGTAGGGCGGCCAAGGGACAGGAAAGAACCAACACCCCATCGGTCGGACGCACTGGGGCGACCCAGCCGACCCACCGGGCCAGTGGCAGGAGCGGTACTCCAAGGCCACTGGTCCGAGCCCGGCCAGGCTGCATCGGGGACCATGTCAAACGTCACCCGGAGCCATGGAAGCAACCGGTGGCAGGCGAGCCGGTACACAGTCCAGGAGGGGGTCGCCTGCGGAGCAGAGCGGCCCCGCAACTCAAGCCAGAAGGGTGAGGCGGTCGTACCGTAGACTGGCGGGAGCAATACCCCTTGTGGTGAGAGATACTCCACACGGCTGGGCAGCCCCCAGAGCTGCCGCCCAAAGGAGGGGGCATGTGGCCCTACCCATGGACACATGTGGGGACACCCTCCCACCTGGGACACATGGACCGGGTGACCGCGACAATGCCTTCCCAAGCACATGCGGGAGCGGCTCAAGAGGCACCTGACATAGGGCAGTGGGAGGCACAGGACGTCCCCTTGGTAAGACCTTCTTCCTGCAATGTCAAAGGAGGCATCCCGAGCTCCTGAAGATACCTACCTACCTACCTGCATGTGCAAGGCCTCACGCATAAAGCTGGCTCAAACAAAGTTTTTTGTAGTGATATGTTCCACTCACGGTTAAGAAAATCAGATGCCAGCAATTAATGGTACACAGTTTTTTTCACCAAAGACCATAATGATGACAAATGGATGCCACATGTCCTTTTTGGTAAAAAAAAGGGGTATTTCGTTGAGCGAAATCTTTCTTTGTTTCAATGGATTTCATCAAAAATAGACCAATATGGTTCAAATAATAGATTAGTTGCCAAATTCCGAGACACCCGGTTAACGGACTGCCCAAAAAACTATTTTTCGCATGTGTTATATCAGGGGACGTTTTCATTCGTTTTGACCATGCATTATGAGCAGCCTAAGTGTCTGGAATTCTGTGACCCCACGTCAGACCCGTGTACACACAGGAGCGGGGAGTATGTGCTAATTGTTGTCTGCAGCTTAACAGGGTATGTCATTGCAGTTCCATGTCAAAACACTCCGACTCCCGAAGACTTGGACCTAGAAAGGGTAGTCCAATCTGCAACATTACCCCAAACCACTTCCACAGAGCATTATTACTTGATCATTGATACCTTTTTCAGAACTCTTTGTAATCAGGCGGGCCTGGATGCAAAAAAAGAAGCCTGATCTACCGTCCTAGGTCAAAGGGTAAAGCTGAATGAGCAATTCAGACAGTCATTACTGCTCGTTGAAAATGTTGAATGCAGACAAACAAACAAATTGGGTAAAGGTTTGGCCTTGGCCGTTTGAACGAGTAATGACGTACCGGGAGCTGTTGCCAGGTACTGCTCAAATTACCTGGTCCTTGGGATGCACCCCATACGATTTGGCGATTGCCCCTCCCCGTCATCCTTTAACGTGGGTTAGTTGATGCTGTTCACTTTTCCAACAATGGATAGCCTACCAAAATTTTGTACACCAATAACTCGGGGCTCAGCATGATAAACTGCCCAGGCAACCTTTGGAAAAGCATCCTAGACATGTTTACTAGCCGGGTGACAAGGTATTGTATAAGGGACATACTAGAGACATAAACACCAATTTATACCCAGTTCAGAATGGCCCCGGTGAAATCTTAGCCCGTATTGGAGAGAACCAATACACGGCTGCAACCGACAAGGGTGAAATCAACCCCGACACCATGACATTGAAATTGTACATACACCCACATACTGAGCAAGGGACTGGAGATTATGCAGCCTTCATGCATTATTACACCGACCAAGAATTGTTGGTCGAGACAGACAAGTATATGGAAGAAAAGGTATTTGTGAACACAAGCGGAAGCAAGCCACCTGTCAGGAAACAAAGAAGTGGCTTGTGAAAAAGTAAGGCAATCCAGCCCCTGAATGGCAACTGCCAAGTTCTTGCATGCATGGCATCAATGAGGACTGGTTAGCATAAAATGCCGAACATCGCAATGATGCGGGCCTTAAACACGTCCGCATATATCCCCGAGGGACAACGTTTTGCAATAAATGGGCCACCTGAGCCATTTGATAAAATTTTCGTAACGACCCAATCTTTTTTCGGGGCGCTGAGTCTAGAAGAACAAGGTCTGGCCGCGCAAGAAAATCATTTTGGGGTACTATTGTGGTTGACAGTCCTCTTTGAATACATACACTCAAGTCAAAGCCGATAGAGGATTTGCTGGAGGCGGAGGTGATTGGGAGTGGTAGAAGGTCTGGAAGGGACAAAATGTGTCTCTAGGAGCACAGAGAGTGGACAACTCGGTCAAAATGGCGCGGGAGCCACACAAGAGTGGTAAAGATAAGCGAGCCGTCATGAAAGTGACCCACAGTAGCCATCCCCAAAGAGGCATGGCTGCAATATGGGAAATAGACCGACGAACAATACGCTCAGACCGTCAGACAAACCTGTGTGTGTGGTCTCGACTGGGGTATGGCACGCAGCCAGGCCAACTGAAAAATTCTGTGTCTGGCCTTCACGCAACTTGCCATTACTTAGTGCCTCTAGACGGTCAAAAGACTGCGCTTTTGGTCTTGCGAAATATTTAAATAAAACTTTCTACACCTTGACCCTCAATGTGTTTTGTCGGAGGCCCTCAAATTTACCTAACCTTGCGGTAATGGCTCTTGGCTGTCAGGATTGAAGACTTCTTAGGACCAGTCCCTCTCAGGGAAGTAAGAAAAAGTGCTTTTCCATTGCTTTGAGGCATACTCTAGTTGTATTAGAGATGCACTGAGCATCCATGCATTTTTATCTTAGTATTGGTCCAACCAAAAGTGGTGATAACACATTTTGACCTATGGAACCAAACACCCAATCAGGATATGGAGTGGACCCCTTAATCCCCTTTCAATGTGAAGTAAAACATCTTTTCCTGAGTTGACTGAGCACTGACATACCTAAGGTAGAGCCTATGAATTTATCTATGTTTTTCCATGAATTCTTAGCTATCCTAGTGGTATGCACCCTAGGGGGCTGGGCACCTCTTTTTGAGAGGTCCTGGGTTCAATTCCTGGTCAGCCTAGCTAAGTAGGAAGATCCCATGTGACATGGCAGTGACCTCATCGCCACATACCATGCCACCTCAGCACATATGGGACCCAAAACAAAGAGTGCACATCTCCTGAGATGGCACTATGGAGAGAGAGTGACCCTGAGGCAGTTTTCTAACTCTTTTCCGAAAACATTTCTGCTATCTTTGTGAATATGCATTCATTTGTGACCTGAGGTGCAGTTTCTGTGAATATCCAATCATCTTTCACTGTCTACACTGCAGCCCTTCATGCTTTGATCCTGAATCCTCTTCTCTTTGCAT
Organism: Eutreptiella sp. 'Long Island Sound 2002'; assembly: GCA_964036045.1. Lineage (NCBI taxonomy): Eukaryota > Euglenozoa > Euglenophyceae > Eutreptiales > Eutreptiaceae > Eutreptiella > Eutreptiella sp. 'Long Island Sound 2002'. Next base: position 26,550,825 of record OZ038383.1, on the reverse strand, counting down.
ACTATTGGCTTGGGCTATCCTGGAGTGACTTGGAGTGACTGTATTTCATCAAAACAAAGCTTTTCATCTCCAAAAACAAGCAGCAGGAAACCCTACACCAACAGCAAGCAGCAGGAGAGGCAAAACACAGTGCTGAAAACACTATAAACTTTTCTGGTAGCAGAGGCAGCCTGTCTCTGTGCACCGGCAGCGACCCCGCGCCGTACAACCAGTGCTCCGAGTTCAGGCAAATATAAGCAGAACACATAGGATTTTACGATGTCGCCAGATCCCAAAATTCAGTTGCCGGACTACCGCTGAAACCGCCGCGGTCGCGATTTTCCCGCCGCCGCAAGCATTTTTGGCTCATTTTGCGAGATTTGTGCCAATTCTGTGCGCATGGGCGCATGGGCGGATTAAGATGGATCCAAGAAAGGAGGACGCCGACGTGAAGACAGCGCCAGCGCCTGAGGCACCGGCAAGGCCGGCACCTGGCGCTGTACCTTCGGCGGAGCCCTTACATGGGCCAGTGGATGCGGCTGAGGACTCCCTGGATGGCCCCCAGACGGCCTTCGGGGCCCTGTCGGTCGAAGAAGTGGTCTCTCAGCCTCAGCCTGTGAAGAGGAAGAGAGAGAACGAGAGCGAGAAGGATGCTGGAGAAGGAGCAGACGAAGGAGAGGAACAAGGGCAAGACCCGACGCAAGACCCTACCTTCGAAGGCGCATCAAGCGCTTCTGGCCTCCACGCATCACCCTCTCCTTTAACCACCACACTCCCAGCCGCTGCAACATCCACTTCCACAACCAACCCGCCTATGGCAGAGGGCACAGGCTTTACTGGCATGCCTCACTACCCCGCCTATGGTATGGGCCCACCTACCACTGCGCTCCATGAGGCAACTACTGCCAGTGAGCCGGTGGCTTCCAGCTCTGCGCCGCGATGGTATGCGGCTGACTATCCCCATCCACTACACGCCACTGGAACCTATATGGATGTTCCTGGGTATGCTCCTGGGTATGCACCTGGGTATGCACCCTTGAGTGGGTTGAGGAGAGGACCAGAGTCTCTTGGAGGCAGGAGTGGAGGATCGGGAAGATCATCCAACAGGTCCCTGACGCGGTCGGAGATCAACGAGGTGCTCCGAGGAGCCACTTCAAAAATCGTGGGCGACCTCACGCAAGAGATCAGGGAGAAACTGGAGCCCCTGATGATCCCGTCCCATGCGTCACCTACGACGGTGGGAATGTCACCCCACGGAGTACAGGCTAACCACCTGGCGGCAGGGTTGACAAATACCCTGGGGAGCCTGAGGAGCCGACCGATGCCGACTCCTGCAGCAGTACCGAGAAGTCCATTCGTCCCGAGAACGGCCCAGCCGCCCTACAGCCACGTGACGAACTCGACGAGGGCCGAGCTGGACCAGCTGGGGCTGACAGCCTTAAGGGCTATGGTGGACGTAGAGCCTTATGGCTCTAGTGATCAAGGCGGAGACCCCTCCGATGACGAGCCGCCGTCGATGGATTCTTCTTCGCCCTCAGATGACGATGACCCTGAGGACCCCGAGGACCCCAAGGGTAAGAAGAAGAAGAAGAAGAAGAAGAAGACCCGACGCCCTGAAGGATGCCGAGCTCAGGAGGCGAAGGCTATTGCCACCTCCAAGATAGTGGTGAACCTGCCTGAGTTCACAGGCAAGGACCTCAGCGAGTTCGCTGAGAACTTTGGCCGGTTCCTACGACTGACCGGCCAAACCCACGCGAGTGGGCGAGTGAAGTGCGATCTGCTCCTGCAGTGCTGCAAGACCAAGTACCTGGAGAAGCAGGTCAGGCAGATCGTAACTAACTCCGCCACCTTTGCCGATGTGTTGGTTGCCCTGGAGAGGCAGTACCCAACCTACGAAACTGACCTCTCCATCAGGGCCGAGATCCAGAACCTGCCCGTGCTGCCCAACAACCCCAAACCTGGCAGGGTCTCCGAGCTGTTGGCTGACCTGGATCACTGGGCTGGACGACTGACGCCCGGTTCCTACAGCAGCGACGACCTGCTGTTCTGGTTGTGCGCCAAGCTCCCCCGAGAGCTATGGGACGAGTGCCGTTTGACGGCTGAGCGCAAGGCTAGATCCCTCCGCTACGAGGATCTTTGCGTGCTGCTCCTGGAGATGGCGCTGGAGAAGGAGAGCGACCAACACTTGAACAACTACCGTCCTGCTGGTGGAGGTTCTGGAGGCAAAGGGTACCAAGGCTCCCGCCCTGGGCAGGGGACTACCCCCAAACACGCCCATGCCCGTACTATGGAGAACGTGAAGGAGCTATTCTGGTGTGACGCCAGAGACGAGCAGGGCCACCTGCAGCACGCCTCCGACTGCGAGCAGCGAGACTGCTTTGTAGTCCAGGGGAAGCAGCAGGAAAAGAACACCGGCGCCAAAGCGAAGCTGCCGGATCATTACCGCTGCACCATCACGTGTGCATTCTGCGGTAAGCGGAAGCACTACGAGGATGAGTGCTACCATAAGCAACGCCTATCGGCGAAGCTTAAGGGGGAAGATCCTGGAAAAGGCTCAGGCAAAGGTGGAGGCAAGGCCAAAGGCAACGACTCCGGCAAGGGCAAGTCTAAAGGACGTGGCCAAGGTGGACAAGACAAGGGTCAAGGTGGACGAGGAGGAGGCGCTAACCGCCAGCCCGACAACAAGAACAAGGACAAGAACGGAGGCAACCCCAACCCTAATCCAGGGGGGAACTCCGAGCCCTCTGGAGGGCAGTCTGGACCTACCACACGCTCACAACCGCAGGCCCAACAAGAACAAGGAGCCAAGTGTGAGCATGAAGGTGGTGATGACGGCAACGCTAAGAAGAGGAGCCGTTTCATGAGGATGGCCCGCAAATTGCGGAACAAGGGGTTCGAGGTGACCTGTCCCGCGGAGTTCTGACGGGGACGCTCTGATGGCACCCAAGACCTGGTGTTTTGGGTACGTATCCGACTAGGGGGACGTGAATACCTGGGGGTATTGGACACTGGCGCCACCATATCAATAGTGGCCAAGAAAATTTTACCTTGTGGGAGCCTGAAGAACACCATGACCACCGCCGCTCTACGCATGGGGGATGGACATTTGGTGCATGGCTGCGGGGACTGTGAAGTGGAGGTACCTATAGGCTCCCGGACTATCGCCCATCGGTTCTATGTGATGGACACTGAGGCCTTCGACTTTGTACTGGGTACTGACTTCTTCGTACAGCACTCCCAGATACAGTCCCTGACGCTGCAAGCGCCCTACCTCCTCTACGTGGACCACGGCAGTGGCAGAGAGTCTGTGCCACTGGAGCAGTCGGAACATACCTCGAGTTACCTGAGACCATCGAAGGAGGAGCCCTCGAACATGATGGCGGCCTCCAAAGCTGAGGACTATCAACTATTGGGGGAAGTCCTAGACCAAGGTCTGAAGGAGTTGGGTTACTCTCGAGAAGACCTGAGTGTGGAGTTGTTCGCCAGCGACAAGCAACATGTACTGGACCTTTACTGCAGCAAGGGGAAGAACTGCAGCTACAAATTTTACTGGCCCTCTTTCGGGATGGCCTACGGGAACCCCAGATTCAGTGAACTTGGGAAGGTGCTGACCAAGGTGGCCTTGGAACGTTCCCGTATGGTCCTGTGTTCCCCCGATTGGGGAGCCCATGGGGGCAACGAGTACTGGCGAAACCTCCTGGACAGGCTGACGATCAGCTCTGTTCGTTTGCCTGATGAGGCCATCTACGTGCCTCTGGGACGCAAGACGCCTATTGGGAAGCCCGGATGGGGGAGCATGCTCAGCGTGGTGGACGGAGGTCTTACCACCATCCCCTGGGAGGACCTGGACCCGACTCTGGTCCAGGCTATACAACGAGAAATCGATGGACTCGCCTTGGGTGACTTGAAGGATCGCCTACGACCTCAGGATGCTGTTGAGACTACACCCGGAGGAGATGAGTACGTCGTGACTGACACCAACGCCCCCAACTCTCCCTGTCATGTACCTGTACCTCATGGAGTCTCTGAGTGTGGACTATCTGAGCTACCTAGCTCTATCCACTCAGAACACGAGACTGAGCACGACGCCTTCTTCGTGCAGACCTGTGTGGAGGAAGTGGAGAACGCCGAGTACGTCGCCCAACTAAAACCCGTACTCTCCATGAGGGTGGAAGACCCCGTGGACGAGGAGCTGGACCCTCGATCCAGGCTCAGGGAATATGTGGATTCCGGGAGGAAGTTGGTGGCGAAAAAGCTATGCTACGCGAAGCCTACCCGCAGCTCGTGGCCACTGAAGCAAGGACGTATGGGAGACCTATCCCAATTGAAGGAGGACCTCGAACAGAAGATCACCACCTGGCAAAGGGAGGTAGATCTTAAGCTCATGAAGAGCGTGTGGGGCGCCCATGTGAGGACCCCAGAGGAGGACGACCTCTCGGAGGAATGTGTATGTGAACCCCCTCGAGCGTGCCTATGTTGCCATCGTCCATCGGGGATGGTTGAACAAGACCTTCCATATGCCTACCAAGGGCTGAAGGATACTACCACGGGCGAAGAGTCGGTGGAGGACCACCTCCCGACGTCTATTACCCAGGGGGCAAGCAACTTACACTCTGACGAGGACATGGAGGACAAGATCAAGATATTGGACCCGAGGGAACAGAAGCTTATAAGGACCTATCTGGAGACGTTCGGGGAACTACCCCCTCCAGCCTCATGTGACAAGCTGGTACAGATGGACCTCAAGCTGAAACCCGAGTTCGTGGGTCACAAGATCCAGAAGAGACCCTATCCAGCTCCCAAAGAACAGGCCGACGAGATCGAGCGACAGATACAAGAGTGTATCAACGCTGGCCTAGTCCTGGAGTACAAGGACGGGGACTACCCCCTACACTGCAGCCCCTGTTTCCTGGTGGCTAAACCTGGGTCTACAGCCAAACGGCTGGTAGTGGACTATGGAGAGCTGAACAAGAAGACGTTGAACCACTCAGGGTCCATTCCCAATATGGAGTCTACCCTGGAGAAGATAGCCTCCTGCCGCTACAAGACCAAGATGGACAAGCGAAGCGGATTCTGGCAAGTGGACCTGACGCCCACCGCACAGGATCTACTGGCCTTCATCACCCCTCAGGGGAGGGTGTTGAAGTGGAAGGTCATGCCGTTCGGCGTGGCTAACGCACCCGCTCCATTCCAAGAGCTGATGAACAAGATCTTGTCCATCCTACGAAGGAGACCTAAGGTGCAGGAGCTCATATCCCGTGGTGCCCAGATGGAGGCTCACATCGACGATGTATGCCTCGGGACCAATACCAAGGAGGATCACCTAATCCTCGTGGGCGAGTTCTTTGCGGTCTGCCAGGAGAACCACACACGACTCAAGCCGGAGAAGTGTGAGTTCATGCAGGAGACCATGCAGTACTTGGGGTTTGACGTTGGCTATGGGTGGTGGACCCCAGCGGCCTCTAAGGCCAAACCCCTGATGGATGCCAAGGTACGACACGAAGACCCCAAGAAAGGACTTCATGATGTACGCAGTTTCATTGGGGCGTGCAACTTATATCGCCGCCACATCAAGAACTTCACCTACACCAGCGCCGTTCTGACGGACTTGATCAAGAAGAGTACTACTTGGCGCTGGGGCCTACAAGAGCAACAAGCGTTTGACGAGCTCAAAGACAAGGTAGCCGACGCTAAGTGCTTGGGCGTGCCTAGGGCACAAGGGGATATTATCCTGGTGACCGACGCCAGCAATGTGGGTGGTAGTGGAACGTTGTTCCAATGGCAAGCACTAGAGAAGGAGGAGTTGGACTCGGCCATTTCCAAATGGGGGACGCAAGGTCTCAACCGAGATGGAACCCTCAAGCACAGCTACCCTGACGACAAGTGGGTCCTAGTACCTCTGGGCCACTGGAACTGGAAGTGGAACCAGGCCAGGGGGAACTACTCCACCTATGAGCAGGAATTGCTCGCGGGTATGCTGGTGCTATCCTCACAAGCACGACTGTTGGGGAGTAACCCTGTGGTCTGGCTGTGCGACCAAGAACAGGTCCGCAGTTTCCAGAAGGGTCCCCCACCTGAGAAGGCCAAGCTACGACGCTGGTGGACCTACCTCAGTTAACTACGGCTGACGGTACACCATATCCAGGGAGTGAAGAACGAGTGCGCCGACTACATCAGCCGCAACAACTTCGACGCCCTGATTGGTGCCCGGTCTGAAGCGCTGGCTAAGGAGGCGTTCAGCCGTATGGACGTACACCTGGACCTGAACATGACCATGATACGCCCCCTGGATGGACTCCAACAATCGGAGTACCTGAAAGAGTTCGGGGATATCTACAAGCGCCTGGAGAAACGCCTTGAACCCCTCCTGGTCAACCAAGACCAGTGGAAGAGGGACAATAGCTACCTCTGGCACGAGGACCGCATCGTGGTGCCTAGTGACCGAGTCCCAGCGCTGCTGAAGTGGACCCATGAGTCCAGCGGTCATGTGGGTGCTGACCGTACCCTGAGGCTGTTCAAGCAGCGGTTCCACACTACGTGGACTGATGACCAACTGCGGAAAACCCTCCAGCCTATCGTGGACAAGTGCCCGTGCAGGTCCTGTAAACCAGGGGATATCAGGGACAGAGGTCTCTACTCGACCCTGCCCATCCCTCACTGTGCTAACAGTGTTCTATACGTGGACTACACGGAGATGCCGAAGTTCGGGGGCTATGACTTCGCCCTCGTGGTAACCTGTGGGTTGACCAGGTTTACCAGGGTGTTCCCATGTACCAAGCACATTACCGGGGAGGAGACTATCAAGATACTCCTGGAGGAATGGTTTTGTGTCTATGGGGCGCCCAAGGAGATCAACTCCGATGAGGACGTGCGAGTACGCTCAGATACTGGCTGGTACAAGAGGGTCCTGAGATCCCTCAATGTCCAGGTGTCTACGGGGATTCCCTACTCTCACACGAGCAACCCCCTATGTGAGCGACAGATTCGTGTCCTGAAGGAGAACGTCAGGATATGGTGCAAAACTGAACGCAGCAGAGACTGGGTGAGACTACTCCCCGTCATATCCTTGATGATGAACTGCCAAGAGAGTTCAGCTACTGGCTACTCGCCACATGAACTATTCATGGGGCGCCCGGCATGGTTCCTACATGCCCCCTATCCAGAGGACACCCATTCTTCTGTGGGTGAATGGGTCCAAGAGCAACAAGCGAAGGTGGACAAGGCCAAGGCTATGCTCCAGAGAGTGAGGGAGCGTCAGTGGAACAAGAAGAACAAGCACCGTGTACCGGCCACCTACCAAGAGGGGGACTGGATGCTGGTGCACCACAGTCGACTACCTGCCTGGCCACGCTCTACCAGCGATGACCCATACTTCGGGCCGTACAAGATCCTATCTGTGGATGGACACCGTATCACTGTGCGGTGTTCTCCCCGTCTAGGGGGGACCCTGGTGCGCGCTGCTCAACACCTGAAGCGCTACCATGATCCTGAAGACCTCTGTGGGGAGGAGTGGGAGCTGAACGACGAGGAAATCGCCGCTCTGGACCTACAAGGGGCTGCCAGCCCTATGGAAGTTGAAGGTGAAGTACCCGACATGAACGCCGAGGAGATGGCTAAGGAGGGCTTCTACCTGGTGAAGTCTGTCCTACGCCACCGCTATCGCCAGGGTTGGCCCTTCCTCACCCTCTGGGAACGGTTTGGAGTCGTAGAGGCCACCTGGGAGCCCTTCTCTGCATTTGTTCTACCTGAGGGACGCCTAAACTCAGTTCTGGTTGACTACTTGTCCCAGAACAACCTTGGTGAGTTGCTGAGGCTCGCTGAGACACTTTCCTCCAAGACTAAAGCTAGGGACTGAACCTTACCCTCACCTGCCAAGCGTATGTGTGAGTGTGCTAGTCCTAAGGTCCTGAGAGCAAGCCGCAGAAGTGGTGTCCTAATTATACCCAAGTCTGCGCCCTTGCTAAACCTGGAGGGTTGGCTTATTGATGCCACGGGGTACGCCCCGGGTCTCCCCTCCCCTAAGCGCCCAATTTCTGTGCTGGCGCAAAACCTTTGGGGAATACCCAGCGTACTAATCCAGGTATTGTTTTCCCTACCTATCTGTCTACTACAGGGAGGGGTGGCCAAAAGCTATGAAGGCATGAAAACGCCGTTTTGCTATGTGGCCAAAACACTGTTCTAACCACTGTCACACCCCACCAACCCTGCTAAAATTGCAGGAAACGGGTGGGACAGTGACACACGCACTACAGGTCCTACACACCCTAAAGTGGCACCATCCTGGTGGGCGAGCACTGGGGCAACTGGCTCAAGCCCCCACTCAGGACTACCACTCCTACACGCACACTCTACTGGGCGTTGCGATGACAAAGGTGTCGTGGGTCCTAGCGACCCTCCTGTGAAATGACAAGAGAACACAGCGCTGCTAAGCAACTGTGGCCTAACAGGGGACGCCACAACGCGTTTCCCCTGCTAGGGCTTGGAGGGAAGGAGTGCTCTCGCGTGCAAGGCGCAGATGTCGATGAAGTCGGACTCCCTGCTCTGCCACAGGCGGAGCGGAGTTACTTGTTTGTGTGATCTGCGCCCTTGTTTAGCAGGGCATAAAAAAAAATGCTGCTGCACCAATCACCCTACCTGCCCACCTGTAAAACAAAGGCAAATGAAAGGGCGTTTGCGGCGGAGGAACCAAGCCACACTCCAGGTATTATACCCTTCTCAGTGTGACCTATAATACACTGTCCGCAAACACGCTGGAAGTCCAGCTACCCTTGTCAAGCAAGCAAGCGTTAAGGGACTCCTCAGGTTCTCTTAAAGAACGTACCGAGGAGCCCCTGGGTAGCCTAAACAAGGTTTACCGTGCGCACTTCGCGTGGCCTACCCTTTAATGCGTGTGTGCATGCGCGAGTATGCACGATCTGCGTGGGCACACCTGCCCATCTCACCACCAATCACGAACTCTACCAGGGGGTGGCCCCGCCTGGGCTTACTCACCTTACCTACCGCTGGGAGAGAGAGCAAGTGAGGGGCGCACGCGAAGAACGTTGCTATGCACTTGTGTGTATGTCTAATCACCCTGATCTGACCGCTAGTCATCTGCAATCTTTCTAATCAATCCCTCTATCGCGTTCTATCTTTGTTAGCGCTGCTACAAGGCTCGTTCACGGAGACACGAGACGAGCAATGTGTATGCGGCATACGAGACGAGCATACCTGTAGTTTATACCTGATTCATTGAAGTCTTTTCGTTCATTTTCGAATTCTTGAATTTTTGAAGCTTCTATTAGTGTGGGTGGAATCTGTATGTTTATTTATTAATGTGTGTCTCGTCATTTTCAAGACTACGTGAGACATACCTTTATAATTCCATTATTTCTCCATTTTCCGGCGCTTCGCTAGGAGCCGCTCCTGCGCGCCGCCATTTTATGCGTATGAATTTCTGGATTTAAAAAATCCAGAGATGACTATAATTTCTATAAAAATGTGCTTCTGATGCACAATTGGATTCTGCTCAGGTGTGTCGTTTCAGAAAAATTCTGGGCCGTCATTTGACAGATTTTGGTGTCGTCACTTCGTTTTTGCGTGGATTCGTCCATAAATCTCCCATTCCTGCCTCTGCAGATACCCACGCGCAGCCTCGCTGAGTAGGCCGTGTTCGGGCCGAAACGCAGGTGCCTGGAGAGACTGAGCAGAACCAAGACCCCACCAAGGGGCAAATTAATTTCTTTTTCGACTCCCCTCGCCCTAAGACAGGTCACATGTCGCCAGCAGGTTTACGAGAACCCATGCGAGTGTGTATATGGTGTCTTGCGTTGGGTTTGTGTCGACGCTGCGTCTTGGAGGGAGGGATGCATATGCACATGTTTGGCATGCTCCCAATCTAACCCAACCAAGCCACAGGAGCCCCGGCAGCGCCATGAGCGCTGAGTCTTCTGTAGGAAATGATACAATCAGAGCAGCAAAAGAGCGCCAGCCATGGTGAGCGCCCATTTTTCTGTGTGAGGGAGACTGTACGTATTTTAAAGTAGATGGTGAAACCAAGGAAAGGCCAAGAAAAATTCCCTTTTTCCTAAAATGCGACAGTGGTGGCCACCACAGCACAAGGGGGGAGTAAGAGAAAGTGCTTTTCCATTGCTTTGAGGCATACTCTAGTTGTATTAGCGATGCACTGAGCATCCATGCATTTTTATCTTAGTATTGGTCCAACCAAAAGTGGTGATAACACATTTTGACCTATGGAACCAAACACCCAATCAGGATATGGAGTGGACCCCTTAATCCCCTTTCAATGTGAAGTAAAACATCTTTTCCTGAGTTGACTGAGCACTGACATACCTAAGGTAGAGCCTATGAATTTATCTATGTTTTTCCATGAATTCTTAGCTATCCTAGTGGTATGCACCCTAGGGGGCTGGGCACCTCTTTTTGAGAGGTCCTGGGTTCAATTCCTGGTCAGCCTAGCTAAGTAGGAAGCACCCATGTGACATGGCAGTGACCTCATCGCCACATACCATGCCACCTCAGCACATATGGGACCCAAAACAAAGAGTGCACATCTCCTGAGATGGCACTATGGAGAGAGAGTGACCCTGAGGCAGTTTTCTAACTCTTTTCCAAAAACATTTCTGCTATCTTTGTGAATATGCATTCATTTTTGACCTGAGGTGCAGTTTCTGTGAATATCCAATCATTTTTCACTGTCTACACTGCAGCCCTTCATGCTTTGATCCTGAATCCTCTTCTCTTTGCATACTATTGGCTTGGGCCATCCTGGAGTGACTTGGAGTGACTGTATTTCATCAAAACAAAGCTTTTCATCTCCAAAAACAAGCAGCAGGAAACCCTACACCAACAGCAAGCAGCAGGAGAGGCAAAACAAAGTGCTGAAAACACTGTAAACTTTTCTAGGGAACGTGATGGTGTCCCATGCCCAACTAATTCCCCTAGGCCTCTCTTGTGGGACTGTGGGCCCTGGGGCCTCTCAGAGATCTCCTACCCCCCTAATGGTCTGGGACTACGTCCGTGTAGCAATGCAGTGCAAACCACGATGATTGGGTCCACATAGGAGGCCGTGGAATAACTGCCATGCACAGATCCTTGGGTCTGGGCTACAATTCACCCAATGGGAGCCGAGCCCACGGTGATGTTGTACTCGCTGCTGGACGATGCTGCGCTATGCTTCCTACAGTATCCCTGTATTGGTAGTTTCCGGTACCTAAAGGATTGATACTGTTCTTTCAGCCAACCCTATGGCATGCAGTTTGGCGCCTCCTTGAGGACACGTCCACGCGCCGGATCTTCATCTAGCGTAGGTACTTACCAGCCAAAGTGTGGCTAGGTGGGGATTATGTATAGGCCAGATTCATCTTGATCTTAACTGTTGTATTCAGGGAGTAAGTCTCGGTGATGGCTTAGTGGTATATATTACTGTCCGGCTACACCAACAAGCCCCCCACCTGGAGCACCATCTCCACTTGGCCACAAATGCGTTGAGGGAGATGAGGGGTCACCCTGGGCCGAGGGGCTTGTGGTAAATGGTCCACATGTCCTCATTTCACAAGCGGGAAGTAGTAGACTATACGCCTTTTACAGGTGAAATGCAGAAGAGTGTGAACCCTAAAACGCTCGTCGCCAAGGATCCAGTGATGCCCGTTCTTTGTGGTCCTGTGTATCTACAACTAGTACCCGGGCGATTACACGGGGCAGTGGTCCTTGGCGCCGGGCCATAGCTTGAAGAGGCATCCTGAGTTCCCACAGAGCACAATCCCCATACATGGGCTCTGCTCTTCACCAGTTTTTCCCTTCTGTTTCGTATATGTCCAAGATCACATATAAAACACTTTGTCCATTTTGTTTTATTTTTCATTTAACGTTATAGGGATTTGAACCTGCATCCCCACATTCGAACTAGTTAGGTAATCCCATTATACTAGCGCTCCTTCCGGTATCAGCGCCAGTGAAAAATCGTGATACAGAATGTAAAACAATGACAGCAATGCTTTTACTGCCCATTAGGATCCCCCTTTGTCTCCTCATGCTCTCAAAACAAGGTATACAAAGCCCCACAATTACTTGCACAAAGGTACACATCCTCATCAGGGGGGGCAGGGTGGGCATCTATGTGTCTTGTGCTATGTGTCCACTTCGTGCACTTTTCATCCCTCCTCTTAAAATCGCGTGATTCTCAGCACACTCAGTTCCCACACAGCACAATCACCATAGATGGGCTACTACCAGCGGAAGCCAGTGTAGGCCTTTGTTTTACGAGTAGCTGTGTTATAGAGGCCAAAGCTCTGACCCTGTCATAAAATTTTCTGAAACAATCCAAGTTCTCCCAGTCACTTTCCGAGTGTCTTTTTTTTTCCGGCCTTTCCGCGCTATGCTAATGGCGCCTGTCGAGATTTGTGTTCACCCTCCCCGTGGCCTGCTTATCCGACGCCAAACCGAGCACCGCCAGTTACTACCCAGACGATCCTTTTGTAGAGCAGCCCTGTTCAACGTCCCCCTGGACTGCTTACGGGCCGCGAACTGACGCAACTCAGAACACCGCCAGTTACTACCAAGACGATCCCTTAGTAGAGCAGCAGTGTACGTGTGCCGACAGCTCTGCCGAGGCGTACCAGACTCACGCGTACTACGATGCCTACTCGCCCGCCGCCGTGCCTGAAAGTTCCGTGTCACCATACTATCCAGAGAACGCTGCCGCGTACGACATTCCGGGTACGTTCTCCAACACAATGGGACGACCTGTGGCGAACGTCAGTCAAACTAATGTCAATGTTGCCCACTCCCCTTACTGTGTGCCTAGCGGTGAAGCCCACGGTCCTCAACATCCTGAGCCTGAGCCCCATCTACCGTCGCCTACCTGCAATGCGGCACCTGGTATACCAATAGTCACGCGCTTGGCAGACCAGTTTGCCACCCTGCACAGCTGTGCACCGCCCCCGGGCTCGTATATGCTACAGGGGATCACAATCTGCCCTCCTCTGATAGTGGAAAGTTCACCAAGACCGCCTGAGTCACCGGCCCTTCGACGCTGCAGTAGCCGCGCCTCTCCACGATCTTCTCGTGCATCTAGCACAGATGGCCCGACTTGTATCTCGCCCTTCTCTACGACCAACCCGTTCCAAGCGCTTGCTGACCTCGCAGCACCCGACTTAGATGACCGCCAAGAGTTCCCCGCCGAGACTTCCCAGACATTCAACTCTGCTCCTCCGGGTTACACCCTTGTACGCAAGCCGCTTCGCACAGAGGCAGCCGCTCCAATGCAATTGCCCAAGAAGGGGCACGATGCGCCACGCCCGCGAAGATCTCGACGGGTGGGCACGAGAAAACACCCACGTGGCCACCGCAAAATCAAAGGGACCCCCCTGTGCCGATCACTTGCGGCAGCCGAACCGCGAATTGTCCAACCACAACCAGTCGGCCCTCCTACCTACCCGTGGCGCCCCCTTCTGGCCAATGACCTCCCAGAACAGCCGCCTAGCGATCAGTCTGTCTCTGCATGCGATCTACCTAGTCTGCAAAGTTCATCCGACTCCAGCCCCGCCTTGGAGGACACTTCTACGCCCGACATCCCACGTGGAAAGTTCTCGGACTATGATAGTACATCAGAGCCAGACGCTCCACTTCATGTACTGTCTGGGCCGTATAGTACTGCGCTGTCGGCCTCAACGGTAACACAAGACCTGGATTGGGTACATCCGGACCCTCTCGGCGCCGAGATTGAGTCAACACCGCGGGGCGTGTGTTCGTACCCACGGTGCGGCTGTAATGCTGATTGGCGCCGACTCATTGGCCTTTCACGTGTTGACATCCAGTGCCCCCACTGGCACGCCCGGTAACCCTCGCGGGTCAGCTAATCAATTCTGCTCCCATCTCCCCTTTTTCGGCAGCCTCTAGTGCTGGATGTATCAGTCCCTTGATCTTTTTTTTTGCAGACTTCTTGATCTGTTTATGCTGATACTCCTGTCTCTGCTCTGCTTGCGTCTACCAGTGGGCTCTGCTTGCATCCGCAAGTGGGCTTTCCCCCCAGGGGGGAAAGCAGGGCTTTTGCAAAACGCAATGCGGAGGTATGGCAGTAGTAACCCTTTGGTGCAGAGGCTCTGTGCCTACAGCTTGTCCAGTTCACCTTTCTGCTCTTTAGTGCTACTCTGCTGAGATTTCTCAGCTTCTCTGCAGATTGATGTGCCTTAATGTCTTATCTTGCTCTAGTCTGCCGTGCTGCAATCTGCCTGTGTCCTTTTCCCCTAGGGGTGAACGTGAGGCTTTTTGCAAACTGCAGAGTGGGCAGGAAAGCCAAACCACCTTTGGTGCAGAGACTCTGTGCCTACATCTATCGATTTTCATAAACTCCTTTAAATTTTCCACAGGTCCTCACTCCTTTCACTTCATGGACAGACCACGTGCTACACCACAAACACAACAGACAACACACACCAGCACACTTCTTCACTGAGTTCCCACGTACGGAGCAAGTACACAGATAACCAACACCACACAGACACCAGTGCACACAGCAGACAACACGAAATCTAGGCGAAATCCCCTTTGGGTCGCTGTAGAGAAGGTCTCTACCAGGACCGGCCCCTGCTGTACCCCTTCCACCATTTCCTGTCACTCCTGTGGTCTTGCTTCTCACCAGGTTCTGCATGATCTTGCCCTATCCTGCACAACTTCCCACAACAAATAGTAAAATATGACCCCTTCACACAAAGCCTGATCCCTTGCAATAACCAACTCCCAAAATCAATAGTCCAAGTCCAAATGATCCACACTGAGGGCTTCCAAGGGTGTTTGAGGTCCCGCGTTGACACTCAAACACTCCTTTCAACACACCGGTCGTCTCACGGTGCACACAGAGACACGGGCGTTGGGCATGTACATAGAATTGCACCAATAGAATAATGGAAAAGACGCCCTGAAATTGGCATATGAACACAAATCAAGCAACATTGGGGAGAGATGGAAACATACACAATCACAGCCATAGACCCCTCATTCCCTGTACTCAGGACCTTCCCTTGACTCGCCAACATGATGCCCTGAACCAAGTCAAATAAGATGGCTAAATGCCATGTGTCACAAGTCACTACACAAACCCCAAAAATGTGTTCACTCTCAAGCCTCTAAATCCTAGCCCAATAGGGGAGGTGGCGTGTCATGGCCTAGAGTGGCACTCAGGACCATGCCCTACCCTGACATAAACTTGCTTGGACTTGGAGTCGATTGGGCTCCGAGAATTGCCCCATGAAGATGACGTCACAACATAGCAAAATTACGCAAATCACACCATAATGCCCAAAATTCAATTATATACGCAACAATGCATACGCCAAGTGTTCAAATGCTCCATGCATGCGTCAAACCGGAACGTAAAATACAAGGGTGATATAGACCAAAGGTCCATGCCCAAGAATATTCCATCATTAGCTCCAAAACCCCTCCGGATGTATACATGCCATGCTTCACAAGTCAACTCACGAATTTGAGACCTAATTTTGTGAGGCCTCGTGTGCCACGCCACAGTGACCACGTGATCCGGCATATGGTGAGGTGCAACACCGAAGCATTTGCCAACATATAAGCAACATACCATAGTTCACAGATCTCTAGGCACGTTACTGTTAGCCGACCAGTTGAGCACATAAAATACAAAAATGAGCATAAAATGAGGTCAAAAACATGCAAATATTGCCAAATTCAAGATAATCACAATAGTATATAACTTCGCTCACCCATGGTATCAACATATGGTTCAAAACACAATTGCTTGGGACCATTTGCGAACAATTCCCCCACTTGGATCCCCACATGAACGCATAGAAACAGCTTCGAACCTCCTCCCGACACGCACCATGAAAATGGGAAAATCGATAGTGGCGCTTGTGGGTCGCTCAGTAAGCCTTCCCACATGCACTATATGTGCGGTAGACTTGGTCTAGCGCTATGGAGCCCCTGCCAAGTATGACTCCACATATCTTCCTACAAACAGAGATATATAACATGGGCGTGAGCATAGCGAAGCACATACCATCCATATAACACATACCCTCAAAAATCGCTCCCACCATGGTATGTCATGACCCTCCATGGCCATAACTTCATGTTAAAAATACGTAGGAACCCAAGGAGAGTTTCTATGCAATCCCAACACTCATGCGGTACACTCGAAAGTCCAATCAAAATGTTCGCTTGCATGGTCCAAGAGTTATAAATCACTTTCTACCCTCCTGACCATTATCCCTTGCTACACCGGACATATCTACACATCCAAGGCGTTTGACGCCCCCCCAAATAAGTTGAGACTGAGGCAATTCAAGCCCAGATTTCAAAATTGAGATTCCCTGCAATGAGCTGGAGATATGATTCTTCAAAGTGGCCTCACGAATCCATTTTGTTTCGCCTATATCTCCAATAAGAATGAAGGAGACAACAAAAAGAAGGTTGATTCGTGATCAGGGAAAAATGTAGGACCACTCGAAGTTAATCATATCAAGTGCGGCGACCTCGAAATCGAAAATCCGATTCTGAATGTCTGAAAAAATCGGATTAATTTTGCGAGTGTATAACATGAAAATTGCGGAAGCAACGAACCCTTTTCTGATGAATTTCAACCCTTCATCGCGGTTTTCGCTAAACTATCTGGAAATAACAGTTAACCAATCGGTTACCGCAAAATTGCGAGCCAACTGACAGTCGCCGATACATTGACAATCAGAACGGATAGCTAAAAAATTACGGAAACAATATGATAAAAAAACCCTGTTGATTCCTGATATTCTGATATATAAATCTCAGCCGGCGGCGCCTCGGTTGTGAATGTGGCCGCTCATAGCTGAAATGGCCAAGCCTAACACACTATCACATCAGGTTAGGTCAGGTGGATGGGAGAGTATGATATCAGCCAATGGCGGCTTGCCGGCACATAGATACACACCCCAAGTGACCCAAAGATGGCCACGGGGGTCCGAACCGGCTTCACCCCCCTTCTCAGAGCGTTGTATCCGCTTGGAAGTCATTGAAGAGAGGACGGGAGGACCCCAATGAGCTCCAGCCCCCCCCCCCCATGTCCCAGGGACACATGGAGGCCCCACATACGGCGTAGGCGTCCCCCATGCCCCAAGGGAGGGGTGAGGACACTCATAATCGGTGCCCTCCGCCATATCCGGTCTCCTCTTGATCTACAACATGGACCAAGGGGATCAAAGATAGAGAAGCGTCGTCGACCGGTCTAAATACATATACCACAGTGAAATATATATGTGGAGACCGAGTGAAGGGGGTATATGGCCAATCAAGGCTCAAAAATCCCCGGATGAACGCCCTCACCCGTCTCCCAAGCACAAGGACAAACATAAATGCCAAGGGGGATCCATTACGGTGCTGCTGCAGCCACCAAGACATCCAAGGAAATGTTCTCTTTCCTCAGATAATCCATCCAGACCGTGGTATACCTCGGCACAAACCTGCTCGGAGGCTCCCATGAATCCCTGGATGCGGCGAATCCCTTCCAACGGACTTTATATAGCCTCCCCCCAGGCGTCCCCGGGTCCGGCTTGTCCGTCAGGATCTTCTCGGCGGTGAAGTCTTCGTCCTCACCCTCGTCATCCGAGTCCACATCGCCGGCTGAGAACTCCAAGGTGACAGGACGTCCGCTGGGGTCTGGTTCTCGGGGACGAAGCGGGGTATGGTCGTGGTCCAGGATCTTGCTATCCCCCACACGAACCGCATACACATCCTGCCCGACCTTCCGAACGATTACCCCCGGCACATACCAAGATGCCTGCCGATGTCTGGACAGGACATCCTTGTGGTGCCGCTCCACCCACACGGTGTCTCTGAGAGCATATTTCTGGACTTTTCCCTGCTTGAAGTACTTGGCCCTCTTCTCATGCTCGTCCTGAAGTGCTTTGCACACCTTGGCCGCCGTGTCGTCCGCCTCAGCCATCATGGCACTCGCATCCCGGGCCACTTTGCCATGGTTCAACCACGGGAGAGTGCGTGACACTCGATCCCGTAGGAACAGGATGCGATGAGGCGACAGTCCAGTGGGCCCCGGAAGGTCGTGGTAGGCCTGGAGTACTCTCCACAGCGACTTGTACCAATTCCGGCCCGGTTCGTCAAGGTGCAGCTGGCGGAACTTTTCGAACATCTCCCGCCCGGCCACCTCAGCCCGGCCATTCAACCGGCTGTGGTACGCCACGGTCTTGGCGTGCCGAATCCCCATGGGCTTGCATATCGTCTTGAACCACGTCCCCACAAATTGACTGCCCCGATCGCTGCGGATGACAGCTGGGACATCAAAAATCGTCAGCCAATGCCTGATCATGGCATTAGCGACGGTCTTGGCCTGCAGACCCACTCCATGCTTGTCCTTCTTGTCCTTCTTCTTGGACTTCTTGCCAGGGACCGCCACGATATACCCGCTGTGCCTATCCACCGCCAGGATGACACAGTCGTAGGTCTCTCCTTCCACGGTGACCTCAGGCATGGCGAATACATCCATGGCCACGGACCGCATAGGGGCCTCCGATACACATATGATTTTACGATGTCGCCAGATCCCAAAAATCAGTTGCGGGACTATCGCAGAAACCGCCGCGGTCGCGATTTTCCCGCGGCCGCAAGCATTTTTGGCTCATTTTGCGAGATTTGTGCCAATTCTGTGCGCTGTTAAGCAGATTTAAGAAGCGCAATTTGCCAATCGCAATCGGATCCTGCTCCTGTGATCAAATGACGGTCATCCCATCAACGTTAGGGAGATATTTCCAAAATACCGGCTTTTCGGGCCTTTTTTGGCACTTTTCCACGAAGAAAGTGGAATAAGTTGATTTCGGGGAGGTCGCATGAGATTTCAAATGGGTCAAGGTTCTCTCTAAGGTTAGTTTGGCCTTAGCAAACCACCATCTTTGACCCGAAATGGTGGTGCATCAAGATAATTGAGTGGCGGGTGCCAAATTTGCCCCAAAACAGCCATATTTGCCCTTTTTAACTTGTAAATCTCGCATAAGTGGATTTAGGGGAGGTATCATGAGATTTCAAATTTCTCACCCTTGTTGCTAAGCTTAGTTTGGCCTTGCCAAAACACCATATATGACCCTACATGCTCTTGAATCAAAATGTTTCAACGGCGGGTGCCAAAAATGCCTCAAAACAGCCATATTTGCCTTGTTTGATGTCTAATTCTAGTATAAGTAGATTTAGGGGAGGTATCATGAGATTTCAAATTGCTCCACCTTGTTCCTAAGGTTAGCTTGGCCTTGGCAAAACACCATATGTGACCCTGCATGCTCTTGCATCAATATATATCAAGGGTGGGTGCCAAAATTGCCTCAAAACAGCCTTATTTGCCACGTTTGACGTCTAATTCTAGTATAAGTAGATTTAGGGGAAGTGTCATGAGATTTGAAATTGCTCAACCTTGTTGCCTAGGTTAGTTGGGCCTTGGCAAACCACCATTTGTGACACTAAATGCTCTTGGCTCAAGATGAATGAACGGCGGGAGCCAAAATTGCCTCAAAACAGCCATATTTGCCCTATTTAACATGTAATTCTCGTGTAAGTAGATTTATGGGAGGTATCATGAGATTTCAAATTCCTCAACCTTGTTCCTAAGGTTAGTTCGGCCTTGGCAAACCACCATATGTGACCCTAAATGCTCTCGGCTCATGATTAATGAACGGTGGGTGCCAAAAGTGCCTCCACACAGCCATATTTGCCCTTTTTAACGAGTAATTCTAGTATTGGTAGATTTAGGGGAGATGTCATGAGATTTCAAGTTGTTCAACCTCGTCCCTAAGGTTGGTTCGGGCCTGGTAAAACACAAGTTATGACCCCAAATGCTCTTTGCTCAGGATAAATGATCGGAGGGTGCTAAAGCCCCCTCAAACGTGCCACATTTCCAACCTGTAACAATTGACGTAATTGAGGCAATTTCAGAACATTGCCTGGCCTTGTGTTTGCGCTGCCATTGCTTCATTGCCCACATTGCACTCATATCATGTTTGTGACCTAAAGAGGTATGGGGAAATTTTCATCCGGTTTCAAATTGGATTGTTGCCCATGTCATGCGTCTCGTTATGGGCAGATGAAATATCACACACACAACACACAACACACACCAGAACTTGCAAAGCAAAAAACGTGCATGTTTTCTACGGTGCCAAAGTGGGAATACGTCGCGCTTGTCGGATTGGCCATCTTTGTGCTCTCTGGTCTGATTTCAATGCTCCCCCTCATTGGGGTGGACTCTTATGTCAAATACGATGGGTTCTGTTACATTGATTACCGAGATGTTACACACTGCGTCTCCTGGCTGCTGATCATGGTTCCATGTGTGTTCGGTGTCCTGCTCCTCTATGTTCAGATCTACAAGCGGAGTGGTTTGTCAAAGACAGTCCGTTTCAGGATTCTCGGCTTTTGGTTTGTTTTCCTTTGCGGGTGGGCCCTTAAGATCCCCACCTGTTTACACATATGATGCACCTGTTGCCTACCCAACGTACAGTGGTCCGCTGCCCACTCCTGCATACACACAGGTGTATTGAGCAGATGCCCAAACTGCATTTTGCCAGCAACTTATTTTGCCTTTTCTTAACGCAACAACCCAGGTGTCCATCCAACATCTCCGTTGCCTCTGCATGGCAGTGTGGTCTGCACAAATCGGACCGAATGTTTCATCCAACCCATGCCGGCGCCTACGTGCACTTTTCTCGCATCTTGCCCAACGATGCAAAAACGTCCAAAAAATGGCCGTTCTTTTGGTCAAAAGTTGAGTTTTTTGGCCTCAGACAAGCGGTTGAAGACCATTTTCCTTCCAAAATCGGCCAAAAATGGCAGTTTTTTGGTCAAAAATTGAATTTTTTTGCCTTCAGCCAAGCAGTTGAAGACCCCCCCCCCCCATTTTCAGGGTGCTGGATGCAAAAAAGCAGGTTGTAGGCATACACAGATCAGGAAAACACAATTTACAGCATCCAAATGCACCAAAATTTCCCATTTTTCATGAAAAAACGGCAAAAAATGGCCGCTTTTTGGTCAAAATTGAGTTTTTCGGCTTCAGACAAGCAATTGAAAACCCCCCGCCCTCCTTTGAGGGTGCTGGATGCAAAAAGACAGGTTCTACAGAGAGACAAATCACGAAAACACAATTTACACCATACATTTTTCATGAAAAACGGCCAAGAATGGCCGTTTTTGGTCAAAAATTGAGTTTTCGGCCTCAGACAAGCATTTGAAGACCCCCCCCCTTTTTCGAGGGTGCTGGATGCGAAAGAGCAGGTTCTAGGCAGACACAGATCACAAAAACACAATTTACAGCATGCGTATGCACCAACATTTGTCATTTTTCATGAAAAAAAACGGCCAAGAATGGCCGTTTTTTTGTCAAAGATTGAGTTTTTCGGCGCCAGACAAGCATTCCAAGACCCCCCCTCCCATTTTGAGGGTGCTGGATGCGAAAAAGCAGGTTGTAAGGGCACACTTACGACGAAAACACAATTTGCAGCATCTGTATGTACCAAAACTTCCCATTTTTCATGAAAAATCTGGCAAAAATGGCAGTTTTTTGGTCAAAAATTGAAGGTTTTTGGCCCCAGACAAGCAGTTGAAGACCCCTCCCCCCCTATTTTGAGGGTGCTGGATGCGAAGAAGCAGAATGTAGGCAGACACAGAGCAGGAAAGCACAATTTACAGCATCCGTATGTACCAAAATTTGCCGTTTTTCATGAAAAATCGCAAAAAATGGCCGTTTTCCGGTCAGAAATTGAGTTCTTTTGGCCTCAGACAAGCAGTTGGAGACCCCCCCCCATCCATTTGCAGGGTGCTGGATACGAAAAAGCAGGTTGTAGAGGAATATATATCACAAAAACACAATTTACAGCATGCGTATGCACCAAAATGTGCCATTTTTCATGAAAAAGGGGCGGAAAATTGTTGTTTTTTGGCCAAAAATTGAGTTTTTTTAGCTTCAGATAAGCAATTGAAAACCCCCTCCCCCTATTTTGAGGGTGCTGGATGCTTACAAGCAGGTTTCAGGGGCACAGAGATCTCAAAGGCGCAATTTACAGCATGCGTATGCACCAAAATTTGCCATTGTTAATGGAAAAAAACGGCAAAAAATGGCCGCTTTTTGGTGAAAAATTGAGTTTTTTGGCCTCAGCAAAGCAGTTGAAGACCTCCCCACCCCTATTTTGAAGGTGCTGGATGCAGAAAAGCATGTTGTATGGGGACACAGATCGCCCAAACACAATTTACAGCATGCTAAGTAATGAAAAGGGTGTTTTTTTTATGTTGCAGGTTTTGGGATTTTTGAACGTTATAAAATCCTATGTGATAGCCGTGTACACCGGGTTGCCCGCCGTGGAGTGGTTGGGGCTCTTCCTGGCCAGACACACGGCGCAGTCGCTGCAGTACTTGTCCAGGATGGCATAGTACCCCGGTGGGAACTTGAAACACCACTCCAGGTCCTGCTGCATCTTGTCCCGACCAGGATGCATGAGCTGGGCGTTATGCCAGTAGTCAATGAGTTCCTCCATTCGGTTTTCAGGGACCAATAGCTTGTCCTTGAGGAACAATTTATCCCCATCCTCGGTCAAACCCTCCAGGCCGTTCGTCGTCCGACGGGGCGCTCACGGCATTCCAGTACCTGCTCCAGAGGTCGGATGCCGCATAGTCACCCGACCAGTCTTCTGTAAGCACCGACCTGACTAGCTCTACAGGGGCCACCATCCATTGCTCGAGGGTTTCCTCTCGAATAGCTTGGACTCGGGCGCCCCGGAACCTGGCCAGGTCTGTACAGTTTGCCATCACCACAAAGCACTTGACCCCCTCTTGCTCCATCGCCTTCTCCATCTCGATGATGCGCTTGGCCTCCTTGGTCTCCTTGGCGTCCCCATGGCTGGATATGTCCATCCATGCCTTGCCCGCGGGGTAGGCCGATCGACTGAGGCAATCTGCCACAGTGTTGTCCTTCCCCGGGACATATACGACGCTGAGATCGAACTTGGCGAACGTCTCGTGCCACCGGGCCCTCCTTGCCGCCGGTCCCGAGGGGGTGTCGACGTGCTCCTTGTGCCAGCTCTGCAAGGACTGATGGTCCGTGCAAACCACCACCGGTTGCAATCCGATGTGGCCAGACCACTTCCTGAGCGCACAAACAATGGCATACGTCTCCTTCTCCCTCGCGGTCCAGTTTTGACGTTGGCCCTCGGCCAGGATCCGGCTCCAAAATGCCACGGGTACGTGCGACCCGTCGTCCCGGACCTGCTCGAGGACTGCCCCCACAGCATAGTCCGAGGCGTCCGTCCGTAGCATGAATCCCCTGTCCGGGTCCACCAGGAATAGCCCCAGCTGCCCCAGGAATCGCTCCTTCAGGCGGCTGAACGCATCTTCGGCCTCTGGGGTCCAGGCAAGCTCCTTCTTACTCCCCTTCCGGCCATCGAACTTGCCCACCTGCAGCATCTTGTGCAGCGGCCCCGATAGTTCTGCATACATCCAGACATAGCCCGAATAGTAATTGCAGAACCCCATGAAGGATCGGAGTTCGCTGATGGTCTGGGGCTTCTCCCAGTGGTGCAGGGACGCCAGCTTCCCAGGCATGGGTTGGCGTTGCCCGTGACCAACCACGTGA
This sequence comes from Eutreptiella sp. 'Long Island Sound 2002', assembly GCA_964036045.1. Taxonomy (NCBI): domain Eukaryota; phylum Euglenozoa; class Euglenophyceae; order Eutreptiales; family Eutreptiaceae; genus Eutreptiella; species Eutreptiella sp. 'Long Island Sound 2002'. The sequence goes on along the minus strand of OZ038383.1, from coordinate 26,527,223 downwards.
CCCGCGAACTCCACTTCCTTCATGAAGAGGGAGGCTTTGGTGGGCTTGCACACCATGTTGTGCTTGTCCACCTCGCTAAGCACTCGGCGCAGATCCTTCTCATGCGCTTCGATGAGCTCGTCGACAGTCATGTCTTCCGTGCCGGACCCGATGATGATGTCATCAACAAAGGGGTCGGCACAGTGCCGGACAGGACCGAGTAGGTCCTCCATCATGCGCTGGAAAGCGGCGTTGCCATTCTTGGCGCCCATAGGCACCACTTTCAACTGCATGGGCTCCAGCAGCGTTGACATCGCTGTGCAGGGCCTGGAGTCCGGGTGTAGCGGCATCTGGTGATAGCCGTGTTTCAGGTCTAACACCGTGAAGACCGCTTTTTTTGTTGTTTTTGGAGGATGGTGTCGATCAGAGGAAGCGAGTACGAGTCGTGCTCGGTTTGCTCGTTCAAACGTCTGTAATCAACCACCAACCTCCAGTCGCCGTTCTCTTTCTTGGGCACGATAAAGGCTGGGCTGGCCCACTCACTGTCAGAGGGTTCGATCCATCCTCGCTCAATGAACTCGGCCAACAACTTCTTCATGGCCTCGGCCCTGAAGTTGGTACTCCCGATGACGATAGATCTTGGGGTTCGGCTTCAGCTTGATCCTCGCTGTGCCAAACCTCCCACGATTCGGAGGGTTCTTGTTGGCGACGCCACTGAATAGCCGCAGATAGGCATTCATCAGCCTCTCTTTCAGCTCGGCGACCTTCGGGTTCTCCTGGGCCTCTTCAGCCGCTTGCTTCAGTATCGATACAACCGACCGCGCAGCGGTAGAGGCCTCTTCCGGGTCCGAGTCCAACTTCTCCTCGTCCGATATGCCGTCTTCATTGTCCTGGGGCATGCTTCCGACCGATAATCTTCGGAAATTTGCGGCATCAGCCGAGTTCTTGTCGCTACCGGCCCCCATTCTTGGAAAACCCCCACGTCGGCGGGTCCGACCCAACCGGACCATCATTTTGGTCGGCGATGTGATCCATGACCCTCGCCACGAACTCATTCTTCTCGTACTTGCCGGTAACCAACATCTTGTCATCCCACCAATGCGGAGATGTGACCATGGCCCGCCCCTTCTTGGCTGCCACACGGTCGTGCATCCCCATCAGCATGTAGTTGACGACGTGGTCGATCTCGGCGTGGGACAGGACGTCAATGCCATCCACTGGCTGATCCGTCCCCTCCTTGGGCTCAAACATGACCCGCATCGGCACCGCCTCAACCCTACGGATGAATGCTTCATCACCTGTTGGCTGGGCTTGCGCCCCATCCACCAGGAAAGCCTTGGTACCCCACGCTTGACCCGGGGAGGGCATTGATAAACCCTTGGCGTCGATAAACAACTCCTCCTCTGGCCCGAGTGACATCTCGTTCAGGGTGATGGAATCCAGCGTCGACTTGAGACCTTCCAGCGGACATGGGGTGGATCCTATGCCGGTTATGACCAGGATCCCCTTTGCTCTATCCGCGATGATCTTCTCCACCGTACGTCTTGTATTTTCCAGGGAGCCATGCCAATACATGGGCCCCCACTCCTTCAAACCCCAATGCCTGTGCCAGGCTGAGTCTCCTCGATGCCAATGCCTCCTACACTTCCTCAAAGGTGGGGCATCCCGGGAAGCGAAGACGTCCGTCTCGGGCGCTTCGGCTCCCAGCGTCTAGATCATCCTGGCATACACCTGCGGCGCCATTCCATACTCCGTGAGCTGAACTCCGAGGTCTCCTCTGGACTTGGCACCGACAGCTTGCACCGCTTGGACGATCCGATCCTCTTTCTCAGCATTCCATTGGGATGATCCGCATGCATAGTCCGTGGACAGCCATGTAAGGCATTCATCATCCTTCCGGACCAGCGTTGCGCGTCGGGGAGGGGCTGCAATGATTTTTCCCACCATGAAGTCATACCCCATGATCATATCCCAATCTGTAATGTCGGCCACATAGAAGTTCCCGGATAGAGTGCTTCTCTTCGCCAAATCAGGGCGGTTCAAGCGCTCATGCTCCCAGAATTCCATACTGATAATGGCCTCATGGGTGGCACCACCCATAATCTCTCCGTTGGCCAACTTCAGGGGTACCGGTCTACGGCTGGGCTGCAGGGATTCCTCCTTGAACAACCCTCTCCGGACCAGGCTCACCTGAGCACCCGTATCCACCAAATTATCCACCACCAACTCCTCTTGTCCGCACCGTACACGCACTTTCAAGTGCAACTGCCGCTCGTCACCATGTGGTGTATGGACGACTCTCACGGCATGCAACTCTAGCACATCTGGGTGCATCAGAACTTCGAGGGTATGGTCACGGATGGTGTAGATCTTGGGCTGGTCCTGCCCATCCACGGGGCTCTCCGTGGTCGCTCAATCTTTCTTGCAACGTCCCTTGCCCACATAAACTTCCCTCGGCAGGGCGCTCCAGGGGTTGGGAGTGGCGAAACTCAGTGGTCTTGGGTCTTCTCGAGCCTTCTTTGGCACCCGATATGCCTTCGCTTTCTCTAGGATTCCACTGATTTTCAGAGGAGAGACCTCCGAGGTCCCAGTCCCGTGGGGGCTCCTCCAGAGGTGGCCTGCCGCACCTCCCTCCTGCTGCGATCCGCTCAGACTTTGTCAACCACGTTGCTGGGCTTTGAGTTCCTCCAACGTCCTCAACATGTCCTCAGCAACCTCCTCGATTGACCTCACGCGTCGGTCTGGGACGGGTCCTCCACCATAGCCTTTTCCTCCGCCTTTCCCTTGGCCCTTTCCTTGGCCTTTTCCACCGTCTCCGCCCTTTGCCTTCCAATCAGCAATTCGTTGCTCCTTGGGCTTCTTGTCAGGATGGGCGGCGAAGTAGGTCTTCTTGTCCTCCTCATATACCTTGCAATGCCGGTGGTCATGTGCATGGTTGTTCCCCTTGCCGTAGCAGACCCAACAACCGTCGTGCTGTGATCTGTACTCGCGGAACGAGAGCGGCGGGTTCCCGATCCTCCGCGGTTCCTTGCGGCCTTTGGTCCTTGGGTCCAGACGGTTCCACCTGGACCTGTCCTGCCCATGCTCCTTCATATTGTACGCTACGAACACAAAGAAGTGGGCTTCTTCATGATCCTTTCGGGTGGTCGCGGTTCAGAGATCTTGGCCGCTTCCACTCCCTTCCTCCGCGGTGCCGACCGTGTCCCCCTGGACCTCTCAGTGTTGGCGATCTTCCTGATGACCTCGATGTTCATGGCCCTGTTGATCCTGCACGTGGGCCTTGTTCTTGGCGTTGAGCTTCAGCTCCACCGTGATGTACTTCACGATCTCGTCCACGCTCATGCGGGCGAAGATGACCTGCCTCCTCAGCGGCTCTCCGCGCCTCCACTCCACGTTGTTGAGGCGCATCAGCCTTTCCCCCATGGTGTCGCCGAATACCTCCACGTAGACGGCGTTCTTTAACGCCAACATTCGGCTGGGCTCGCCAAGGTTTCACCGGAAGAACCCCATTATTCCGGCGTGGGTGTCCTCCGGCAGCAAGGTGGCTTGTGGCATCCATTGATGCGTGCTGTAAGCGAATAATGGATGGTAGGCTGAACTTTGGAGTGGTGGCCATTGTGTTTAACCCAAAGAGTGTGCAAAAGAACGAAGGTAACTCGGTTAAGAGTACACCTGTAGGTGAAGCACTCAGTTGGGTTCCACAATAATCACCTATGAATGAGAGCATGAACAAATGGGCCGCAACATCACGACCATTTGGTGTTTGTCGAACCGGCACAACTAAAAGTTGACTGTATTGGTAGCCTTTTTCAAATCCAGAATCACATATGAGCCATGTTCCGTTGCTGTGGGCTTGGGATCAATAGCTTTGGGAACGCGCACGATCCTCACATAGTGCTTGCTTTCGGTTCGTTTGGGTTCCTCATCGGTGGAGGTGTTTGCTGGATTGTGATTGAGCATCATTTCATTGGTATGGAGGATTGAGCCTATTGGAAGGAGGGGGGGGCCTTCATATTTGAGTGTGACCGAATTTGCATCTGCGAACCCGTCACCCCGTTGTCCACAATGATGACTATTGATGCCGTGGTTTCATACATTGTGATTGGGATAGCTTGTTTGATTTCCATAGCCATTGAGCTTGGCAGCGATGTTTGTTTGTTGGGGGAGGTCTTAAAGAGGCTTGTACGACGGATTTTGGGTTCCGGAGATTGTGGTACCTCTTGCCGTGGCAATTGTGATGGCGATGCCGCTGGTGTAGTTTGGCTCAGGGGTGTATTTTCCGTGACATCCGAATGTTGTCGCTCAAGCTTGAATCCACACATCTTGCAGTCTCGGTGTTGTGTTTCTGGTTTTTGCGTTGCGCCGCGAATAAAATTGCACCCCGCACCATACTCATTCCAACACTTGAAGGTGTACCGGCCTTCCCAGTCTTTGAGTTGACAGGGTACACCACAAGAGCAATCGGGCCAGTCGTGTGGTACGTGCTTCGGGGGTTCTGTCCATTTGAAACTGCCTTGGTGACGATCTCCGGGCTTGCTCTCGGGACAGCATAGGAATTTTCGTTCGTAGTTCTGGTTGGATGTTCCGCTGACTTTCTCTTGTAGTGGTGTGTGGCAAACGGGGCATGTTGGAGGGTCCGACATTGTGGCAGTGCTTGTAGGACGCGTTGCGATGGAGATCGTTTGAGCCTTGATGAGTATTGAATGAAACGAAGGTAACTCGGTTAAGAGTACACCTGTGTATGCAATACTCAACGAGGCTAGGCAAAAAAGCTGTAGATAGTGGAAATGAAGGTGGTCATGCTACCTAAAAGTCCTTTTGCATTGGATCCATATTCACTATCTTGTCATCCTATGGGTTCGAACGGCGTGTGACGTTGTGACATGCAATGACGTGGTGTGACCCTTACAGGGGAGGTGCATATGTGTTGCAGCAATGGAAGCGTCATTTCGTTGAGGCCGGTTTTGGCACGGATTACTTGTGGAACACACTGTTTGGCTCACGTTTGATGGCGTTGGACCAATATTGTGATTGTGGACTGCCCTTTTTCCAACTTCTTTCTTTACCATGCGTAATGCACAAAGCAATGGCAACGAGTTTACAATGCAGCCTAACAGAGAAACGGGCACGGCAAGGCACGGAATAAGAACCCCCACCCACCGCGTCACCTCTTGCATGCTTACCCTTTAATATGTGCTGGCCGCATCACACCAGGACCTTGGGGGTTGTATTTTTGATGGCATGGGAGGTGATTTCCTTATAGGCCTATTGTGGGAATGATTGAGGGTTGGTTAGTTGTTGTGTGGTTGCTGCTTGACACGTTCCTTTTGATGGGGGCCACGTCTTTGGTGGCACGGAAAATTCGGCACATTGGTGGGGCAGCATTCCTTTACATGTACAGCGGTCCACCATGTATGATGCACCACGAGACGGCAAGGTGTATGCAATGCACCACAACAAACTGGTCGGACATGGACAGAAAGATCTTTGTGTATTCAATGTGGACATCATTGGGGACACCATACACTTTTTAGAGCGGGGTGGGCAATAAGAAGTGTCCCGAGGGGCCCGAAGGGCGGACTGGCTACTTAACCGCGGCTGTCGTGGGGATTGGGACATTTTTAGAGTGGGGAAGAGGAACAGATATGGCCCACTGGTGGGCTGAGTGGCTACATAACCCTTGTTGTCTTGTCCCCAATGCTCAGCACGGGGACAAAATCAGAAATGGCCCATGTGGGCAAAGTGGCTATATCACCCCTGCCTTTCCCGGGGATCACCACCTCTTCAAATCGCGGAAGAAAATCAGAAGTGCCCACGGGTGGGCAGCGGGGGTGTCCTGGGGGTACCCAACCTTTAGAACGGGGAGAAAATTCTGCAGTGCCTCATTGGTGGGGTAACTGGCTACGCACGTTTTGCCACCCGGGGGGTCCCCAACTCTTCGGAGGGGGCAGGGAAATCACAAACGCCCATTGGTGGGCAGAGTAGGCACATTATCTTTGCTGACTGGGGGGTACCCAACTCTTTAGCGCGGGGAGGAAAATCCGAAGTGACCTACTGGTGGGCCGAGTGGTTACTGAAACCCCTGCAGTCTTGGGGGTTCCGCATTCTTTAGAGCGGGGAAGAATATCAATAGTGGCCCAATGGTGGGCGAAGTGGCGAGACTACTCCTACCGTATGGGGGTCCCCAACTCATCAAAGCGGAAAGGAAAGTTTGACGTTGCCCACTTCGGGGCCCAGTGCCTACGTAACTCCTGCCGTCTTGGGGGTCCCTACCTCTTCAGGCCGGCGAGGATTATTTGAGGTGCCCCATTGGTGAGTGGAGTGGCTAAATAACCCCTGCTGTCCTGGGGGTCCCCAACTCTTAAAAGCTTGGATGGAAATCGGAACTGCCGTTTGTTGGGTGGAGTGGCTCATAACCCCTGCCGTCTTGGGGTTCCCCAGCTCTTCACAGCGGGGTGGAAAATATGACGTGGGCTGGGTGGCTACATAACCCTTGCCGTCCAGGGGGTCCCGGACTCCTCAAAGTGGGAAGGGCAATCACACGTGCCCGTTGGTGGGCGGAATGGCTACATAACCCCTGCCGTCTTGGGGGTCCCCAACTCTGCAGAGCGGGGAGTAAAATCTGTGGTGGCCCATTGG